>JAIUCV010000327.1:0-600000 GCA_026724425.1 Erythrophleum ivorense
TCTTTCTAGGAACCCTACTAAGCATGTAAGAGCTAGGGTTCTCTCTCTCATTAGAAACTCATCCACTCTCCTTCCTCTCTCAAGCTCTCACAAAGGAAGTAAGGGAGAAGTAAAGATGTATGGGTCTTGGTCTTCTTCAAGAGGGGTTTTCCATTCTCCCTCCTCTGAACCAAGCTCAAAACATGGCTACTTTAACTACTAAAACTGTGGGAAGAGAGGATAAAGGGAGAAGAACAACATGCTAAGAGAAAAGCCATTGAAATCCTTACCTTTCTTGTTCTTCCTTCTTCCTCTAGGCTTCTCTCTCTCTCCTCCGCCCTTTTCTCTCTCTTAGAGTGAGCTCAAGTCGGTTACAGAGTGAAAGAAGGAGTTGGAACGCTTTAAAAAGTCAAATCCTCCTTTTTCACACTTTTCCAGACTAACCCTCGCTATAGCGAGCCATAACCCTCGCTACGGCGAGCTCGAATCAGTCCCAGACCTCTGCCTTCGCTATAGCGTTCGCTACGGCGAGCAGCTCCCTGGATTTTATATGGGGTGCCCAAACTCGCTATAGCTAGAAGTATTTTCGCTATAGCGAGAAGGCACTCTCGCTATAGCTAAACCATTTCTCGCTATAGCGAATAGGTACATTCGTTATAGCTAGATTGTAGCTAGCAGACTTAGAAAATTTTCAACTTCCAAAAATTTTCAGCTTTTCTTTTCTTTCCCTTTTCTTTTCTCTTTTCTTTTCTTCTTCTTTCTTTTTCCTAGTTGTTAATAATGAAGATAAAAATTATAATTCAAAAGTCAAAAATTATAATTAAGAAAAAAAATTACACATTAAAAATTTCAATTATACTGCATAGTTAAAATTTTTAAAATATAATTTTTTCTCATAGTTATAATTTTTTACCTTATAGTTACAATTTTATCTTTATTTTTCATATTTATGACAAAAAAAAAGGCTTAAAAAAGCCAAATAGGCACCACCAAAAGAGGGAGAGGATTTTTTACCAAAATTATGTTTGGTATACAAAATCTTTTGTAATGGAAATGAAAAAGTAAAGTTGAATGAAATGTATTGTAATAGAATAAATTATGTTTGGTATGAATGGAAAATGAAAGGAATTATATTTATATTATATTTATTTGTTTACTTGGATAAAATAGGAATAAAATGGAAAGTAAAAAAGGGAAAAGACAGAAATACCCTCATCTAAAAATTGATCTAATTCTACCAAAATCACACACACTACCGTTTTGGAGGATAATATAAATATAATAAATATTATATACATATATATATTATGTATGTTATAATTTTGTAAAAGCATTTTAATATATATATAATATTATTTTTTATATTATATTTAAAATAAATAATAACTTTTGTTATATATATAATATTACAATATATATTATAGATATAATAAAAATAATTATGTATTTTAGAATTTTATATATATTATTTTGATATATATCAACTTATTTAAATATAATATATATAGACATAATAAATATATTTTAATTATCTATCTATATATATATATTATAATATTATATATATTTTAATGTATAAATAATATGTAATAAGCCAAAAAAAGGATTAAATAAAATAAAATAATATTTCTTATTATTTTGTTCCTTTATTCTTTTTTTCATTTTCTCCTCTTCTTTACGGTTTTCCTTCTATTCTTCTTGTTCATTTTGCTTGACACCCCCTATAACATCCCATATTTTCTAATTGGGCTAAAACCTCTTAATAAGTTAAAGGGACATTAGACAAAAAAGTAGAAAATGAAGTAAAAAGAGAACATAAAGAGAAAAATAGAAAACGAATGAGTTTAAGGGGCAATTAAATAGTGAAAGGTTCAAAAAGTCAGAAAAATAAGGATTTTAATAAAAACTTAATTAGATCAAGTTAATGTTATTTTCCATTATATATAAGTTAAATGAACTATAAAGAATGTTGAAGGAGCATAAAATAGAGAAGTTTTGAACTATTTTGCGCTATTTTGAGCCCTTGTTGCCCAAGAAAGTTGTACTACGGGTTATAAGACCTTCTAAAATAGATTATGTGTAACACCATAATTTTTTAACTTATTTCATACTATTCTCATACTTCACATCATGCATCTCATGAAGGAGAAAGAAAAAAGGTAATAAAAATAATGAATTTCTTAGCATTGCGTTGTGTATAAAATTTTCTTTTAGTGTCTTGTGGACCATGTGAGCTCGTGTATTACATTCTCATATTTAATTACATAGATACAACTCAATTCCATCACCAAAAGTGGCCTACAACTCATGGAAGGCAAAGAGAAGTATAAAATACATAGTTGCATTTTTGGCCAAAAATTTCCCTTTACTATCACAAATTTTGAAAAATCATAACTAATTCTTGAAAAATCAAAATTTTATTTGGTATCACGTGGATCGTATTAGATCATACAACACATTCTCATATTTAATTACATGGATATAACTTATTTGTATCATTAAAAGTGGCCTACATCTCAAGAAACCCGAAGGGAAGCTCAAAATGCACATACATAATTTCAGCTAGATTCTTCCACTTTTCTGACCCAACTTTGAAAAATTATAACTAATTCTAGAAAAATTGAAATCATACATTCTTAGCCATTTTGGAAATCTACAGATATCTAATTCACATAAAAATATGTCCAGACCATAACATCCATCATAGAGGATGTTTGACATTCGAAAATGTCCAGAAATCAAGCTGTCCACTGGTACTGTTATAGATTTCTGCAATAAACTTTGAAAATGTCTAATTAATTCCACAAAAATCCAATCCATGCAAATAATACCAATCTGGAAAGCTGTGAATGTTAGCTAAAGGGAAGCAATAACTCCAGACCATTTCAGGAACACCCAGACCTTGAAATCCAATCAAATAGTGATAGAGATCAACTGAAATTCCTGATACTGGACAAAATTTTTAAAAATTCATATATCTCTCTCTAGACATCCAAATGAGGTGCTTCTAGTTGGCAAGAGTCATTGTGAATGTCTAGGTTTCTTTGTATAAAATTTCATGGCAATTGAATATCATTTGAGACCTGTGTGACAGATTTTATTTTCGGGCTTGAGTGAACAGTGACATGACCAAAACCAAAAATTTTGCCAACTTTGAAAATTCCTCAAATATTTTGTAGACCTTCAAAAATTATGTTCTTTAGCTTCCCAAAAATCTCTCAATGAGCACTAATTGCATACCAAATATTAGATCAAGAAGAGCTCATTTGACTAAAAAGTAACATAGGGTTCCATTATGGTCAATTTTGGCTCCATATAGAGTACCAAAATGTCCAAATGATTTTCCTTGAATTTTGGCACCTTTTGGGCAAGTCTAAAAGCACAATTAGGACTTGTGTGAGCTGCCCAAATGGTCCCAAACCTCATGCATCATATTTTGGCCATTTCATCCACACATATGCACATTTACATCAACTTTTCAAGAAATATAACCTGGTATTACATACTCAATTTACATTCTAGCAATCCCATATCATATTCTTTCATTTATACATCACATATTATCATAACTACACATGTTTGAGAGGTTACAGACCATATACATCAATAGATCACATCATTTGATATAAATATGGCCTTAAAGAACTAAAAAATTTACATTTTGTTGTTATTCTCTCATCCTCAAGGTGGTTGGCCTCTATTACCTTGTCCACTTAATCCATCTAGCATATTAGAATATCGGAGAGGAGGAAATGAGAATCAATGAATCCCAATAGCTAATCTCCCTTTCAATCATACATAATATATATAAAGTAAGTCTTAAAAATGCATGCATGGATATAATAGATGTCATGAATATTCAAGAAGCAAGCTTGGCATGTGAATAAGTCATACAAGACATCCAAAGGCTTGCCAAGTGGATGGATTGGCCTCACCCTTTTTCTTATGGATTTTGGACTTCCCATTCTTTAAGAGATTCTTGGACTCAACTATACTCTTGGGAGCCCACTTTGCTTTTAGGAGACTCTTCACTTTGTCTCAACCAATCTTAAGGGTTCTTGGCTCATCCTTATCATGGTTAAGAGTTCTTGGCCTCTCCACACTCAAGCAAACCCAAACAAATATCATAACATCAATTAGAAACATAATATGTCATCATGAAATCATGGCATATAAAATCATGTTAGCATACTTTTCATGACTTGAAAATACACATACACACATTCTAAGACAAGCTAAACACACATCCATGCATGAGAAAAGAAGGAGTGAGCTACCTTGGAAGTAATTGCACACTTTTTTCCTTTGGATCTCCCTCCCTTGCTTCGGGCACACACACACAAAAGTGTGGGGAAGATTTCTCTTGGCCTAGACACAATTTATGGAAGTCAATTAGGTTTATGGACTTAATTCTAAGGCCATACAATTTGCTTAGACACTAACTTGGTCTATAACCTTATTATAGTTCCATAATTGCACCTAAGGAAGCAACACCCCTCAAATAAATTTTAGGCTCTATTCTTTCCTTTCAAATATGATTCTTGACATTTTAAGCCTCTTAGAGTCATCACACAATTAAAACTAAGAGTTTAACTACATGTTACTTCTTTAGATCATAGTATGGAACCTAAACACCAATTCACTTTCTATGGGTTCTAAATTTTTTCCAAGGCCTCCCCTCACTTTCATTCATCATATATGACTCAAAAATGGGTTTAGAAAAATTTAAAACTCTCCCTAGCTAGGAGAACCCTTTTAGGCTGAGATAAGGAACATTTTTGGCTTCCTTGAAGCATTCTTTGTTTTCTCAAGAAAAGAAGCATATGGGGAGCCTCTTAGGGATCTTAGGAGTTCATTTAAACTCTTATTTAAGCCTAGGAATCATCATACAAAATCAGATTTTATAAGGTGTACTTGGAACCTTAGAAATTGCATCTTGAAATCTAATAGTTTTTTGGTAATTCCCTTTGTATATTCTTAATCTCCACACCCTTTTTTCTTATATTCATCCATGGTTCTGCCTAAAAATTAACTCATCTTATGGTTCCTTAGGTGTGTCAAATTGGAGAAGAAGAGGAACTAAAGATAGCAATCATAGAAAGAGAAATTACCAAGTTTTCTTACTTGAATCTTGCTTTCTCTAAGCTCCTCTCTTTAAATCCAAAATTTCCCTTAAGTTTCTCCCTTAAATCAAATTTGTAAACTTCATTTTCATCAAAGGAAACAAAGGAGAGGAGGTGTGGATAGAAGAAAACATAAAAAACTACTAAGAAAGCATACCTTAAAGCTTAGATTTCTTTTCTTCTTCTTCCTCCCTTGGTGCACCTAAAACCCTAGCTCTCTTCTCTAAAATTGGGCAGAAAATTCTGAGTCTAAATGAAGGAGAGAGTGGGGCGCCACCTATATATAAGGGGAGGAGGAAGCATTTTTCAAAAATTTCCATTTTGCCATTCATTCTTTGCATTTTTGTTTCTACTTCGTTTTAGCTCTCTTTTGAGAACCGCATTTTCCATTATAAAATTTAGGTTTCTAATTTAGTAAAATACCTTTGGAATCACTCAAATCGAAGCTAAAACATTCCCGAACGAATCTATCAAAGTTTCAGTACACTGACGTTGGAAAACGTCCACCGGAGGGGATTTAACTATCTCGAGGCTTCCCATAATTTTTAGGGCCTCTAAGAACCCTGGAGAACTTAAAACTATCATTTAAAAAGCCCTCCTATGTGAATTCCAAAATTTGCTCAAAATTACAAAAATGTCATTACATTTCGTAAGATTTCTGTCAAAATTTGTTTCTTCATTCTAGCTCCGTTTTTCCTTTTATGAGGCTAGGATTCTCATTTTTAGGAGTTTAGAATATTACTCAAATTTTTTGGGACCTTAACTAACTCATTTCGGGGGACTTGCTTTGAAAACGCGCCCGTTTCTGTCGTTTAACGAAAATCGAATGTTACAAGAACGGTCTTTTCTACCATAAAATTTAGTTCTCAATTAAATAAAATACCTTTGGAATCACTCAAATTGAAGCTAAAACCTTCTCGAACGAATCAGTTAAGGTTTGAGTCAACCGACATTAGAAAACGTCCACCGGAAGGGCTTTAGCTATCCCAGGGCCTCCCATGGTTTTCAGGGCTTCTGAGAACCTTGGAGAACTCAAAACTTTCATTTAAAAAGCCTTCTTATAAGAATTCCAAAATTTGCTCAAAATGACAAAAATGCCCTTACATTTCGTCAATCTTTCGTTACATTTCTTTTTTTCATTTTAGCTCCATTTTTCCTTCCATTTGAGCTTGGGATTCTCACTTCTAGGAGTCTAGAATGCTTCTCAAATTTTTCAGGACCTTAACTAAGTCATTTTAGGAGACTTGCTTTTGTATTCGATGAATTTCGTTCATTTACGGAGAAACTGTAAGTTGCGTTTCTTATGTTTTCTCTCATTTTCAGAGAACTGGATATTACATTATGGGCTAAAATCTACAAAAAATGGGCTAGAATGCAGAAAATTAAGGTGTAGTGAAACTAGTGGCATTTTCTTAAATATGAGTAACTTGAATAAAAATAGTTCTTAAATCTATTTAAAGTGGTGCTTCATCCAACCTTCTCCACCAACTTTGCGACTAATCTTCTAGCACCTTTATGCTCCATTCATGGCATCTAAGTGAGGAAGGAAGAGAGAGAAACGAAGTTCAAGAATTTAAAGGTAATTTTATGCATTTATTCACCTCTTTGCAATTAGCAAAGTTGTTCTTCTCTTAAGCTCTCTCTTTTGATAGTTTTAAATTTTGTTTTAGAGAAATTTGAGTTGCCAATAAGGAGGAAGAGAGTGCTCTTTTCAGAATTTTAATTGGGAGAAATCGAAGAGCACTGAATGAGTTTCGTTTTAAGATAAAGCATGTTGTGGTTTAAGTAAAGATTTCTTGAGTTTTTAGTCTTCTTCATCATGTATAGAGAGATAAAATCTCTGTCTCCACATCCTTTTGTATGTAATTGATCATATGGAGCATGTAGAATTCATTAGGTTGTGGAAATAAGGAGAATTTGCCAAAGGAAGCAAGAAAACTCCATATAGCACTATATATGCATAATCTCGAGTACCTTATAGGAAATGGCACTAGATGAGCTTGTTTTTTAGTTTTAATGAATTTAGAGGTCTTCTAGAGAATTATAAAGGCTAGAGGAAGTATCAGTTTTAATTATAGAGGTTAATTGTGGAAGTTAAAATTTTTAGGTACTTAAAAAAACCTAATTCAGATAAATAGCTATGTTGGTGTTTGGTATTGTATTTAAGCATTCTAATGAGTTTAATAGAAGTATAAAGAGCTATCTAGAATGTTTGAATGAGGTCTTGAGGTATAGAAGCAAGTTTAGTAAAAATGGCTTAAAGTTACTAAATATGTCAAAATAGAAAATGACCAAATGAATAGTATAATAACTAAATGAATAGTATAATGCTAATTTTAGGCTCAAAATAAGAATTTAGGAGCTTAAGTTGCCTAGGAAAACTTGCCCAGGAAAAACCATATACCAAGGGCTAAGAAAGGGGCAAGTGAGAAAGATTAATTAGATAAACAAGTAAGAGAAATTTCAAACTCTATTTTAAGCTAAATGAAAAGTTATATGTGTAACAACCCTAACTTCTAAATACATTAATTAAGTTTAATTGGTCTCTTAACATGACTACTTAAGGTTAAGTATTATTAATAATTTGTTAATGGATGAAAACCTAGGAAAATTTGAACTTTTTTAGTTATTCCTAAATACCAAGTAGGTAAGTAGAAGATTCATCACTAATGGATACAAAAATTCTTCTACAAGATACTCATTCCATTCACAATTAATTATAAGAGGCATAAAACTCATTTACATTAGTTTACAAGTTAACACATGTCATTACCATAGTAAAAGCCAAGGTTTCTAAGCTAAAATAGGTGGTTGGAGACTTAGGCCACAACTTGGACAATCCTCAATATGGTTAAGTTAGCTACTGGAACCTGAAAACTAAATTATTGAACTTGTGTTGTGACTTGGCAGACTCGTGCCGTAACTTGAATCATTACTAGAGCTTTAAACTAAAATATACAATTCTCATTGCGGCTAAAACCTTTCGTGCCATAGCAAAAACACTCTCAAGAACTTACTATTTTGCAAAACCCGAGTCTTGTAGTGGTAAGTTTATTTGGCGCTATGGCGAGAGACCTTTTGAAACTCTTCCAACAAGTTCACCTAAGTCTCACCACAGGGACCTCCCTTCACATCGTGGCGAGATTACTCTCGGGTACTCTCCCATCTATTTTCCTTGATTTGAGTCACAGTAAAGAAAGCTGTGTTGTGGCGAAGTTAGGTTTTGTTACTTCCTAGAGGTGTTTTGGCCAAGAGTCACTTAATTTCAGCTGCGACTCAAGTACCTTCTGGACCTGTACTAATCATATACACATTCCTAACAACTTGTACCTCCCTCCAATGGATATCAAGGGTCTTCTTATGATAAAAGTACATGGTCTTGGTGTCATATTCCCTTAGGCCTCTTAATTTATCAATTTTCATGACTTAGGAACCTAGGTTTAGGTTGGAGCAACTAATGATTGATTTATATCAGTAAATTTCCCTCTAGACAGCAAAAGAAATCCTTAAGTGACTACCTAACATTTTGTTACTCCTTACCAACTGTAACACCATACTTCTAAGACTCAATTCATGTAATTTCCCATGCCTCATCTTATGCTTGTTCTATAGGAGGCAACATAATGGTATTAATTCTCATGGAGGAGTTGCATTTTGCCATGTATATAATTTTTCTCTTTCGATGTTTCGTGGTCCATATGGATTCATGTATCATATTTTCATACTTAAGTACATAGATAAAATTCACTTCCATCATCAACATTGGTCTAGAGCTTATGTAAGGCAAAGGGAAGCATGAAACATATACTTGCAATTTTGGCCAAAAATTGCCCCTTTCTGTCACAAATTTTAGAAAATCATAACTAATTTTAAAAAAATTGAAAACATGTATTCTTTACCATTATGAAAAGCTATACATGTCTAATTTATGCTAAAAATATGACTAGGCTATGAATCATCCCACAGAGGACTTTTGATGTTCGAATAGAGGCAGAGGTCTGGTTGGCTACTGGTACTATCATAGGTTTCTGCAGCAAACTTAAAAAATGTCCAATTAATTCCAAAAAAATCCAATCTATGCAAATAATACCAATATGGAAAGCTACAGATGTTAGCTAGAGGGTAAAAATAACTCCAGATCAGTCCAAGCATATCTAGATATTAAAAACCAATCAAATAGTAACATGGGTCAATTTAGATGCTTGATGCTGGACAGAAATTTCAAAAATTCATATCTCCTTCTCTAGACATCCAAATGGGGTGCTTCCAGTTATATAGTTTCTTTGTATAAAATTTTGTGGCAATTGAACATAATTTAACCCTTGAGTGACAGAATTCATTTTTGGACCTAAGTGAATAGTACCCTTGACAAAAATCAGAAAATTTTTCAACTTTGAAAATTCATCAAATATTCCATGGACCTCCAAAAATTCTATACTTTAGCTTCCAAAAAATCTCTCAACAAGCTATATGCCAAATCTCATATCAAGAAGAGCTTATTTGGATAAAAAGTAGCATAAGGTTTTTAAGTGGTCAAATTTTGCTTCATATGAAGTATCAAGATGTCCAAATGGTCTCCTTTGATATTTGGCACCTCTTGGACAAGCTTAAAAGCATGAATATGACTTGTATGAACTACCCAAGTGGTCTCAAACCTCATGCATCTCAATTTGGCCATTCCACTTCCATTTATACATATATTTCCATAATGCTAGTTGGCCATTACATGTCTAAAATGCACATTCTCATGAAAATAATATTAGCTCTCATTTATACATGATATGTTAACATAATTACACATGCTCATATGGTTACATAACAATTTCATCAAGGGATTACATCATATGCCATGTGTATGGCTAAAAAGGAAGCAAAACTAGGCATATTCATATACTTTGATGCCAATCTTTTTCTTTTAGGCTTGGTGTCCTCCATTACCTTGCTTAATTGTTCCACCTAGCATGTTAAGACATTGGAAAGGAGGGGATGAGACTCAAAGAATCCTAATAGCTCATCTCCCATTCAATCATACATAAAGCGTGCAATATAAGTCTTACAAATGCATACATGGATATATTAACATATGTAATTATTTAAGAAGCATTTTTGGCATTTGAAAAAGTCATATATAGTATACATAGACTTGCCAAGTAAGTAGATTAGCCTCACCCATTTACTTGTGGCTCTTAGACTTGCCTTACCCATTTCTTTAAGAGGTTCTTAGACTCAACCTTACTCTTGGGAGTCAACCTCACTTTTAGGAGACTCTTTACTTTGTCTCAACCAATCTTAAGAGTTCTTGGCTCATCCTCACCATGGTTAGAGGATTTTTAATTTCACCACACTCAAGCAAACCCAAGCAAGCATCATAAACATCATTTGAAAATATAATGCATCATCATGGTACCATGGCATATAAAATTATACTCCAATACTTTTCATGGCTTAAAACATACATAAATACATTCAAGACAATGTAAGCACACATCTATGCATGAGAGAATGTGGAGAGAGCTACCTTGCTTGCATTTGCACACTTTTTTTCTTAAGCTTTGAATCTTCTCCTTTGACCTCACACACCCAAGAAGGTGGAGATCATTCTTCTTGCCCTAGACATATCATATGAAAGCTAATTATACTCTTGAAGCAAAGTCTAAGGCCACACAATTACTAGAAAGGTTAGGTAACTCATAAGGCTCTTTTATGGTTCCATAATGCACTTAATGAAGTAACCTTTGGAAAATATCATCTTGGCTCCATTCTATCTATTCATTCATGATTCTTAACTCCATTTAAACCTCTTGGAGTCATTACACACTCAATTCTAGGAGCCTAACTAGGTGTTATTTCTTTAAGACATATTATGGAATATATAAAGCCATCTTGCTTTTGGTTTCTAAACTTTTTCCAAGGCTTCCTCTCATACTCTCCTATCATACATGATATAAAACTAAGTTTGGAAGGAATTAAAACACTCTTTAGGTACATAGACTCTCCTTGGCTAAAGTTATGCTTCCATAAGGCACCAATGGAGTTTCCTTACTTCCTTTGATGGGAGAATCATGTAGGAAGCTCTCTTGGTATCTTAAGAACTCATATGAACACTTAAACATCATAAAATATGGCTAGGGTTCATGATAGAGTTCAAGGTGCAATCAAAACCCTAACTTTTCTATCTTGCAAATTCATGGTTTTTACTTGGATTTCTTTGCATATTCTTACTCTCCTCTATTAAATTCATAGAATTTATCCTTAGTTTTCCTCAAAATTCCAGCCCTCTTACATCTACATACATGGGACAAAATAGGGAAAAGGAGGGGGAGGAAGTATCTACCATGGGATGGAAGATTTACCTTATTTTTCTTTATTTTCTCACTTGAATCTTCCTTTCTTTAGCTTCTTCTCTTCAAATCCAAATTTTCCCTCCTTGGTCTAACCTTAAAACAGCACCAAAACTTTAAGAAAACTATAGGGAGAAAGGGGAAAAGGAGGATAAGAGATTTCCTAAGGAGAAGACTAGGAAATTCTAACAATTTCTTACCTTTTTCTTGAAATTTTCCTTTCTCCTTTGCCTTATTCTTGTGTGCCTCCTTCCCTTGAGTTTTCTCTGGTTTTTTGGCAAAACTTGGTTGACCAAAATGAGGGGAGAAGAAGGGCACCTCATATATATATGGGTTTAAGAAGGACTTTTTTAAAAATTCTCATTTTGCCCTTTGTTCTTGGCACTTTTGTTTCTAACTCATTTTAAATTTTTTTTGAGAACTGTCTTTTCCATTATGAAATTTAGATTTCCAATTTAGTAAAATACCTTTAGAATCACTCAAATTAGAGCTAAAATATTCTCGAACGACTTAGTCAAAGTTTGGGTCAACCGACATTAGAAAACGTCCACCATTGGGGTTTTAACTGTCTCGAGAGTTTCTATGGTTTTTAGGACCTTTAGAAACTCTAAAGAACTCAAAAATTTCATTTAAAAAACTCTCCATACCCAATTCCATACCATACAAGCTTTAACACATGATATAAGAAGGCCTTGTACTTATTGGTGAAAACCTTATCAACAAGGTCTCAGAATTTGCACTACAGATTATAAGATCTTGTCGACAAGATCTTGGACCCAGGTGACGAGATGTTATCTCAACCCTTAAATTAACTTAGTCTACTGCCATGCTTCATGCTATTTTCAAGTCTCATGTTATGGAATTCACAAAAATACAAGAAAATAGCATATAAAAGTGAATATTTTAGCATTGTGTCGTATATAAATTTTTCATTCATTTATGGAGAAACTGTACATTACATTTCTCATGTTTTCTCTCATTTTCAAAAAATCAAATATTACACCAACTGTTCTCAAATCACATTGCACAAGTTTTAATGGACCGAACTAGTGTGTTCTTACTCCCAAGTCTACCAAATGAACTCAAATACAAAATTAAGCTATGGCACTCCCATATTCCTATATCAAACCCATATGGAAGTTAAAAATTTACATATATAGAACCTAAATCATACATTTAGAAGTTATTACACCAACATCCATTAGTTTAACATAACATCTCCATACATGTATATAAGTTTCAAAAATACGTGATTGAATGCCATTACATTAGAATTTATAGAACATTAGTGTATAATCTCCTAAAAGAATAAATCCACAAATACAATTATCCAAAAACAACTATACTTGGAAAAATGAATGCAACATGACACTATACAAGTTTGGTTATAAAAGAATAGCATCTAACTAAGTTTAAATATATCCAAGTGTAGGGAGCCCACACAAGCCTCAATTAAGGATACTCATCTACTTGCTTCTCCTTTTCCTTATCTAAAGAACCTTCACCTAAAATTGTTAGCTTATAAGAATTGAGATATGAATCTTAGTAATTGAAGGAAAATTCCATACATATGCACTGGTTAATCAACATATAAGCAATTTAATCAAATAAATATCATAATCATCCATTGTATAAGCAAATAAATTGGTTGAGCTACTAATAACTATTATTCCATTCTAGCAATAGATATAATATGTTAATAGGTAATAACATAGATAAAGGCTCGTCCATGATGCCTACTCCCCATTGAGCGTAACTTAGGTTCAGTGCATTCATAAGTCTAATCACAACTCAGTGTCTGATCGAAGCATAATGCACGGGTGGTAGCTATGCCATAGCTCAACTAAGGACACACTCATGATCCACAATAATAATAATTAAGAAGCCAACCAATCATTTAGTACAGCAAAATATATTATATAGCAAATATTAAATTAACAATGCACATATGTAAGGAATTAAAAGTTCAAAACTGTAACAATAAAAAAAAATTTGTTGAAATTTTCTAAGTCTTGAAATTTTTCTAAGTCTGCTGGCTACAACCCGGCTATAGCGAATGTACTTGTTCACTATAGTGAGAAATGGCCTAGCTATAGCGAATGTGCTTGTTCGCTATAGCAAGAATGCTTTTAGCTATAGCAAGTTCAGGCATTCCATACAAAAACTAGGGAGTTCCTCATAATAGCGTGTGTCATAGCGAGAACAAGGGCCTGGGACTGATGTGTGCTTGCTGTAGCGAGAGTTATTTTTTGCTATAGCGAGGGTTAATTTGAAAAAGCATGAAAAAGGAGAATTTTACTTCTTAAAGAGTCTAGATCCTCTCTTTTTCTTCTAATCGACCTAATCTTCATCCAAAACAGAGAAAAGGGGCTAGAGAGAGAGAGACCAAGAAAAGAAAGGAAGAACATGGAAAAGGTAAGCAAACTTAAGATTTCCATAACTTTTCTTCTTAGAATTTGGCTCTTCTCCCTTTGCCCTCTCTTTTTAGGGTTTTGGTTGTTGACTTAGTTTTGTTTTGAGCTTAGTTCAGAATAGGGAGAGTGGAGAATAAAAAGGAAGGTGAAGGCAAAAGAGAATCACTCTTGAAAAAAGCTAGAACTCAAGGTAGATACTTATGTATCTTACTTCTTCCTTTTGCTCTCTTTGAGTATATTGGTTCTACCAACTTGAGAGCTTGAGAGAGGAAGGAAGTCTGACCTAGAGCAAGCAAGAAATCCTTAAATTAGAGTGTGGGAAGTTGAGAAATACAAAAGAACTAGGAGGAGGGCTAGTAAACTTTAAGAGGGAAAAACTAAGGATTTAATCTCCTAGCTTTTGTGAGTAATTGTTTGAGTTCCAAGAGAGTAATTGCATGCTACTTGTTATGTCTAGGCTCAAAAGAAGCAGCTCCATCTAGTTGTGATTGTGAGGCCAAGAAGGAAGAAGAGGAATTGAAAGGGAAGGCTTGTGTTGGCTTATAAGGTAGCTCTCTACTCTTTCTTGTTGCATTCTTGGATGTAATAGTCATTATATACTTGTGTATGTGCTTATATTGTGAGACATGTCATTTGATGTTGCCTTGATGCATTGGTATCAATATCTCATGGATGAGTGAGGCTAAGTCAAAAGTCTTTAAACCAAGGGTGAGGCCATCCAAAAGTGCTTAAAATAGGATGAGGCTAGACCAAAAGTCCCTAGAGCTCATTCTTGGCATTGATATGGTTTTCATAGCATGTAAATCATGTGTTGTATGATTGTGAAGGTTAGATGCCTATTTGCATGCTTTGACTTGTTTATATGCCTTGATTGTTTCCTTGAATGAGTGCATGAGCTATTGAGATTCCATGAATCTCACCCCCTTCCCTTTCTCATCTTAATATGTTAGGTGGAGCTCAAGGAGATCAAAGGGCAAACCAAGGAGCCTAATTAAGCATGTTGAGTCAGTCGTCTAATTTATTTTGGTTCTTTGATGTAAAGAGGTTCCGAAATGAATATGTACCTATTATTTTTTAGATGTAAATATTTGAGCGAGTGTAAATGTATGTGTAAATGATGTGTGAACCATGCATAGAGCTAAAGTAATGGAAATATGAGAATTGACCCTTTTGTGGCTTGTATGTAGTAGTGTATTTTTACCCGTAGCATAGTGAGTTTGAGATGTATGATAATTTGGACCACTTGGGCATTTCATATATGCTATATTTATGCTTTAAAACTTACCTAAGAGGCACTAGAGTATGTAGGAGACTATTTACCCTTATGTTGAACCATTTAAGGTGTCAAAACTGCCAAATTTATGAGCTTTGTCAAAGTATGACAAAATGAGCTCTTCTTAATATGAAATTTAGCACAAAACGAGAGCTTGTCTAGAACTTTTTGGGAAGTAAAGTATAGAATATTTGGAGGTCTAGGGGTGAATTGTTGAAGTTGGAGAATTTTTTTGGTTTTGGATAGTGCACTGTTACCATGGGTCCGAAAATGAATCTGTGTCATTCATGGACCAAACGGTGTCCAATTGTCATAAAATTTTATGGGAATAAAGTAGACATCCATAGTGACCTATTAACAACTTTAAACACCTCAATTGGAGGTCTGTAGAGGGAGAAATAAATGTCTAAAGTTCTATGTTAGCATCAGGGAAGCCATCCGACCTTCGTTACTGTTCCATCATTTTTTGAGGTCCAGAGGCTATTGAAATGATCTGGACTTATTTATTTCCTCTAGTTAACATTTGTATCTTTCCACATTGGTATGTTTACCCAAATTGGATTTTTATAGAATTAGTTATGAATTTTTGAAGTTCATGATAGCAAGCTGCATTAGTACCAAGGACAGCCAGACCTTTGTCTCTTTTTTGATGTCAAACATAGTCCAAACGCTGAGATTGTGGTTGGAAATTATTTTTACTGTAAATTTAACACTTAGATATTTTTAGAAAGCTATGGTTTTCTTGATTCCCATTTTTCTAGAATTAGTTATGAGTTTCCAAATTTAGAGCCAAAAATATGACTTTTGGGCCCGTTTTGAGAAATTACATTTTAGGGTTTTTAGCTTCATATCCGTGGTTCATGGGTTTTTTAATGCTATGTATGAGTTTTATAAATGGATTTTGAGTAGAGTATGTGATTGATGGGTTCACGGGACCCACGGGACAAATTATGAGCGTTTAAACTCTAATACATAGCAGGAAAATGCCATGGTTTGTTCTTTTTTTTTGGAAATCATATGGAATCAAGCCTAAGTAGAGACTAGTTGGGGTTCATATATTATGGTGTTACAAAAACCCAATTACCTCACTGGTCATCCAAAATCCTTGGAAGCTATCAACAGTGCCAGAACATCTTAAGGGTCATAAATTCACCAAAATATCATCCTTTATTAGTAACCACAATGGAAACCATAAGCCTAATCACTCCAACAATTATAACTACTGAAAAAGAATTTACCCAAACCTCCAATGGGTTCCACAAATTCATATTTAGAACTTCTACCCCAGAAACTATGATGTTTTACCTCAATTTCCTAGCATTTTCGTACAATAGCAGAGCCCAAATGAAAAATCAATCTTTGAGGCCACTTCCTAGCATAAAACACACCAAAATAAAGGGAAGGCACTTACCCAATGGTTCTATTAGTCTCCATCTCTAAAAATCATGCAAGAACAACCAAAATAACAAATTTCAAATTTAAAAAGAAGATGAAAATCCTTCAAACGAGAGGGACAAGTTTCATGTAGATTAACTTAGTCAAATCTTTCTCTAGAAGTGAGAAATGGTAGAAATATGCTAAAGAAACCCTAGGCCCCATTGAATATCCGAATTTTCTCTTTTGAGCCTTTTGTGTTTCTACAAAATGGGGAGCAGGCTTAAAAGAGTTTAGGGTTTTAGTAAGGTGTTGGGCTAACTCAAGGGCCAATGCTTTATTTGGGTTCAGGAATTTATTTATTGGGTCAATCTTTATAGATTTATTTGAATTAAGTCTGCACAAGATTATAGTTGGGCTTCTAAGAAATGAAATTAAACCTTCTTATACATTAAGAGTGGGCTTCTATAATTAGTTTTTGGAATAAATAAATTGGGCATAAAGCCCAAGTTAAATGTTCATCTTTCCTTAATTAATTTCAATAATTAAACTCATAACCATAATTAATCTATTTATTTAGAAATCCTCACTTTCCTTAATCTCTCTTAAACCCCATATTAATTCCTCAATGCATCATAACTATTCTTAATTAATTTCAAGGTGTTATAATATGAGTCTTAGAAAAATGGTCATTTAGCTAAAGAAAAAAGCCTTTTAGTGCCTCTAAAAGGATTGATATACATCAAAAGTAGCATAATATTTTGTATAACCAACTTATAATGGCATTGGCACTGATATTAGTGTTGATATGGTATTATAGGCCACCAGTGTAGTAAAAGGCTATAATGTCAGTACCTAGCTGGAAAAGGAAAGACTAGTACTTGTAGCATTGGAGATATACTCTCATCAAGTAGTATTTTCCTCCTCTCTTTCATGCTTTTGATTGCTTAAGTGCTTTGGTTGCCTATATGATGTATTTGCTTGATGTTTGAATGAGTTATATGAGTTTTATGTGATTTCTATAAGGTCTAGCCTACTGAACAAAGCTTTACCTTATATTGGCTAAGAGAAAAGGGTCAAGGAATTTAGCACAGTAGTTTTTTCCCGTGCTAAGTATTAGGGTCACTCAAAAGAGAGTTTAGTAAGCTAGGTCAGATTCTAGCTTAATGCATGAACATTTTCACACATTTAGAAAGGTCAGATATTAGAAAAGCTACATCCATGCATACTTGCATACTTGTGTGCTTAAGTGGTTATTGCATGTTAAAGTAGGATTATGCTACTGAGATTTTCCCTAGAATGTCACTCCTGTATCTACTAACTCCCTTGCCAGGTGAAAGTAGCTAAGTAGAATGAGGAAAATTTATAACTCCATGAAAACTTATATATTTGGTATTATATTTCATTAGATATCTTGTCAAACTGTATTTTGAGACCATAAATATGTAATATAATGATGTATACATCTTGGCCTAGATAGGACAGTTTAGAGATGGATTAGAAAATATATGATTAATTTTAGTAATATAAACGTTTTATGATGCACTGATGAGTATTTAATATCTTTAGCTATATGAGTAGTTTAGGTCAACGGACTAACTGATAATTGAGCCCTAAGGCTTTTGAAATTGAGTATACTATATTTGTATTATATGTAGGTAATTATTTTCAGTAGAAGAGAGGGCCAAAGTGCTTAGGTAGCACCTAGTTTATAGCTATTATACTGCCAAAATTTTAAGAAAAAGTTTTAGAGATTTCACATTTTTATCATGTTTTAAAAGCTTAAGTTAGTAACTATAGTTATTTTGTTCACTTAAATCTAATCCAAAAAATAATAATAAGGACTAAGGTAATAATAAAAGGTAAAAAGTTTTGACACCCTTCCCTCTAACTTTAGCCACAACAAGCAACCCAGCCACCATTCGCCAGAGACATAGTGCTAGCCATGACAACGAACACCAATGAGACTCCTCAACGCTTAACTATCATTTGGTGATCTGAGAAGAAGGCTAGAGCTTGCCTCCAGTTATAGTGAGCTCTGTATTACCTTGTTTCTATTCTTTTCTTTCATTTTGTTGCCAATTCCTTTGATATTTGCTTTCCCTCCTCATGTTCGACCTATCCCAAGCCCCACTTGGTTAGGACATTTCAACTCCCTTCTTCCTTTTCAAGATGGATGAAAGTAGCTTTAAAAATTGGGATTTGTTAGTGTAAGCTTTCCAACTATGATACCTATGCTTCAATATTCAATTTGTGGCATTTTAAGGTAATCTTTAGGCTTAATTTATTGATTAGTAACTAAATGGGAAGGTTTAGGTTTATGGTTGAATATATAAACGAAAAATAAAGTTACGGAGTGGGGCTTTAGTCAATTAGCTATTGTTGAGTTATATGGATGTTAAGAATTGCAAGTTTGAGCCATATAATAATTTGGTGAGTTACAGCATTGCTAGGAAGCCCTTAGAGCATCGATGGAGAAATAAGTTAGTCTTGTAAAGAAGGATAAGTGTTATCTTAGCATTTTGCATTGTCAATGAGTAAATAACAGTTACAATATGTTATATGGGATTTCTTTATGGTTGTAAATATATTGTGCCAATGGTTTAAATCTCAATCCAATTAATTTGTGTAAAACCCAATGAGGTAGGCCTTTATTTGCATAATTATGGTATGTTGGCTAAACATTGTGATGAAATGAGTTAGGGTAAGGAATAAGTCCATGTGTTAACCCAAATATGGTAAGTATTCTTGTCTGTGTTGTCGAGACATTATATTGAAACCTATATATTGTACAGGCTAGCGACAATATGAGAAACTTGAATAAATATAGGGAATTATTATGTGTTGTCAGTTAGAATAAATATTGTGCAATGAGAATTACAATTGTAATTCCATATGCGAATTCCATACTAGTCACATATTCCCTAAAGTAAATTAACAGTAATCCTATCCCTTAGAAACTGATTTTATTTTATTTTTTCTTTTATTTATAAGTTAAATATCTTGATGTGCTTATTTTAGCGGGTTTAAATTGAATTATTGTTATTTTTTATGTAATTATTTATTTACTTCTTTCCTTAATTATTCAATTACTAATTAATTACTCACCAACCTTCTTACTTAATTATTTAGTTTTATTTATTAATAAATTCTTTATTTAGTTACTTTAATAAATATGTGTTAGGTTAATTATTATGAGCATACGATATGTAACTTATTTGTTGATGTTCTTCGCCTGACTTTCATTGCTCGATGCAGATTCATGATGGATTCTGTAAATACTAACTAAGACTATGGTCTAAATGCATATAGATAAGTGAAAGTTGGTCTGGGTGGAGAAAGAGTTACCTATTAGGTGAAGTCACCTATTATAGGATAAGGTGTAATGTTTGGTTTTCAAATCCTCCTAGCCATTATCCTACTGTAAGAATTATTGCAATAGGATAATGGCTAGGAGGATTTGAAAAGTATTATGGCATTAAGATTTCCAAGGTTTAGTCAAGGCTTAGCTCAAGACGCCACTGCTCGTCGTATTTGGTTTGGTATTGCTACCAACCTATTAGGTGAAGTCACCCATTATAGGATAAGGTGTAATGTTTGGTTTTCATTAAATGATGGAAATGGGCGATTTTCAAAGCAAGTCCCCTAAAATGAATTAGTTAAGGTCTTAAAAAATTTAAGTAACATTCTAGACTCCTAAAAATGAGAATCCTAGTCTCAAACGAAAAGAAAAATTGAGCTAGAATGAAGAAACAAATTTTGACGAAAATCTTACGAAACATAATGATATTTTTGTAATTTTGAACAATTTATGGAATTCACATAGGAGAGCTTTTTAAATAAAAGTTTTGAGTTCTCTGGGGTTCTTAGAGGCCCTGAAAACCATTAGAAGCCCCAGGATAGTTAAATCCCCTCCAGTGGACGTTTTCCAATAATAGTGTACCCAAACTTTGATGGATCTGTTCGGGAAGGTTTTAGCTCCGATTTGAGTGATTCAAAGGCATTTTACTAAATTGGGAACCTAAATTTTATGATGGAAAAGACGGTTCTCAAAAGGGAGCTAAAATGAAGGAAAAACAAAAATGCCAATAATGAAGGGTAAAATAGAAATTTTTGAAAAGTGTTTCTTCCTCCCCTTATAAATAGGTGGCACCTCACTCTTACACTCACATAGCTTTAGATTTTTCTGCCCAAATTCAGGGAAGAAACCCTAGGAGAGTGGCACACCAAGGGAAGAAGAAGAGAAGAAGAAATTCAAGCTTTGAGGTATGGTTTCTTGGTAGTTTTTCATGCTTTCTTTCATCCAAACCTCCTCTCCTCCATTCTCCTTTATTTCATTTGATTAAAATGAAGTTTACAAATTTGTTTTAAGGGAGAAACTTAGGAAAAATTTCGGATTTGATGAGAGGAGCTTAGAGAAAGCAAGATTTAAGTGAGAAAAAGCAAGAAAACAAGGTAATTTCTCCTCCCATGGTTGCTACCTTTGATTCCCCTCCTTCTCCATTTCGCCTAACCTAAGACACCCTAGGAAGACTTGGTTTTTAGGCAGAACCAAGGGCGATTCTAAGGAAAAAGGGTGTGGAGATTAAGAATATACAAAAGGAATTAACAAAAAATCATTAAATTTCAAGATGTAATTTCTAGGGTTTCAATTGGACCTTGTAAAATCTGACTTTGTACAATGATTCCTATGCTTAAATAAGAGTGTAAATGAGTTCCTAAGATCTTTAAAAGTCTCCCCATGTGTGTGAAGTCCCACATCGGCCAAGAATGGTCTGGGGCTAAGGCTTATAAGTGGGGGCGAAGCCTTCCCCCACCAGAGGCGCCTTTTGGGAATAAAATCCCAAGGGGACAAAGCCCCTACGAACCGGGAAGGCAGGGTAACCAAGCCCACGAACCGGGAAGGACGGGGACAATACCTCTGGTGGCTCTGTAGGTGTTGGTATCAGAGCGGTCCTGGTCCATGTGCAACCCGAGGACGGGTTGGCCCCAAAAGGGGGGTGGATTGTGAAGTCCCACATTGGCCAGGAATGGTCTGGGGCTAAGGTTTATAAGTGGGGGCAAAGCCTTCCCCCACCAGAGGCGCCTTTTGGGAATAAAATCCCAAGGGGATAAAACCCCTACGAACCGGGAAGGCAGGGTAACCAAGCCCACGAACCGGGAAGGACGGGGACAATACCTCTGGTGGCTCTGTAGGTGTCCAAATGTAACAACCCAGAAAAAGAAAATAGAAAAGAAAATGAGAAAAGGAAAGGGAAAGAGAAGCTGGAAAATTTTCGAACAGCTGAGAATTTTCTAAGTCTTCTCGCCATAGCGAGATATGGAATCGCCATAGCGAGAATGCCTCTTCGCCATAGCGAGAATGCCTCTTCGCCGTAGCGGGTATGTTCCTAGCTATAGCGAGTGCGGCATTCCATACAGAAACCAGTAAGTTGCTCGTCGTAGCGAAATTGTTCCTAGCTATAGCGAGTATGGCATTCCATATAGAGACCAGGGAGTTGCTCGCTGTAGCGACGCCATAGCGAAGGCAGAGGTCTAGAATAGACACGATCTCGCCGTAGCGAAGCCATAGCGAAGGCAGAAGTCTGGAACAGACACGAGCTCGCCGTAGCGAGGTCACTAACTCGCTATAGCGAGAGTGGTCCAGAAAAGCGAGAAAAAGAGAATTTGACTTTTTAAAAGCTTCCAAATCTCTTCTTTCTTCTTCTAACCGACTCTAACTCGTCTTAGGAGAGAGAAAAGGGCGGAGGAGAGAGAGAGAAGCTGAAGAGAAGAAGAAAGCATAAGAAAGGTATGAATTTTCATGGCTTCCTCTTAGTAAGTTACCCTTCTCCCCTTTTCCCCTCTTTCCTACGGTTTAGATGATAGAAAGGGTTAGGTATTGAGTCTGGTTCAGAGGAGAGAGAGTGGGAAACCATTCTTGAGAGAGATTAAAAGTAGATAGTCTTCTCTTTCTTGTTTTTCCCCTTTCTTAAGAGTGGAGAAAAGAGAGGGATAGCTAATAGACCCTAAAGTGAGGAAGAAACCTAGAGTGAGAAGCTCAGTAGAGCTTATTAGAAGTTATCCCTAGCTTAAGAATTGAGTAGTAAGGTATTAATTCCATGCTTTTGTGTGGTTAGGCTCAAGAGGGAACTCTCCCATCTAGAAGTTGTTGTGAAATCAACAAGGGAGGAGACCATTGACAGAGCAAGTAGTAGATAGCCAACAAAGGTAGTTCTCTCCACTTTCTCTCATGCATAATTGTGTGTTTACATTGTCTTGCTTGTGTGTATGAATGATATGAGCTATGAGAAGTGTGTTAGCGTGATTATGTGATATGATTGAGATGATGTTTTAAATGCTTGATTGGTTTGCTTGAGGAAATGGAAAAGCCAATAACCCTATAGCCGAGGTGAGGATGAGCCGAAGCCCTAAGTTGGGTGAGCCATGTCTCCCAAAATGAGGTTGACTCCCAAAGAGTAAGGGTGAGTCTAAGTACCTCTAAGAGTATGGGAAGGCAAATCCAAAAGCCATAAGGGAAGGGGTGAGGCGGATCTAAGTACTCAGCGAGCTCATGGATGTTATCCATGGCCATTTCACATGTTTTAAATGTTTTTCATCATGTTTTATATGCTAACATGCCATACATGCATAATGAGACTTGTTGCATGCAATATATGTATGTTTGAATGAGAGTTGAACTACTGAGATTCTCCGAATCTCACCCCCTCCCCACCATCCAACCATGCCAGGTGGCCCGAGTGAGATAAGGGATGGGAGCAACCACCAACAAGCATGAGGCTAGGGATAGAGATGAAGAAGAATGTAAAGTTTTCGTAATACATTGTGTATGAGAATTGTACATGAGATGTAAATGATGTATATGATGTAGCATGTCCAAATTTTGTAAGACAATGTATGTATTAATGATGAATGTATGAGAATGAGCTTTGAGATGAATGAAAGAGCATGGTTGAATGAGAAATGATCCATGATAGCCTAGTATATAAGGGTGCATAAGTGGGCATGGGGTAGTGAGTTTCCCTAATCTAAGTTATTAGATACTTGAGGCATGATTGATAGCTCCTATAGATGCTTTCTCATGTGCTCAAAGAGTCACAGAAGTAGAAAACTTAAGATGGGACCCCATTAGCCACACTTTTGGCCAAAAAAGGGCCATTTTGCACATGATGTCATAGAATAGCCATATGACCTCTTCTAGCCATGAGATTTGACATGGAACTAGAGTATGTTTAGAGCTTTCTGGGAAGCTAGAGTTCATGTCATTTAGAGGTCTATAGCATTTTCTATGAGCATTCAAAGTTGACATCAGAAATTCGGATTTCAGAAAATCACTGTTCATTTGGTCAGTTTTGAAATCATGTCATCCGAGGGATAAACATAGTCCAATGGCTACAAAATTTTATACACAGAAACTAGATGGTCACAGTGACTTGTAGGAACTGGAAGCACCTCATTTAGAGGTCCAGAGAGGAAGTTATGCAATTTCGAAGTTCCTGCCCAGAATCAGACACCCAACCAGACCCGAGGTAATTTTTCATCGGTTTCCGGGAAATTGGCTAGGTGAACGGATCTGGAGATATTTTTCTCCTCTATCTAACATCCACATCTTTCCATAGAGATAGAGTTTATGAGCATTGGATTTTTGTGGAATTAGTTAGACATTTTCAAAGTCCATATCAGTAAACTGTGACAGCAAAGAAGTCCCCTCTGACCAGTGAACTATTTTGATGTCAAACGCAGAATGAGTGAGAGATTGAGACTTCTAAGTATTTTTAGCATGAAGTAGACGTCTCAAGCGTTCTCGAATGACCCAGATCAGGCAGATACGATTTTTCTGCATTTAGTTATGTATTTTCAAAGTTAGCCCAGAAATGAAGCAAAATCTGCCCATAGCGAAAATGCATGTCTCTAATCCCTTTTTGGCTTTCCATGAGTTTAAAGCATATAGTAGGGATTGAAATAGGTCTCAAAAGAGTAATTGAGCATGAGGAATCAGAGAGAGAGCTCAACCGGTCCATATTACTTCTAAGTGGAGCTCCACCCACACATAGTGCCATGGAGAGAGTAAGCATAAGGTAGAGGAAAGAGTCTCCCTTATGAGTTCCGCACCGCCCATATGGGCTAGAGGGCACGTTGGGTATGAGCTAGAGGTTAAGGTGTCACAATGTGCTTCCTCCTTCAAGAAAACCAACCAAAGTCCATGAAGGCTATTAAGCTTCATGGTCTTGACCTAAGGAGGTTAGGGTAGCTAAAAAGAGTTTTAAATTTTTCTAAACCTATTCTTGAGTCATATATGATGAATGAAAATGAGAGGAGGCCTTAGAAAAAAATTAGAACCTATAAAAAGTGAGATGGTGCCTTATATTCCATAATATGACTTAAAGAAGCAACATGTAATTAGACTCTTTAGTTTAATTGTGTGATAACTCCAAAAGGCTTAAAAAGAGTCAAGAAGCATATTTGGAAAGAAATAATGGAGCCTAGAATTTATTTGAGGGTTGTTTCTTTATTAGGTGCAATTATGGAACCATAATGAGGTTTATAGGTCAAGTTAGTATTTAAGCATGTGTGTAGCCTTAGAATTGATTCCACGAACCTAATTAGCTTCCATAAATTATGTTTAGGCCAAGAAAAATCATCTCCACACTTTTGTGTGTGTGTGGTCGAAGCAAGGAAAGGAAATTCAAGAGAAAAAATGTGTGATTGTAACCAAGGTAGCGCACTCCTCCTTTTCTCATGCATGATTATTTGCTTTACTTGTCTTTGAATATGTGTATGTGTATATTCAAGCCATGAAAAATGTTCTGGCATGACTTTGATTCCATGGTGCCATGATGCTACAATATACTTTTATATGATGATTTTGATATGTGCTTTGGTTTGCTTGAGTGTGGTGAGGGCAAGAACCCTTAGCTATGGTGAGGATGAACCAAGAATTCTTAAGATTGGTTGAGACAAAGTGAAGAGTTTCCCAAAAGTGAAGTAGACTCCCAAGAGCATGGTTGAGTCTAAGAATCTCTTAAAGAATGGGTGAGGCAAGTCTAACATCTACAAGAAATTAGGTGAGGTCAATCTACTTGCTTGGCAAGCCTTTGTATGTTATGTATGACTTTCTCAAATGATGAAAATGTCTCTTGAATGTTTGCACATGTCAACATGACCATACATGCATTTATGAGACTTGTTTTACATCTTTTATGTATGATTGAATGAGAGATGAGCTATTGGAATTCTTTGAATCTCATCCCCTTCTCTCCAATGTTCTAACATGCCCAAGAGAGCAAGGTAATGAAAGCCAACCACCTTGAAAAAGAGAGCTTGATAATATAATGCATAGTTTTTAGTTCTTTAAGGCCATATGTATGTCAAATGATGTAATCCATTGATGCATATGGTCTATGACCTCTTGGACATGTGTAATTATGATAATATATGATATATAAATGAAAGGATATGATATGTGAAAGCTAGAATGTAAATTGAGTATGTAATGCCAAGTTATGCTTTTTGAAAATTTGATGTAAGTGTGTATAAATGTGAGTGAGATGGCCAAAATGAGATGCATAAGAGTTGGAACCATTTGGGCAGCTCACACAAGTCCTATTTATGCTTTTAGATTTGCCCAAAAGGTGTCAAGCCTCAAGGAAAGCCATTTGGACATTTTGGTATCCCATATGGAGCCAAAATTGACCATAATGGAACCCTATATTACTTTTTATCTAAATGATATCTTCTTAATCTGATATTTAGCATACAATTAGAGCTTGTTGAGAGATTTTTAGAAAGCTAAAGAACAGAATTTTTGGAGGTCGATAGAATATTTGATGAATTTTCAAAATTGGCAAATTTTTTAATTTTGGTCATATCACTGTTCACTCAGGTCTGAAAATGAAATCTGTCACACAGGGCTCAAATGATGTCCAATTGCCACAAAATTTTATACATAGAAACTAGACATTTTCAGTGACTTGTGTCAACTACAAGCACCTCATTTGGATGTCCAAAGAGGGAGATATAAATTTTCAAAGAATTTATCTAGTATCAGTAACTCCACCCAATCTCAGTCACTATTTGATTGAGTTTTGAGGTGTGGGCATGTCTGAACAGGTCTGAAGTTATTTTTTTCCTTTAGATAACATTTAAATATTTCCATATTTGTATTATTTACATGGATTATATTTTTTTGGAATTAATTGGATGTTTTTGAATTTTGTTGTAGAATTCTATGACAGCTCCAGTGGACAGCCCGACCTTTGGACCATTTTGAGTGTCAAACGTCCTTTGTGTTGGATGTTATGGTTTGGAAATATTTTTAGTATAAAGTAGACATGTGTAGCTTTCTAGAATGGGCTAACAATGCATGATTTCAATTTTTCTAGAATTAATTATGATTTTCCAAAGTTGGGACAGAAAATGGGAAAAATCTGGTCAAAAATATATGTATGTATTTTATGCTTCCCCTTGAGTTCCACGAGATTTAAGCCACTTTTGATGATATAAATGAGTTGTATTCATGTAATTAAATATGAGAATGTGATGTATGAGCTCACATGGTCCATGTGACACCGAATGAAATTTGCATATGCGATGCAACGTAATTAAATTCGTTATTTTAATGGATTTTTCTCACTTCCTTCATGGAATGTATCACATAAAGCATGGGAATGTTATGAAGTGAGTTATAAATATATGGTGTTACATAAGGAGCTGCCCATAAAGTGTAGTTATTTGTCATAAGGTAAGGAGTTGCCAACAAGGCATAGCTACCACAAACAAGAGTTAACCTAATTTTTCCTCATGATTTTCGCGTCAAAATAGTTAATTAAGGATTTATGTCATGTGTGTGCAATTGTAGTATTTAGTTTTATCTTGGTCATCACTAAACTTTTTCAATTATTATAACATGTTAACTGCTTACTAAGTTTTTAACTCATTCCTTAAATTGTAATTTTTTAGATAGTAGTGTTAGATTTGACCTACCTTCATCATCTTAGGTTCATAGGCGTGCAGTGGTAAGCCCTATCTATGAACCACGAGGGTGAAATTGTTTTGTTGTAAAGAATTTTGATTTGATGATTGTAAATACTTTAGATGTAGTTACATTTGACATAGGCAGGATCCTTCTCCTCCCTTGAATTTTGTTCTTTGATATTTTGACTGTTGGTGGTTGAAAGAAGAGCTCTCCCTCACTATTGTTACTAGTTTTTAGCTATTGTAAAAATTTGGGATGTCTAAATTTTAGGAAAAACTCTATCAAAATTTTTACAAAAGGCTTAGGATACTTATTTTGATGTAATGAGACAATATGATAAATTGGATGGAGTAATGTTATGTGTTATATCATCAAAAGACCATTTCATCTTTGGCAGTATTTGTAAGGCTTATGGACCTGAGCTTACCTTGCTCTCTGTACTGGTCACTTCCTTTTTGCTTAGGGTGTGACAAAGTTTGTATCAGAACCTAGTTTCCTCTTGCTTGTTGAGCAAGTGTCTTCTAATGACTCCTTAGTTATCTTCATTAACCTAGACATAATCATAATTGAGGTATCATAGGAGGCCTTATAAGGTGCTAATGATCCCTTCCTTTGTGTAATCCATTAGAAAACATTGGTGTGTGTGAATATATATATGAATAATTAGTTTATGTTCTAAACTTGTGCTTTTGTTTATATAGAGCAATGATACTAGCTAGATCTAGTGCAATTGTGGGAGCAGTTGCAGAGGCAAATGTAAACGAATCTTCTATTAGGGCTCTTACCTTACTAATAACCTTAACCTTTAGGGGTCATGGTAGAGGTGCCAGTAGAGGTTGAGTTAGGTGTGATTGGAGTAGTGGGCAAGGTAAGGCCCCACTGCCATTAGTAGAGAATGTAATAATAGAATGAGTTGTGCCTCCTCAACTGGAATTAAGATCATCGGATGCCTTAATTGTAATGTCCAGTTTTCGTTAAACGACAGAAACGGAGACATTTTCAAAGCAAGTCCTCCAAAATGAATTAGTTAAGGTCTCAAAAAATTTGATTAACATTCTAGCCTCTAAAAATGAGAATTCTAGCCTCAAACAGAAGGAAAAACAGAGTTAGACTAAGGAAATAAATTTTAATAGAAACCTTACGAAACGTAATGACATTTTCGTAATTTTAGGCAATTTTTGGAATTCACACAAAAGGGCTTTTTAAACCAAAGTTTTAAGTTCTCTGGGTTCTCAGAGGCCCTGAAAATCATGAGAAGCCCCGAGACAGTTAAATCCCCTCCGGTGAACGTTTTCTAACGTCGATGTGCCTGAACTTTGATAGATCTGTTTGGAAAGGTTTTAGCTCTGATTTGAGTGATTCCAAAGCCATTTTTCTTAATTAGGAACCTTAATTTTATAATGGAAAAGACAGTTCTAAAAAAGGAGTTAAATCAATAGAGAAACGAAAATGCAAAGTATGAAGGGCAAAATTAGAATTTTTGAAAAAGTCACTTTTCCCTACCTATATATAGGTGGTGCCTCACACTTGCCCTCATTTAACTTCAGAAAATTCAGCCCCAAACTAGAAGCAAAACCCTAAGGGAGAGGTGCCCAAGAGAGGAAGAAGAAGAGGAAGAAATCCAAGCTTAAGGTATGCTTTCATGGTGTTTTTCCTTGCTTTTTTTCATCTCCACCACTTCTCCTTCATTCTCCTTTCTTTCCTTGGATTAAAATAATGTTTATAAATCTGATTCAAGGTAGATATTCAAGGGAAAGTTCGGATTTGAAGAGAGGAGCTTAGAGAAATCAAGATTTAAGCCAAACTACTAAGGAAATAAGGTACAAATGTATCCTATGGTTGATATCTTCCATGGCCCTTCTTCTCCATTTCGACCTACATGTGTTTTGCCCTAAGGAGTCAGATTTTTAACCAAACTAAGGATGATTCTTAGGTATTTGATAGAGAGGAATAAGAATATGCAAAGAAAACTAAGAAATAGGCATTAGGATTCAAGATGCAAAATCTAGGATTTTTAGTACACCTTCCAAATTTTGAATTTATATGATAATTCCTAGAGCTAAGTAAGAGCTTAAATGAATTCTTGAGGCACCTAAGATGCTCCCCACAAGCTTCTTCCTTCAAGAAAATTAAGAAAACTCGAAGAAGCCCAAATGAAGCCTATATCTTGGCCTAGGCTTGTTTGTGTAGGTGGGGGGAGTTTTAAATTTTTCTAAGGCCATTCTTGAGTCATATTTGATGAATGAAAATGAAGGGATGCCTTGGAAAAAATTTAAAACTGATAGAAATTGATTTGGTGCTTTAGGTTCCATAATATGACCTAAAGAAGCAACATGGTACTAGGCCTTTTGTCTTAATGATGTGATGACCATAATGAGAGTTATAAAGCAATTTAGGGCTTAAACAAATTGTGTAGCCTTATAATATGTTTCATGAACCTAATTGGCTCCTATGAATTGTATCTAGGCCAAGAGAAACTATTTCCATCAAATTATGGGTGTGTGGCCGAAAGAGGAGGCTTGGAAACTAAGGAAAAATTGTGTGTTTGCATACAAGGTAGCTCTCTCCACCTTCTCTCATTCATGGATGTGTATTTAGCTTGTTTTAGAATGTGTGTATGTGTATTTTTAAGCTATGAAAAGTATGCTAGCATGCCTTTACATGTCATGATCCTTAATGCCATGTTATGTTTTAAATGAATCCATGATGTTTGTATGAGTTTGCTTGAGTGTAGAAAGGCTCAGAACTCTTCCCTTTGGTGAGGATGGGCCAAGAACCCTTGAGCTTAGTTGAGACAAAGCAAAGAATCTCCCAAAAGCAAAGTGGGCTCCCAAGAATATGGTTGAGTCCAAAGCTCTTAAAAAATGGGTGAGGCAAGTCCAAAATCCATAAGGAGAAGTGTGAGGCCAATCTAAACACTTGGTGAGCTCTTGAATGTCTTGTATGATTGATTCACATGCCAAGGTTACTTTTAAAATGTCCATGACTCCCATTTTTCCATACATTTTTTGAAAAGCTTGCTTTGTATACATTATGTATAATTGAATGGGAGATGAGCTATTGGATTTTTTTGAATCTCATCCTCTCCTCTCCAATGACCTAACATGCTAGGTGAACCAAGAAATTATGGTAAAGGGAGCCAACAACGATGAAGAAGAGAGATTGACAACCTTGTGTCTTGTTTTGTTTATTTTTGAACCATAATGATGGTTCATCATGTATATGAGGTTGTATATGTACTATGAACATTGAGACATGTGTAAATACACTATTATGTGATGTTTAGATGTATGATTATGATATATGACCACTAGCCCATGTTTTGAGTATGTAAGGCTATAGAATGAGAATTTAAAGTTTGATGAATATGTGTATAAGTGAAGGTTGAATGGCCAAAATGAGATGCATTAGATTTGGGACCATTTGGGCAGCTCACACAAGTTTTAAATATTCTTTTAGACTTGCCCAAAAGGTGCCAACACCAAGGGAAGACCATTTAGCCAGTTTGGTACCTCATACGGAGCCAAATTTGACCATTATCGAACCCTGTATCACTTTTTGGCCAAATGAGTTAGTCTTAATCTGAAATTTGACATGCAATTAGGTCTCATTAAGATCTTTCTGGGAAGCTAAAGAATATAATTTTTGGAGGTCTATAGAATATTTAATTATTTTTTGAAATTGGCAAATTTTATGGATTTGGTCTACTGTACTATTCATTTGGTCTAAAATTGTTTTCTGTCATCCCAACATCAAATGATGTCCAATTGCTATAAAATTTTATACAGAGAAACTAGGCAATTACAGTGACTTGTGCCAACTAGAAGCACCTCATTTGGAGGTCTAGAGAGGAAGATATGAATTTTTGAAGTTTCTGCCCAGTATTAGTAAATTTGCCTAACCAGAAGTATTGTTCCATTGAATTTTGGGGCCTGAGCTTGATGAACTGATCTGGAGATATTTTTTCTCTCTAGTTACCATCCACAACTTTCCATATTGGTATCATTTACATGGATTGGATTTTTATAAAATTAATTCGACATTTTCAAAGTTTTATACAGAATTATGTGACAGTTCCAGAATTCAGTCTGACCTTCAGACCATTTTAGATGTCAAAAGTCCTGGGTGATGAATGTTATGACCATGGTGTATTTTTATATAAAGTATATATCCTAAGCTTTCCAGAATGACTAAGATTGCATAATTTTAATTTTTTTAGATTTAGTTATGATTTTCCAAATTTGCCCAGAAATGAGACCGATTATGGCCGAGAATGCACACTCACTTTCCATGTCTCTTTTCGGTTTCTATAAGTTGTAGGCATGTTTTGGTGATACAAATGAGTTGTAATAATGTAATTAAATATAAGAGGGCATAGTATGAGCTCACCTGGCCCACGTGACACCAAATGGATTTTTAGATATGACGAAATGCAAATAAAAGTCTAAATTTTCATGCTTCCTCTATGGGAATTATATATATGTTTCATGATAATTATACCATTCAAAGGCATGAGATGAGCTAGAGTTATAGTGTTACATTAATGGTTGAGTTACAGGGTGAAAGGTTTTGTCGTCCAAATTCCAAAATAAAACTAGGTTGAGAAAATATATAGTTAATGACACAACCTAGGTCATCTCCCTTGGAAATAGAATTTAATGTTTAATTGAGCTTTCTAAGTGTAAGAGGATCCTAAAAATTATCTAACTAAAGGGGGGGCTTTGCCTAAATTTAACTAACTAAAATTAAATTAAATTAAAGTTCTTAATCACTACTTAATTGCATGAACTAAGGGGTGAATGATAGATGTGTGACTAGCTTTAGATTCGTCCCTTGGTATCCACTATCATAATCCTAATTCAATTGTAATTAATTCTAGCCTAAGAGTCCCTAATTATGCTTATGGGAGTGTATCTTGAGTTATCACACAAGAATTAAGAGATTAACAATCTAATGTTTAATTAAAACTTCAATCCCATACCAAATCATTAATTCTTACCTTTAAGATAAATGAACACTTAAATTTCATTGATTAAATGATTAATTAGCCTCTGAATTATCACAACAGGATGTTTAATTAACTAATCAAACTTTAAGAAATCTTCAAATCAAATAATTAAATACACAATCTCACTCATGCATTTTATCAAACACCTTGATTGCATACATGAAAAATTGAAGGGGAAATGAAAATTTTAGTACTTAATTAATCAATTAATCACTCAAAAAGGTCTCCTAATTAATGTCTGACTAGCCACTAATTACAACTACACCAATCTCAATCAAATATATCTCAACCAAGCATGTACAAGAAAAGGAAAAGTATAGAAAATTAGAAAAATCTTAGTCAAAATTATATTTATAATCCATGGATTCAAGCTTCTCCAAGAGTCTTCTTCCAAGCTAGTCACAAGAGAGGATTAGAGCTTCATGGAATGGAGATGAATGGAAGAGAAATGGAGAGGAAGATGGAAGAGGTAGCTATAACGTGGATGGAGTAGAATGGAGTGCTAATTCGATGCATTAAGTGGATGATGTGTGTCTAATCCTTAATAGCATTCTGCACAAGCTAATTCCCTCTCCCTTTCAGGTACTTCTCACATGGATTTTTAATGATTAGATATGTTACTCTCAAAATCAAAGCCTAGCATTAAAACTCATGTGCTCCTTCATGTGTATTTTCTTCCTTCAATGGTCATATGCTTTATTTAAAATCTACTCATTCAACTTGCTTTTCTCCTCTGTGTGATGCTTTAACTTGTGGCTACTTCATCAAGTGCTTTTTCTCCACGTCAGCTCTGTATGTTAGTATGAATCTATGCTTAGGTCTTCTTCCAGCCCCATGTGAGTATCTTTCATGCATTCTAGTTTCTTCCATGTCCTATCTAGCCTGTGGATCCTTCTCCTCTTAAGCCTTCATTTATCACATTAGTTGAGCATTAAAACCTGTAGATTTTCTTCTCGATGCTCTCTCTTTAATAATCGTGTTGCTTCTTGAATCATTCACACATTGCTGATGCATGCTTATTCTTTTCCACATTCTGCCATTCTAAAATTGAGCTGCTTCCTTCTCCAATTCTTCAAATTAGTATAGTGCTTCTTCTTTTAAAATTGACCATGCGAAACCTTCTCCCTTACCACGAGTTTCCCCACATCAGCTCCACGTTCGACTTAGTGAACTCATAGCTTCTTTTCTATCATGTTTTTTCTCCTCTATTTCAACCATGTTCAACTCATGCCAATATCCATGCTTCCATTCATTTCATGGTGCTACGTTAAGTGTAGAGTGTGTGCTATCCATGTGCTGCTGAACGTATGAAAACTACATGGAAGTGTATGCATGTGGGTGAGCTGGGCTAGTGGATATCTTCGAAGAAGTGTATGGAGTGCATGCTAAGTGATCTACATGTAATGGAGATGCTGGAACTTATGGCCTACTTTAACCCTTCTCACGTTAATCCTTTATGTCACTAATGGTCCCTAAACCCTTGAGTGGAGTGTGTGAATGAGTATGCTATACAAGTGTGTGAGCCCGTGGCTTTTATTCATGTTTTACGAGGCTAGACCAAGCATGTTGCTATGTGGGTTAATGAGTGAAGCTATAGGGGAGTGTGTAAATGAATGAATAAGCCATGCATGTGAGCCCTTCTATGCCTATATGTTGAAAGGGAAGTGTGTAAGTGAATGAATAAGCCATACATGTGTGTGATAGGATGAAGTTGAAAGTGTGTGTGGGTGAGAGTCTACGTGGATAAGTAAGTTATGCATCTTCTTCCATCCAAAAATCCCTTAACCTATATCTTCTTCTTCATACTTCTTCTTTTCCATGAATGCTCCCCTCTCACATGCTCTCTTAATGTTGCTTCCTTGGACTTGGAAGGCTTCCACCTCTTCTCCAAACCAATCTCCTATTCAAATGCTATTTACCCATAACAAATTCTACAAGAATAATAGACAAAAATCACATAGGAATATTCATAAAATTATTTAAGATAAATTTAAGCATTAAAAACTAATCATTTGCAAATTAATTCCTAAAATATAGAAAATGACCAATTAAAATCAAATTCCATTCAATTACATCCATTAAGCCATATTTAATTATTAAAGTGCCAAAATTAGGAAGATTCATATATATAAAACTAGCATTCATCACAGGGAATTGTGAAGGCATTAGCAAATGTAGTGCAAGAGTAGAGGGCCAGAATTGATTAGTTAGTGGGGGTTGCAGCCTCACAAGTCCAAGCTCAAGTTTAGCCTACTTAAATAGTGCAGCAAATACATAATGAGAGGAGAAATACTGATAACTTAATATCTTGATTTTTAAAGTTGAAATCATTTATGTTTTTTTGGGCCTAATAGTCAAGAAAACCCTTAACTTTTCATTGATGGTGTTGAGAAGGCTTATCAAGCTCTTCAATGTTTAGGTAGGGAAAGGATTGAGTTAGCCACCTATCAGATGCAAGATGTCACTTATATGTGGTTTGAGAACTTGTTTTAGGGAAGACCCATAGGATTACCCCCAATGATTCGAGAAGGGCTTTGAAAAGATTTCATGGCTATATTTTTGCCTAAAAGTACTAGAGATGCTAGGCATCAAGAATTTAAGAATCAGAAGCTAGTCCTAGGCATAAGTGTCTTTAAGTATGATATCTATTTTACACATTTATCAGGTTATGCACCTAATTTGGTCACTAGGGAAAGGGACTGGGTTGAGAGATTTGTGGATGGATCGTTACACCTATTATTTAATGTAGTGGTAGCTTAAACTAAGTAGTTTTCTTCTTATACTATGACAGGTAATTATGTAAGAAAGCTTGAATTGCATGGAATGAAACGGAATGCTCCCTTTAAAAAAGCAAAAGAAGGGAATGGATGAAATACATTAGGGCATAGGGTATTTGATAGGTGAGTCAAGATTTCAAGATCAAGGTTAGACATTATCTCTAGTATTAAAGAAACAAGTGTAGTTCTCAGGTAATGTAATTAGTCAAAGATCATATCAGAGTGACATCAAACATTGTGCATAATATGGTGTGGTTCAAATGGAACATGAAAAAAATCGCTATCCCATGTATAGGAAGTTTCATTTAGGGTAATGTTATAAGACAACAGGTACATGTTATCTTTATGGGCAAGTTAGACATTTAAAAAAGAATTTCCTGCTCCAGCAATATAGATCTAGTCATTGATCAATTTCATCATCTTGCTAGACAGTTTTTATGGCAGTTACATTGATTCAATCAATTCTCATAAAACTAGGTAAAGGTGGTGCTAGGAGAGGTGTAGGAAGTAGAGAGCAAGCCTCTACCAAAAAAAGGCAGGCTCGTGTGTGTACCTTGACTCAACAAGATGTATAAACCTTTAATGCAATAAGGACAAGTACACTTTAAGTTTGTTCTTATAATGCCCATATGTTGTTTGATCTTGGTTCCACACATTCATATATATATATCCTCATTTTCCTAGATAGGCTAATAAGGATCTAGTTAAATTAGATTATTCCTTTATGGTTGTGACTCTGATGGGTGAATCATTATTAGTGGACCATGTATTTCGATCTTTTGAGGTCCTTGTCAAGGATAAGGAAACCTTAGCAGGCTTGGTGGTGTTTGATATAATTAATTTTAATGTGATTCTGAATACAAATTAGCTAGCTTCATGTCATGTCACACTGGATTGTCACTCAAAGGTAGTGAGATTTAATATTCTAAGTGAATTCTCTTTCTTGATACAAGGTGACCATAGTACCAATTAATCTAATCTCTTCATTGGGAGCCTAGTGGTTGTCAAGAAAATGGTGTCAAGGATATTTGGCTATCATTAGAGATGTTGATATGTAAATAGTGAGTGTACAACAAGTTCCTGTAGTAAGAGAGTTTGCCAATGTATTTCCAGAGGAGTTACCTAAGTTACCACCGGATAAGAGATTGAATTTAATATTGATGTGGTTCTAGGCACACCTTCAGAACTAAAAGAGTTAAAGAATCAACTGGAAGAGTTATTGGATAAGGGTTTTATCCATTCAAGTACATCCCCTTAGGGTGCTCTAGTATTTTTTGTAAAGAAGAAGGATAGATCTTTACAGTTATATATTGACTATAGATAACTTAATAAAGTGACGATCCATAATAAGTACTCATTGCTTTGTATTAATGATCCTTTTTATCAATTATAAGGTGCACAATGTTTTTCCAAGATAAACTTGTGTTCTAGGTACCACTAATTGAAAATAAAGAAGAAGGATGTACCTAAGACAACTTATATGACTTGTTATGATCACTATGAATTTTTAGTGATGTTTTTCAAGTTAACCAATGCACCTGCAGATTTTATGGTTCTGATGAATCAGGTATTTAGACTATTTTTTGACAAATTTGTTATAATATTCATAGATGACATCTTAGTTTATTCAAAAAGCAAGAAGGACATGAACAACATTTATTGTAGGTGTTGTAAAGGCTAAGAGAAGAACAATTATATGCAAAGTTTTCTAAGTGTGAATTTTGGCTAGACCAAGTAGCATTCCTTAGCCATATTATTATAAAAGATGGTATTCAAGTGGATCTAAATAAGGTAGAAGCCATTCAAAAATGGCCTAGAGCTAGCACAATTATTGAGATTCTTTGCTTTTTGGATTTGGCTAGATATTATCGTTGCTTTATAAAGGATTTTTCAAAAATAGCTGCTCTTTTGACTAGATTGACTCAAAAGGCTGCCAAATTTCAGTGGTTGGATAGTTATGAAGAAAGTTTCCAAAAGTTAAAGGAGTGTTTAACTTCCACCCCAATCCTAACTTTACCTTCGGGGACAAGAGACTATGTCATGTATTGTGATGGTTCAAGAATAGGGTTAGGGTATATTCTTATGCAACATGGATGTGTAATAGCTTATGCTTCTAGGCAACTTAAGAGACATGAGCAGAATTACTATAATTATGATCTGGAAATGGTAGCGGTAGTATTTGCCCTCAAAATTTGGTGACACTATCTTTATAGTGAGACTTGTGAGATGTATACCAATCATAAAAGTTTTAAGTATATCTTTTGACAAAAGGATCTTAACCTTAGGTCATGAAGATGGATGGAGTTGCTTAAAGACTATGATTGCACTATTCTTTATCATCTTGGCATAGCCAGCATGGTGGCGAATACATTAAGTAGGAAGTCAATGCGTAGTTTAGCCTATATCACAAAATTTAAGGGACCATTAGTAGAAAAGATTCATAAATTGGAGGGAAGTAGAACAAGGTTTGAAATTGCTAAATTTGGAGCATTCCTAGCTTATGTGTGAATTTGTTTGCCCCTTATTAAATAGATAAAGTTAGCTAAAAAATTAGATCCTAAGCTAAGTGGGTTATAGAGGAAGTAAAGAATGGTAAGAGTAGCGAATTCATTGTAGATTCCAAAGAAGTAATAAAATATAGGGATCGATTATGTGTAGCTAACATTGAAGACCTAAAAAGAGAAATTTTAGAAGAGACTCACCATTTGGCATACACTATTCATCTAGGATCAACAAAAATGTATTAGGATTTGAAGCAATCTTATTAGTGGGATGGTATGAAGGGAGATCTAGCCAACTTTGTTTTTTGTTGCCTAGTGTGTCAATAAGTGAAAGTTGAACATCATAAACTAGCAAGGTTGCATCAACGGCTAAAGATACCAGAGCGGAAGTGGGAGAGAATCACGATAGATTTCATAATAGGCCTACCTTGTACCCAAAAAGGGTATGATGCTATTTAAATAATTGTAGATAAATTAACTAAGTCAGCATATTTTCTTCTTGTTAAGACTACTTATAGCATGGCCAAATATGCACAACTTTACCTTAGCGAAGTGGTGAAATTGCATGGTGTGCCAATGTCCATAATTTCTTATAGGCATCTTCAATTTACTTTTCATTTTTAGAAGACTTTTCAAGAGGCCTTGGGTACACAAGTGAATCTCAGTACTACTTTTCACCCTCAAATTGATGGGCAGTCTAGGAGAATGATATAAATTTTAGAGGATATGTTAAGGGTATGTGTCTTTGACTTTGGTGGTAATTGGGAGAGTCACCTGCCTCTAGCAGAATTTGCATATAATGACAATTATCAGGCTAGCATCCAAATGGCACCATTTAAAGTGCTTTAGAAAAGGTGGTGTAATTCTCTAATTAGCTGGTTTAAGGTTGGTGAAGCCAAATTGTTAGGCTCTGACTTAGTACAAGATGTACTAGAAAAAGTACGAGTAATTAGAGAAAAGTTATCAAATCTCCCAGAGTCAATAGAAATCTTACATTGATCATAGACGGGTGATCTCGCATTCTTGAAAGTGTCACTTCTGAAAGGTGCAATGAGGTTTAGGAAGAAAGAGAAGTTAAGCTCGAGGTATATTGGACTATATGATGTTTTGGATAAGGTTGGTCTTATTGCTTATTGGTTGGCTTTACTATTAGAGCTAGCCCGTGTGCATCCAATATTCCATGTATCTATATTGAGGAAATATTTGCCTAATCCTTCCCACATAATTAAATATCAAGAGGTTGTATTGGATAAGGGATTGATGTATGAGGAAAAGCCAATTGCATTTTTAGATAGGCAGGTAAGGAAGTTTCACTCGAGAGAAGTGACAATGGTTAAGATGTTATGTGGCAATCATTTGTAAGAGGAGGCCATATGGGAGGTAGAAAGGGAAATGTATGCCAGATATCCTCACTTGTTTGAGTCTTAATTTTAGAAGTTAATTTAATGTAAGGACCAAATTTCTTAAGAGGAGAGAATGTAATAACCGAAAAAAAAAATGAAAATAAAATAATATATCATTTCTTATTATTTTTTTTCCTTTATTCTTTCTTCATTTTCTCCCTTTTTCTAGCACCTTCCTTCTATTCTTCCTATTTGTTCTACCTAACACCCCTTTCATTAGGCTTTAGCCACAACAAGCAACCCAAGAGCGGTTTGCAGGAGACACAGCACCAGTCATGACAGAGAATGTCGACAAGCCTCCCTAATGCCTGGTTATCATATGGTGGTTCAAAAAAAGGTTAAAGGTTGCTGCCAGTTATGATGAGCTCCATATTACCTTGTTTCCATTATTTTTTTACCATGTTGCCAATTCCTTTAATATTTGCCTTCCTTCCTCATAACAACATGCAAATCATATGGTAATGCACAAATACTTAGACTTAACCTCTTAGCACAGTCATAGGATATGAATGAATGACTAAAACTTGAATTAAATAAAGTATTTATAGTACAATCATTAATCTTAATGGTACCTTGGATCAAATTTAAGGATTTGCTAGCCTCCTACTATGTCAGGGCAAAAACTTTACTTTAGGTTTGTAGTCTGGATGGAAGAGCTACCTCCCTCTATTAAGGATAATCTTTAGCTATAAGCCCCTACTTACTGCATCTATAATAGACATTTTACCTTACATAACATAGTTTGACACTATGATTCCTACCACACTAGTTACACACGGTTGGAGTGGAATTGCCTTTACCTGACTGCATAAGGTTCCTTTTGTTTTTGCCTCCTCTATTCCACTACTCCTTGCGACCACTTTTGCTATTATTGGTAGCTGTCTCTTTTTCTCTATGTCTTTTATTCTTTGGAGGAGGGGACTTTAGAGTTGAAGCATTTTGCATTCTCTTGAGGTTACTTTCTATTACCTTATATACCTCAACCAAGGCATTAAAATCTCTAATTCTCTAGGCACCACTCTATCTCTGATCTCAGGTAGTAGCCCATTCTCTAACTTATCTGCTTTCCATCTCTCATCATCTTGCTTTTGGAGGTAGGAGGAGTATCTAGAGAGCTTAAGGAACTTGGCAACAATTGGCCAATTGACATGTTCTCCACCTGCTTCAAGAGAATAAATTTTGATTCTTTCTTATCCCAGACTAAACTGGGGAAATACATGTCATAAAATTCTTGTAGGAATGTTTCTTAGTCGATCAAGATATTATTAGACCTCAAAATTGGCTCTATACTCCTCCCCCAATAATAAGCTTCCTTTTCTAATGGAAATATAGCCAACACTGCCTTCTGCTCAGACATGCATTCAATCACTCTAAAGATCTTCTCCAACTATATAATCTAAGTCTCTGCCTTCTCTATATTTAGCTCACCATCAAATGGTAAAGGCTCATACTTTGTAAATTAAGTGATTACTTACTGCGTCATGAGCTTAGGCTGGATAGGGGGTTTCTAAGCTGGTGGAGTCTAAGAATTCTATGGGATCTGGCTCGAGGGATTTGCCTCAAAATTCTCAGGACGGTCTAGGTATGGTGGCTGGGGAGGATTAGGCCTCTCATTCTCTCTTTGGGCCAACCTCTCTTACAACTATATGATAACTTCCTACTATTATTGTATCATGGCCTATTGTTGATTCAGATGACCTATAATAACCTACAAAGTTCCAGCCAAGGGATTAACTAGCCTTACATTAGGAAGCCTTTCTCTCTGGGTTTTTACCATCTTATTTGAAATAATTCAAACACATTTCAACATATAACATATACGTGTGCCACACTTATATACCCAGAACCTTCATACAAGTCAAAACATAGCATACAACTTTCAACCCCAAGCTTATACCTAAGGCTGCAATACCTGAACCATGGCTCTAATACCAATAAGTTCCATAATTAGTTTCATTTACATTTACTTATATTGATTATATGCTTTATGATAAATGCTAATTTTTATATATTTTATCCACATTTATTATTATTTTTAATGATTAATTTGAGCTTAAATGGATTTATTATGCAATATTTGAATTTGAGGTAAATTTTGGAAAATAATACAATTTTGAATTAATTAGGAAAATTTTTGGATTTAAATTACTAAAATTTTATTCTCCAAAACTCTTTGATGATTAAATATTTTCAATCCTTAAAACACTTTTTAATTTTGGGTAGAATTTTCTTTTGGGCAAATGAATTGAAAAATTAAAATGAATTAAGGAAAAAGATTGGATGATAATTCTGTTTTTATTAATAATATATTAGATTTTTATATTGGCTTGGTTTTCTTGGGCAGAAAAACGTAGCAGTAAGGTAGGAAAGAAGTCACGTGAAGAGCTAGGGGAAAAATCGAATGAATGAGCTATGGGTTGAGTAGAATTAATGAGCAAATAAGAAGTAACTCGAAGCAAACAAGCCACGAGCTAAACGAGCTGAGAGATGAAGAAGCTGAGCTAAACACGACATGGAAAAGCTGGGAAGAAAACACGAAGAAGCCACAGGGTCTAAGAAGGTTTGAAGAAGCTGCACATTTGAGCTTGAAAAGAAGAACATTTTGATGAGAGTTTCACATGGAAACAAATGAAGAAGCAGCTAAGGGTTTAAGCTAGAAGAAACATTGTGCCTGGGTGAGATGCAGAAGAAGTGACGCTGAAAAAGAAGCCTCTATTTTTGAGTTTCTGGTTCAAGAAAGAAGAAGATAATCACGAGTTGAAAGAAGTGAAGAGCCAAGCATGAAGAACAGAGCACACGACGTGGAAGAAGCTTTGAGCTTGGCTGAAGAAGAAACAAGAAGAACTGCATGAGCTAAAGCTATGTGAGAGCAAAGCATACAGCAGCCAACATGGAAAACAGAGGAGAAGAAAAGCCACTAATTACATGAAGCAAGAGCTGGTAGCGAAGGAGCCTCTGTTTTGGAGAGCTGCATAAAGAGAGCATACGTGGAGACAAGTGCAAAATAAGCCACATTTTTACAGAGCATGAAAGAGCTGCATTCATTTACTTCTAGCTAGAAAGATAGAAAAAGAAGCTATATGAAGATGCATATGAGCAGGAGGTAGTTTTGAGCTGGGCAGAACGTGGATTAATGAAGCTTGAGAGCTGGAGAAAGGCGAGCTGAACGAGAAGAAGAAAACGTACTGGAAGCAGCTGAAGGGAGGATGCTGAACTGGGCAGAACGTGCATGAGAATGAGAAAAGTAACGTCTAGTTATACGTAGGAGCAGCAGAAAGATTTACGTGGAAACCATGCTGAAATTTATATGAAGAAGCTAAGAAGCTACGGGCATTAGAAACAGCAGCTGGGCACGTGACTTTTAATGAGGAAGGGATTCGAACAAGTTGATACATTCACGCCTCATCTATTCGCAGAATCCAACCATCTCATGCCTTTATAATTTCAGAAAACCCTCTCCTATTTATTCATACTCCACCCATCATTCAAAGGAGGCTGCATATCCCACGCATCATTCAACTATTCATTCATTCATTCAGCCATATTCATCTATATACCGCTCCATCTCACGCCTTCACCTATTTCATTCTCCATTCCATCTTTCATCTCCCCCATCCCATGAAACTCTAATCTCCATCTTGAGGCTAGCTAGGAGGAAGCTCTTGGAAAAGCTTGAATCCATGGATGAACATAGAATTTTTGGCTAAGAATTTCTTTATTTTCCTACACTTTTTCTCTTTCATATATTATCTTGGTTAAGTTATATTTGATAGGGAATTTGTATAATTGTAATTAGTGGCTGGTTAGACACTAATTAGGGAACCTTTTTGTTGATTAATTGACCTGATTAATTTTAATATTATCTAATCTCCCATGTGTGCTTCGAAGGTGTTCGATAAAATACATGAGTGAGATTATGTGCTTGAATGTTTAATTTGAGGATTCCTTAATGTTTAGTTGGTTAATTAAACAATTTAGGATGATTCAGAGGCTAATCAATTAGTTAATCAATTAAATTAGGTGTTCATTGATCTTAGAACAAGAATTGACAATTTAATACGGGAGTTGAGGTTTCAATTCAACGTTAGATCGTTAATCTCTTGAATCTTGAGTGGTTATCCAAGATAATTTGTTATGAACACAATTAGGGACTCTTAGGCCAGAATTAATCACAATTGGATTAGGATAAGGATAGTGGATACCAAGGGATGAATCCAAAGCTAGTCACAAGCCCATCTTTCACCCATAATTCACCCAATTAGGTAGAATTTAGGAATTTTAATTCAATTTGGTTTTAGGTTAGTTTAATTCAATTAAAACCCCTTTAGTTTAGAAATTTTAGAGTCTTTTGACATTTGGAAAACTCAATTAGGCATTGAACTCCAATTCCAAGGGAGATGACTTAGGTTATGCCATTAACTACATATTTTATTAACCTAGTTTTATTTTGAGGGTTGTGTGACGAGCCACTCACTTTAGCAACCCATTTAGAAATTGTTGCTATACTTTTAATACATCAAAATTTATTTTTCTTTTTCTTCTTTACTCATAATTATCCTAAATAAGTTTGTTTGAATTCACTTGACCACAAGATACACCTAAATTGTCTAAGAAGTTTATGTAGCTTGAAATTGCCTAATTTTCCATATTATGCACCAAATTTCAAAGATTTATAACTTGGGCTATGTAACTCTGATTTATGCAAAGGTAGCAAATATAAAAAGCTTATAATATGAACTTTATGCTATAAGAATTTCAAGCAAAAAGGAATTCGTTTGACCCCTAAAAAACTTGAAAAGCAAAATCTACTGCAAAGTGAACAGTAATAATACCAAATTTGTGTACTTTACTAGCCTCTCAAAAACCTAAAAAGCAAAATCTACTAACCGACTTGGGTGCTTTCTTTTCCTTGACTTTTCTTAACTTGACACTTACAATTGGGTGAGCTTAGGCTAGCTTAGCCTACATATAGCAATTTCAAGACAAAACAAGTCATTATGATTCATTTTAACTTACATTATCATCATCAAATCCTATTAGAACTCAATATGCCATTTTATGTTTTTCTTGGTTCCTTAAAGGGCAACTTTTGGGTTTTACTTTCTAGCCTCTAAACTCTCACTTGCTATGAGCCATATAACTCTAATAAAACTTATTTGGATCACCAATTGTAAGATTACATAAGTTTAGGGCAACTTACTTCTTTAGCCCCTTTTACGTGCCCTAAAAATTCACCTTTCAAAATAAGGTTTTTAAATTCAATTCAATGGTTCAAATAGTGTTTATAATTTATATCTAGACCATTTATAATCTTGGAATAAAAAAAAAATCTTCATAAATACTCTAACATGCTTTGGCCAAACCTATGATTCATAGGAGACTAATGGAGTTTTCTTCATCTTTTTTGGGATTTTGATGCATGTGGAGCTTCTTTAGCTTCTTTCTAGTTTAATTATGATCTTATATAGCTTGAAATATCCTCTTAGGATTCTAAAATTCTTATGCAAATAAAACCCTAAGTACTTTATCTTGGTTTTTAATGCTTCTTAATTAATTCCAATTATATAACTTTAATCTCTATGCTTCAAAACCTCAATCCCTATCATGTTTTGGTCGAAACTTAACTCCTTCTAAGTTCTTTATTTGTTGGCTGAACATGAAGAAGGGACTTAAAGGATAAGCTAGCTAATCATCTTATATCATACCTTGCTTTAATCCTTAGCAAATAGAGATTCTAATGGCAGATTGGTTACTTCAAATTCCTATCTTTCTCTAAGAGTTTAGCCACCAAAGTGCTCCTTTCATAAAGATAAAACCACGAAAAGAAAGAGCTTAAATAGGAGAAGAGAGTTTCTAACTACCATAAAGCAAGATTTTGCATATTTACATACCTTTTGGCCTTGTCTTTCTTTCCTCTTTCTCCCTTCTCTTGGACATTCTTGGAGGTCTAAACCAGAAGCATATAAGTTGATTAGATCACTCTAGAGGCTGGTGTGACTTACAAAGAAGGAAGGGAGATAATTTAAAATAATTTCAAAAATTCCTATTACATCCTGTAGCTTCAATTTTTTTATTTGAGCTCATTTTAAATCTTTTTTAAGAACCATCTTTTTCATATGAAAACTTAGGTCCTCTAATTTATTAAAAAAATTTATGGGATTCAAAACAATCCAAAATAGCTCAGTCAAAATTCTAGTCAACCGATGGCTTAAATCGCACACCAGAAGAGTTTAAGCCATTCTAACAATTCATATGGTCTTTAGGTCCCCTAAAAAGTGAGCTTAACTTTATTATTTAAAACTTCTTCCTTTAAGTTTCTAAAATTTTACCAGAAATTATAGTTTTGCCACTGCCTTTTGGTTTAGTCTATTTAGTCATTTTGGCTTTAATTTCGAGCTATTATTGGATTCTTATCCTTATTTCTAAGTGCTTTGATTATTATTCTATCCATACTTAGCTTTAATTCATTTTATTCTAGGCTTCTCCTTTACAATCTTAACGATTCTAGTTCATTTTTAAAAAGGATTAGGTGTTACATATCCCAGCCCCTATTTAGTTACCACATTTCAGCTCCCTTCTTTCCTTTCAAGATGGTTGAAAATAAGTTCTAGAAATTAGGATTTGCTGGTGTGAGCTTTCTAACCATGACACCTATGCTTCAATCTTCAATTTGTGGCATTTTGAGGTGATCTTTAAGCTCAATTTATGAATTGGTAATTAAATGGGAAGGTTTAGGTTTATGGTTGAATATATAGATGAAAAATAAAGTTACGGAGTGGGGCTTTACTCAATTAGCAATTGTTGAGTCATATGGATGTTAGGAATTGCTAGTTTAAGCCATATAATGATCCAGTCAATTATGGTGTTGCTAGGAAGCCTTGTGATCATCAACAAGGAAAGAAGTTAGTCTTGCAAAGAGGGATAAGTGTTGTCTTAGCGTTTGGCATCGTCGATGAGTAGATAATAGTTATAATATGTTACATGGGATTTCTTTGTGGTTACAAGTATATTGTGATAATGGTTTGAATCCTAATCCAATTAATTTTTGTAAACCTTAGTGAGGTAGGCCTTTATTTGCATGATTATGGTATGTTAGTTGGATATTGATGAAATGAGTTAAGGTAAGGAATAACTCCATGTGTTAACCCAAATATGGCATGTATTTCTGTTTGTGTTGTTGAGGCATTATATTGAAACCTATATATTGTATAGGCTGACAACAATATGAGAAACTAGAATAAATATAGGGAATTATTGCATTTGTCAGTTAGAACAAATATTGCACAATGAGAATTGCAACTATGATTCCATAATGTGAGTTCCATACTAGTCACATATTCTCCAAATTAAACTAATCATAATCTTATCCCTTAGAAACCAATTTTTTTTTTCATTTATAAGTTAAATTTCTTGATGTGCTTATTCTAGTGGGTTAAAATTGAATTTTTATTATTTTTATTATGTAATTAGTTGTTTATGTATTTGCTTATTTCCTTAATTATCCAATTACTAATTAGTTGCTCACCTACTCTCTTACTTAATTATTTGGTTTTGTTTATTAATTATTCCTTATTTAGTTACTTCAATAAATGTGTGTTAGCTTAATTATTATGAGCATACAATAAGTAACTTATTGGCTAATGTTCTCTACTTGACTTTCATTACTTAATGCAAATTCATTATGGATTCTACAAAGACTAACTGAGACTGTGGCCTAAATGCATATAGATAAGAGAAAATAAATCTAGGTGGAAAAGGAGCTACCCATTAGATGAAATCACCCATTATAGGATAAAGAGCTACTAATGAGGTGAAGTCACCCCTAAGAATATATGATATAATGTACAAATGGTAGGTGGAAAAGGAACTACTTGTTAGGTATAGCCATTCTTTGTAAGGTAAAGAGCTATCAATGAGATGTAGCCACTACTGATGCTCACTAGATAATGACAACGCGAGTGTACAGGTCGTAAGAGTAGTACGTGATGAATTAAGGTCGTTTCCTCAGAGAATCAGTACGATTGATGATTAGGCATTAGAGTTCTCATGTTCATTTTAGTCAAACAAATCAAATTGTAATTGAATTTTTAGGAAAATTAATTCAAATGCAATTAACAATAATGAAAGATGGTTTTAGTCGAAGGTATGTAATGAAAAACACCATAGAAATTCTAATCCCCTTTATCCACAATGTCAATCATTCCCCTTTTAATTAATTTGCTTAATATAAATTTTAGAGTCAAGGTCTAATTGGACGCAAATATCTTTTGATCCATTTAAACCCCTATATCAACTCACTCTTGATATCTCAAAGGAGTAGTTAATACTTAATTAAGCTCAAACCTTATCTCGATTACCTAGGGCGCTTGAGTATATTTCTATCTCAAGTGCAAATTAGATTATATCTAATCCTAAGTTGTTTAATCAATGGTCTATAAGCAATTCCCTTCTTTCAAAGGTTAATTACCCAATCCATAATTAAACTAAAGGAGGCCAATCAATAGAATGAACTATAATTTAGATTAAACACTAAAATCTTCAATAATCCGCATAATCAAAACGGGAATAATCTCCAAAGACTAAAGGTTCATAAAATCCCTAAGGGTTACAAGATTTAGCCACTCATGGCTTGAAATCCATAAACAATCTCAGCAAACATATTAACAATCATCAACTAGAAGGGAAGATGGAGTAGAAACACCTAATCGGAAGAATAAATGACAGAATCAATAAATTCTCGATCAAGTTGAAGCTTCCTTAACACCTCTCGTGCATTTTCTTCTTCTCCTAGTCGGCCAGAATGTTCTTCCTTCGCTGAATGATGAAACCCTCGCCTTCTCTTCTCTATTTTAGTTTACTAATTAAAGCTGTGCATTTTAAAGACTGATCTCGCTATGACGAGGAGTGCCTCTCGCTATAGCGAGGGCTCATAGATTTCCAGATTTTTGCTATTCTCGCTACTGCTTCGCTATGGCGAGTTGCTCCCTAGAATTTGTATGCCTCGTGACTTCGCTATGGTGAAGTACCATCCTCGCTACAGCGAAAGCATCCTCGCTACAATGAATTGAGTTCTAGCTGAAGCAAGAGGACTTGTTCCACTTGTATTTTTCACTTCTCAGCTTCCCTCTTTTTCTCAATTCTTTCTTCCTTCTTTTACTTTTCCTGAAATTGAAATCAATCATAGAATGAGGCTCAAACTGATAAAGATATTGCAATGGAAATACTTTCTTTATTTTGTTTGATTGAATACATTTTTAACCCTATTAATCAAGAGAAAAGTACTTTGCCTCCCTAATTTAATCTCAAATGTATTCCTTTTTCATCATAAATTAGGGAGTCATCAAACTCCCCCACACTTAAATCCTTGCTTATCCTCAAGCAATTCTTAGAAACTATTAAACAATGTGATTATTTATTTACTTCTTTTCCACAATAAACATCTAATTAATCAGAATTTCAGACCCCTCCACACTTAGAATGAAACTAATGTTAGAAGCAGAAGTTTAGGAAAACTCAAATTGAATTTTGAAAACAATGCAATCATAGTAACACCCTGATTTCTAAAGTGTGTGTGTGCTCTACAGATAGATTTTCAAGAAGCAATCAAGTAACCTTCAACAAACCCTCATTACATTTTCAAGACCAATCCAAATATTCGTTCTAACTTCAATCATCAAAATTCATTAAAAGAGGCTTTTATTGTTCACCAGAGAACTACTTTCGACATAATCTTTTTTTTTTTTTTTGCTTTTGCCATTTTTTTTGTTTTTCCTCAGTTCTCTTAATCCTTTTGACGCGAATAACAACATTGGTTATGAAGCCACCCGGTTACTCAGATTAAGGAAGTCCTCAGAGTGCTCACTAGCATACTCTTAGTTTTTATCACCGTTTAACGTGAAAGTTTACACTTTTTGGTGTAAACCCCCAGTTACTAAGTGATTTCAATTATTGGAGTAGAGTTTTTTTTAGCACTAATTATCCCTCTCAAATGACAATCAGATATCCATCAGAAGCAGGTAAATTTAGGGGATCTAAAATAAATAAATAAAAGTTAACTAAAGAGAAAACTTGAATAACTTCAATGATCATATTGTGGAGGAGTGGTCCTATTATGGGTGCACACTACAACTACATTACTTACTTTGTTCATTTCAAGTTTGCTTCACCCCCATATTCATTGATTAGTATTCATCTAAAGTAAGAGAGGCTAATTTTGGTTAAAATTGGAGACATTATGGTGGACTGCTTATTATTGATAGATTTTTTCTTATTAATTGAATTTGTATATCCACTTAGCCTATGTTTACTTTCCCTCACAGTTAAAGTGAACATTGTCTGCAATGTGTAAAAGAGAAGAACAAAAGCAGAAAAATAGAAGCAAACTGGGGCAAAGGGAAAGGATGGAGGGAGATAGAAAGTGACGAGACTCCCCTGATAAGAAAAAAATATGGACGAGAAGGAGAGCGCAAACAATTCCTGCATTTGATAGACCAAAAATAGACATAGATTATGCAACAAACTGTAAGGTGGCATTTGAAATAAGATATTAATCATGGGATTAGCCAGTGCAAGATTCAAAAACATAGTGATATACAGTTATCCATATATAGTTATTCCAAAATGTAAAGTAAGGCAAAAAAAGAAGTAACAGTCAAGGGATAGAAGGGTCCTATGAATCAGAAGGCCCAGGCCTATCCTGCGGTGCAGGGTCCTATGGGAGAATGATCACTGATGGTGGAGGAACCTCTGGAGGTGGAGGTGGAGGTGGAGGTGGAGGTGTAAGCATCAGATAGTCCATAAGCATTTGCAGCTGGTCCTTCATAGACAGGACATGCCCCTCTAGTCTGTCAATGGACTCCCTCATCCAGCCTTTAAACTCAGTATGAGGTAGTGCATCTTGCCTCATCGGCTCTGGAGTACTCAATTGCTGCTGTGGGGGAGGAGGTGGAGATGCCTCAGGCTGTGCCTGTGCAGGTGTCTAGTGTCTGTGAGGACACTCCGGCTCATCCTTCATACTATCATATTTAAAGGGGCCCTTCGGCTTGAACTGTGCATCACTTTTAGAGACTCAGCTTCCCCTTATAGTGACTAACTCAGTAAGCATGTGGGGGTATGCCAAGCTCGCCCTATCAGACCTCGCCACTTGCTTGAAGTTAAGGTACATGAGCTGAGGGATATTCACCCGCTGCTTTGTCATGAAGCACCAAGTTAATGTAGCTCATTCTTGGATCATATCAAACCCATGAGAACTCGTCAGAATATTGCTGATGATGAATTGCAACCAATACTGAGCAGGTTTGTTCAATTGATTGACTGGGTAAACTTTATTAACCAACCTGGCTCGTCCTTCTGGTGCAATGGTAGTTTCCACCTCCTCCCATGGAATAGACTGTGGATTCTCCAAGTAGGATTGGAAAGAACATTTTGCGATGTCGGGTAGCTCATAGAAGTCTTGAAAGACTTTCTCATTGATGCGCACCTAGGTAGAGCAGTAATAATATTCATTGTCCTCCTCCTCGGTGTCCTCAAAATTTGTGTAAAGTTCTTAGACCAGGAGTGGAATTCGATGCACCGGCTTTTTGGTGAAACCGTGCAATCTATGCCACTCGAAGTCAGGATATGTGAGATCCAAGACATGAGGCTCATAGTATCTGTCTTCTACAACACCCCGATCAGAGAAGAACCTCTCAAAATGGAATTCCGCTCTGGCTGAAGCAAACCAATCCTTATTATAGGATTTCTTCTTTTGCTTTGACGAGGTAGCTTCAGCAGTCTTGGTTTGCTTTTTGAGAGCCATGACTGTGAAATTCAAAGAAGAAATGGAAGGAGATCAGTGTTAGTAGTAAGAGAAAACCACTGGATAAACAGGAAAAATGGGGTGCCTACATGCATAGTAAGAAAAAGATAGGAATTATGAATTAAATACATGTGACATGCTTGTAATAAGGAAATAAACCTTGAAATGCATACAAGGGGATAGGAGAAAAGAGAAGATGGAAGAAAACAAAGGAGGAAGTGCCCAGAAAAGAAAGAGCATTTTCTGGAAAATGCTCAAACTCGCTATAGCAAGTTGATTCTCGCTATAACGAGAATGAACTAGTTTTCAAGAAAGCTGATTCAGGTCGTAAAATACCAAATTAATGGAAGCTCCCTGCACAAAAACAGTCAACCAGCAAAGTGCAAGCAGAAAAATTAACTTATTCACCCCTAATTACATAGATTCATGCGAAATAAAATTCAGCCCTAATGCCCACAAAAGTGACTCAAACAACAACGATTCAGGAAATAAAAGGGACAAGCAACTGACCTGATGCAAGGTGAGTGTGGTCCGAGAGGAATGGGAGCGTTGAAAGTGAGAAATTTGGCCAAAGAAAATGATGAAAGGGGAGGAGAGTTCAGGGGTGCAATAGCGAGGGGTAGCGAGAATGAGAGATGGGGGATTGTTAGGCTACATATTAAAAAATTTTCTTATTGTAGATGGACATGGTCACGACCTCGCTATTGCCAGGCAATAGCGAGGACTCCTCTGGAATTAGTATGACAAGCAGAGCTGTTAGCTTCATAACAGCAAAAGTTCCTCTCGCTATGGCGAACAGACTTGTACAATTCTTGGGTACTGAAAAATCTCGCTATAGTGAGGCTATAGCGAGAAACTCTCTAGTGTTTGTACGTGGTTCATGAGTATGCTGCATTCGCTATAGCGAGTTGACCATCTCACAATAGTGAGAAAACTTCGAAAAAATATTTTTTTCATATGTCACTCGTTATAGCATGGCTATAGCGACATACTCCCTGGACTTTGTACCAGATTGGATGCAGAGATCTCGCCATGGCGAAATGGTTGTCTCACTGTAGCGATGATACATAACATTACTTATTTGGCTCACCACAGCCGAGCTATAGTAAGGAACTCTCTAGTTAATATACCTAATGTAGAACAAGCAGCCTTGCTATAACGAGGTGGACTTCTTGCTATAGCGATTTTTTTATATACTTGAATATTTAAATAGGTATTCTCTGACCCTATTTATACTTCCCATCAACTCAACCCATTGCCCTCAAACCTTAACCAACATAGCAGATGATCAATATTACTAGAATAAAGATTTGTAATTCAAAGCAAGGTTAGAAACTCCCTGAAAAATAATGTCTGAAGTTGTTCTTTCCTGCCAATCACTTGGTTCCCAATATCCAACACTTCAGTACTAACACCCAACCTACAAAACACACAAAGAAAACAGAAGATTAAAACAAAAACACAAAAATGATAAACTCAAACATAAGAATAAGAAGAAAACTTGGGTTGCCTCCCAAGGAACGCTTGGTTTATAGTCCTCAGCCGGACTTTGTAAGCCAATCAAGGAGGTTGAGCCAAGTTATGGACTGTTGTCTACCGATCTATCTCGCCACCCATATAATGTTTAAGCCTTTGACCATTTACTTTAAATTGATCTCCTAACTTCTCATCTTGAACTTCTATAGCTCCATAGGATGTCACAGAGATCACCTTGAACGAACTATACCACCTTGATCTCAACTTACCTGGAAACAACTTCAAACGAGAATTATAAAGTAACATGAGGTCTCTAGGTTCAAACTTCCTTAGTAAGATGTGTCTATCATGAAGTCTTTGAGTTCTTTCTTTGTAAATTCTAGAACTCTCAAAAGCTTGCAATCTAAACTCATCTAACTCATTGAGTTGCATTAGTCTTTTCTCACCCACTTTAGCCATATCAAAATTTAATTTCTTGATAGCCCGAAAGGCCTTATGCTTTAGCTCAATGGGCAGATGACAAGCTTTGCCAAAAATCAATTGATATGGAGACATACCTATTGGAGATTTAAAAGTAGTCTTGTATGCCCATAAAGCATCATCGAGTTTATCTGCCTAATCCTTTCTAGTGGGACTTACAGTCTTTTCCAAAATTCTTTTTATTTCTCTGTTGGACACTTCACACAACTCATTGGTTTGAGGGTGATAAGCCAATGCCATTTTATGGGTGACTCAATATTTTTCAAGCAAACCTTTGACCAATCTATTATTAAAATGAGTCCCCCCATCACTAATGATTGCACTAGGTGTGCCAAATCGAGTAAAAATATTCTTTTTCAAAAATCGCACCACCATATTGGCATCATTAGAATGGCAAGCTACAGCCTCAACCCACTTATTCATATATTCAACAGCAACTAATATGTATTGATGGGTTCTAGATGAAACAAAAAGCCCCATAAAATCAATGCCCCACACATCAAATAATTCTACCTCAAAAATACTAGATTGGGGCATTTCATGCCTTCTTGAGATGTTACCTGTTCTCTGACATGTATCACATTGACAAACAAACAAGTAAGCATCTTTAAATAGTGAAGGCCAATAAAATCCAGATTGCAACACTTTGTAAGCAGTACGTTGGCCATTAAAATAATTGCCATAAGGAGCAGCATAACAAGCATGAAGAATGTCATTTTGTTTAATTTGAGGCACACACTTTCGCAACATTTAGTCAGCACATTTCTTATACAAAAATGGTTCATCCCACACAAACCATTTCACATCATGTAAAAACTTTTTCTTTTGATAAGAATTTAATTCATCAGGCATAATACCACTGACCAAGTAGTTAGCATAATCAGTATATCAAGGCACATATACACAATTCATAGCAAATACAGACTCATCAAGAAAACTCTCATTAATCAATAAATTATCCACACACTTAGAACTATTCACAAGCCTAAATAAGTGATTAGCAACTTGGTTTTCAGTTCCTTTCCTATCAACAAGATTTTAAAAAAATTTCAGCTTTTTTTGTTGTTGTTACATTTAACCTATCTAATCAGCCTAGGTTTAGATTCTTTCTTTCACAAAAAATATCTGATAGTAGCATGATCAATATGAACTATAACTTTAGTGCCCATTAAATATACCCTAAATTTTTCAAAAGCAAAGACAACAGCAAGCATTTCTTTTTCAGTAGTTGAGTAATTTACTTATACTCCAGCTAGAGTTTTGCTTGTATAGTAAATAGGATGAAAAATCTTACCATGTCTCTGCCTAAGTACAGCTCCAACCGTATAATTGCTTGCATCGCACATAACCTCAAAGGGTAGTGACCAGTCAGGGGCCTCTATAATTGGTGCGGTAATAAGTCTTTGCTTAAGCTCTTCAAAAGCTTTCAAGTAATTTGCATCCAACTTGAAAGGGGTGGTAATAAATCTCTGATAGAACCCAACATGCCCCAAGAAACTTCTAATAGCTTTCACATTGGTGGGTGGTGGTAATTGCTCAATTACTGAAACCTTAGCCTAATCCACTTCCAATCCTCTTTTTGACACTTTATGCCCAAGTACTATACCTTCACAAACCATGTAGTGACACTTTTTCTAATTTAGGACCAAATTGGTATCCTTACACTTTTGCAAAACCCGTGTCAAATTGTCTAGACATTCTTCAAACATGATGCCAAATACTGAGAAGTCGTCCATAAAGACTTCTATGATATGCTCAATCATGTTAAAGAAAATCGACATCATATATCTTTGAAATGTGGCAAGAACATTACACAATCCAAAAGGCATTTGTCTGAATGCGAAAGTTCCATATAGACATGTGAAAGTGGTTTTTTCTTGATCCTCAAGGGTAATGGCAATTTGATTGTATCCAGAATAGCCATCCAAGAAACAAAAGAATTTTTTTCCTGCTAACCAATCTAACATCTGATCGATGAATGGAAGCAGGAAATGATCTTTTCTTGTAGCTGTGTTCAACTTTCTGTAGTCCATAAAAACTCTCTAGCCTGTAACTATTCTTGTGGCAATCATTTCATTCTTCTCATTGTTTACCACTATCATACCTCCTTTCTTAGGGACACACTGCACCGGACTTACCCAGTCACTATCCGAGATGGGATAGATAATACCAGAATCAAGCCACTTAATAATCTCTTTCTTGACCACTTCTTTCATTATAGGATTCAATCGCCTTTGATTTTCCACTAATTTCTTATGGTCATCTTCTAAGAGAATTTTGTGCATGCAGATGGCTGGACTGATTCTTTTTATATCAACTATGGTCTGACCGATAGCTCTTTTGTGCTCTTTTAACATGTTTAATAGTTTCTTTTCTTGGGGAAGTGTTAATGCAGATGAGACTATGACTGGTAAAGTCTCTCTTTCCCCTAAATAAGCATATTTTAGATGCGACGAAAGAGGTTTCAATTCCAACATTGGAGGCTGCTCGATGGAAGGTGGGAAAGCATGGGTTTTTCGTGAAATCAGCTCCAGTGATTGAAAATGCTCATTCTGCTTAGCCATAGGTCTAAATGCATTGAGCTTGTGCTCAACTTCCACTCTCATCACTTCCCTTATACTTGGTTTAACAACAAGTACTGCTTCAAGAGGATCAGTGAAAGCAAAAGATTTCAATTCTTCTTGAATTGCTTCCTCAATAATAGACACCTGTGAGCATTCTTCAACACTATCCAGATGCTTCATAGGTTTCTCCACACTAAAGGTGACTTGCTCATCTCCAAGCCGTATTATGATTTCTCCTTTTTCACATCAACTAGTGCCCTGTCAGGAGCTAGAAATGGCCTTCCCACTATCAATGGGATATCTCTATCCTCTTCAATATCGAGCACAATAAAATCAACGAGATAGATAAATGGGCCAACTTTCACTAGCACATCTTCAATGATTCTATGTGGATAAGAAAGGCTTCTATTAGCCAGTTGCAAAGTGACAGTTGTTGGGTTGGCCTCACCCATCTGTAGCTTTCAAAAAACAGATAAGGGCATGAGGTTTATAGTAGATCCTAAATCACAAAGTGCTCGACCCTCAAATTTATCCCCAATCATGCAAGGGATTGAAAAAGAACCAGGGTCTTTGCACTTGGTTAGAAGATTGGATTTGAGAATATTAGTGGTCTCCTTTGTCAAAGCCACTGTTCCAAAGTCAGTGAATCGCTTCTTCTTGCTAAGCATGCCCTTAAGGAACTTAGCATATTTAGGCATTTGCTTTAAAGCTTCAGAGAAGGGGATATTGATGTAGAGTAGCTTAAACATATCCAAGAACTTCTTATGCTACTCATCAAGGACTTTCTTTTGCAATCTCTGTGGAAATGGACGCAATGGCACCACTTTAGGATGCACCACTGCCTTTTCTTTAGACTTTTCCACTTTAGACTTTCCTACCTTATCCTCTTCTTTTTCATTCAAACTAGTAGCCTTTTTCTCTCTTTTCTGTTGAAGTTCTTCACCTTCAATCTGAATAGTGCCTGATGTCATATCTTAACCCCAAGAAACTCATATCATAGCATCAAGGAATAAACACCAGACTTGCACACAAAGCGTAGCATATGGACCAAAATCCCATAAATTAACCCACACGGTTCAATCCCATGTTGGTTTATCCATATAATATCCATACAACATTCATTCAAAGCAAGAATATAATTACATAAGCTCTTGTGATCCATTTTGCATTAGAACTTTTCACACAATTTACTTGCACATACAACACATAACAATGGGAAGCACACTACTAAAAACCTCTAGTTTAGCATTAAATCACTTCAAAAGCCCATGAGTTGATCCTCCACTCCTTTTAGACTATAACATATTAAAACATATCAGATTCATAGCCATTTAGATCAAGAAGCTCGGGTTTGAAGGTTTGGAACGCATATCAGAATTTTTGCCATGGGTTTCAAATTTTCAGTTTTCTGGGGCAGACTTTGAAAAATCATATTTAATTCTAAAACAATCAAAATGAGGCAAATGATAGCTTTCCAAAAATCTCATTATGTCTACTATAAGGTAAAAATAATTCCAGGTATGAAACACCCGGCTGGATTGTAGTTGACAACCGAAAAGTATGAAAGGTCCGACTGCCCTTGAGTTTTGCTATAGCTTACTGATATGGATTTCAAAAATTCATAACTAATTCCCAAAAAATCCATATCAAGTACATAATACCAATTTAGAAAGCTATAGATGTATACATTAAGGGAAAAATAGCTCCAGACCCAAAAAATGAAAATAACCTAGAGAAACTCAATAAAACAATGCTAAGGGTCCTGCTGCATTACTGACAGTGAGTTATAACTTCAAAAATTCATTACTCTCTCTCTAGACTCCAAATGAGGTGCTTCTAATTGACATAGCTTCCTGTGCATGTCTAGTTTTGTCATATAAAATTTCAGGACTATTGGACCTCATTTGCCCCATGTTTGACATAGATGCATTTTTGGACCAAAGCTACAGTACACTGACCACAATCAGAAAAATTCCTAACTTTAAAAATTCACCAAATATTCTTTACACCTCTAAAAATTCTTCACTTTAACTTCCCAAAAATCTCTAGATAATCTCTACATGCATGCCAAATTTCATGAGGAAGTTTGTCCATTTAGTCAGTTTGTGACATAGGGTTGCAAAATGTCCTTTTTACGCTTCATATAGGGTCTCAAGGGGTCCATTTTACTTCTTCTCATTCTATGGCTACATGAGCACGTGGGAAAATATTAAAATACTCTATCGAACATGTCTCAAAGGGCTAACAACCTAAATTTGCAAAACTCACTCTCCCACACCAAAACATACACCATGTACATAATGTCAAGATCTTACTATTCATACTAAAAACTTGCTATATCATGCATTATAGTTATAATTCTCATACATATACAATAAGTACGTCCATTTACAAGTATTCATAAGTGCACACCCCATATACATCATTAGATTACATCTTTTAACAACAAAATGGTGACAAAATGGCTATTTTATAAATCATTTGCCGATTTCCCTAACTTTAAGCTTAGTGGCTCCCATATCTTTGTTCACTTGGTCCACCTAGCATGTTAGGATAGTGAAGAGAAGGGAATGAGATTCAAAGAATCCCAATAGCTCATCTCTCATTCAATCATACATAATATGTGCAAAGCAAGCTTTTTCAAATGCATATATGAAAAAGTGGAAGTCATAGACATTTTAAAAGCAACCTTGGCATGTGAATCAAGCATACAAGACATTCAAGGGTTCACCAAGTATTTAGATTGGCCTCACACTTCTCCACATGGATTTTAGACTTGCCTCACCCACTCTTGAGCACTTTGGACTCAACCATACTCTTAGGAGTCCATATCGCTTTTGGGAGACCCTTTGCTTTGTCTCTACCAAACTCACGGGTTCTTGGCTCATCCTCACCCAAGGGAAGAGTTCTTAGCCTTTCCACACTCAAGCAAACTCATACAAACATCATGGATTCATTTAACATATAACATAGCATCAAGGATCATGACATGTAAAGGCATGCTAGCATACTTTTCATAGCTTGAAAATACACATACACATATTCTAGAACATGCTAAACACACATCCATACATTAGAGAAAGGGGAGAGAGCTACCTTATAGGCTAACATAAGCCTTTCCTTTCAATTTGTCTTCTCCCTTCTTGATTTCACAATCACAACTAGATGGAAGTGTTTCTCTTAAGCCTAGACACACAAAGAGCATGGAATTACTCTTTTATACTCAACACTCATACTCAACACTTATTCACAAAGTTAGTGGTTTCACCTTACAAAGCATATAAGAAACTAGGGGTTATTTCTCTCTCTAGAATTTCACCAACTCTTCCTTTCTCTCATGTTCTCAAGTTGGTGGAACCAACATACCTAGGGAAAACATAGAAGTAAAGCTACATGAGCTCTAACCTCCTTCAAGAGTGGTTTTCCACTTTTCCTCTTCTGAACCAAGCCTAAAACATAGCTAATTCAACATCCAAAACCATAGCAAGAGAGGGCAGAGAGAGAAGAACAAAACTCTAGGAAGAAAAGCTATGGAGATCTCAAGTTATGCTTACCTTGTTCTTGTTCTCCTTCCTCTTCTAGGTGTCTTTCTCTCTCCTCAGCCCTTTTCTCTGCCTTGGATGAAGCCTAAGTCAGTTAAAAGGGGAAAGAATAAATTGGGATGCTTTAAGAAGTCAAATTCTCTTTTTTTATGGTTTTCTGGACTAACCCTCGCTATAGCAAAGAATAACCTTCGCTACGGCGAGCACGTATCAGTCATAGACCCTTGTTTTCGCTACGGCACGCTACGGTGAGCAACTCCCTAGTTTTTGTATGGGATGCCCACACTTGCTATAGCAAAAAAGCACTCTCGCTATATCTAGACCATTTCTCGCTATAATGAACAGGTACATTTGCCATAGTTAAGTCATTTCTCGCTATAGCTAGCAGATTTAAAAAATTTCAGGACTTCAAAAATTTTTCAGCTTCTTCTTTTCTTCTTCTTTTTTCTTTCTCTTTTTTTTTTTTTTTTTGCTAGTTGTTACACCTGATGGACCCTTGGAATTCACCTTAGTTGGTTCCTTCACTTGAACTTGTACTTCAGGGAGCTCTTTACCTCTTCTCAAAGTGATAGCTTTACATTCTTCCTTACCATCTCTCCTTGGGTTAGGAATTGTATTGCTTGGCAAACCTCTTTAATGCAGTGCATTCACAGTAGATGCTAGTTGCCCCATCTGTACCTCTATGTTCTTAAGGGAGGAATCCACCCTTGCATTAATACCAGCTTGCTTTTCATTATTTTTAATCTGATTAGTCATGAACTTAGCCAACACATCCTCTAGATTCGTTTTGGGCTCTTGAACAAGCACATTTTGCCTTGTCACTTGAGAGAACCCAGGAGATTGAGTTGGCCTTGCTCCAGAAGATGATGGTTGATTAAGTGATTGACCATTCTTCTAAGAGAAATTCAGATGATTACGCCATGCAAGGTTGTAAGTGTTTGAGTACGGGTTTTGATTCTTTGGAAAGTTTCCCACATAGTTAACTAATTTCTGTAGATGCAAAGGGGCAATAATCTGTTGAATGTAGATCCCTACAATTTTCACAAGTAGTTGGGGTCACTTAAGTAGAACAAACATTCATATGCTGGCTTCGCTACACTTGAGATTCCAACATATCAAATCTCTTGTTTAGAGCGGATAGAATAGTTGCAAGTGGAATGGAGGAGTCTTTTTGAGTGTTAGCAACATTAGCAGTCACCCTTCTATCACCCCTTCTTTGCATATAGCTCTCAGATAATGTGTCCAAAGCCAGAATAACATCATCTATAGGCATTTCATCCCAATGCCCATTTAAAATAGCATCCAACATTGTATCAGCTTGTGGGGTTAGTCATGTGCAGAAATTCTAAAAAATGGCACAGTTATCCATTCCATGACTCAGGCACTGGCGGAGCAAATGTTTGTATCTCTGCCATGCAGCATACAAATGCTCATCTGAAGCTTGCTTAAAGTTGATGAGCTCACGACGGGCATCCGCTATTCTATTATTTGGAATGAAGCGAGCTCTGAACCTTGCCTCTAACTTGTCCCAAGTGTCAATTGAACCCTCTGGTAAGGTCAACAACCATTCCTTAGCATTTCCTTGTAGAGAGAGTGGAAACAGTCTAAGTCTTAGAACATCCCTTGATACTCCATTCTGCTTGAATGAATCACACATTCCTAAAAATGACAAAATGTGACTGTTGGAATCTTCATTAGACCTCTCACCAGTAAATTGTCCATTGAGCTACAATATGGAGATCATCACAGGCTTTAGCTTAAAATTAGCAGCTTGAAAGTCTGGTACCACAATGTTAGGCTGAGTGGTTCTCATAGTTCTTCCCACAAAATCCTTGATAGTGCGATTCTGATTATCTTTATTTGCCATATTTGTAGTAGGAACGATTATCTCACTTTCAGGTTGGATTAGTGTAGACCCCTCAGCCAAAATATCTGTCAAACTCCTTATCTTTCTAGGTGTTCTGTTGGATCTGGATTTAGGTGACATAAACTATATACCTGTGAAAATAAAGGAGTGCAGATTAAGAGTCTCACTAAACCAAAGAAACCAAAAGGTAATTACTAAGGACGTATTAATAAAACTACTATAACTAATGACTGAAAGCGTAAAAAACTAAGACAGTGAATGAAAATAAGCTAAGTGTTTAAGCTAAAACTACTCAAAGCCCTCTAATTCTCTTCACCAATTGCCTTGATTTCCCTGCAACGACGCCAAAAACTTGATGCTCACTAGATAATGGCATCGTAAGTGTACAGGTCGTAAGAGTAGTATGTGATGAATCAAGGTCGTTCCCTCAGAGAATCAGTACGATTGATGATTAGGCATTAGAGTTCTCATGTTTATTTTAGTTAAACAAATCAAATTGTAATTGAATTTTTATGAAAATTAATTCAAATGCAATTAACAATAATGAAAGATGGTTTTAGTCAAAGGTATGTAATTAAAAACACCATAGGAATTCTAATCCCCTTTATCCACAATGTCAATCATTCCCCTTTCAATTAATTAGCTTAATGTAAATTTTAGAGTCAAGGTCTAATTGGGCGCAAATGTCTTTTGATCCATTTAAACCCCTATATCAACTCACTCTTGATATCTCAAAGGAGTAGTTAATACTTAAGCTCAGACTTTATCTCGACTACCTAGGGCCCTTGAGTATATTTCTATCTCAAATGCAAATTAGATTATATCTAATCCTAAGTTATTCAACCAATGGTCTATAAGCAATTTGTAACAACCCTCCCTTCTAATCATTGTAATTATGGTTACATATACGATTAATAATTAATTATCAAGGTTTGAGTGGTTACAATTTATCACATTGTGAAAATATGGGGAAAATTTGAACCTTGATGTTAGGGTTATCACCATACCACCTCAGCAAAACAAAATTTGCATAAAAGAAATTCTACTACCATAAGGGATTTATGATTCAACCGTCCATCAATTTTAATACCCAATAACCTCCCACAAGTGTTCCTATATCATCTCTTACCATTACCGTTGAAGAAATTGGGGTTTCTAGACTAAAAGGAGTAGGTTGGGGACTTGCGCCGCAGCCTATACCTTCCCCGCCGTGGCTAAGTTGCTCTCTTGAATCACTGGACAAATTATCGTCACAGCGGAAATGCCTCCTAGAACTACTGTTCTCAACTCCCATGATTCTCGCCTCGGCGCAATATATTTGCGCCACGACGAGTTTTGCTTCTGTCTAATCCTTATTTTATTGCTTCGACTCGCACCGTGGCAGGATCTACTATGCCGTGGTAAGTTCCCGTTCTGTCACCCTCCTGGGCGATTTTTTTCCACTTTGCACCGTGGCGAGATCTATCAGGCCACAGCGCTCCTTGCCACTGTCACTCCCTAGGCAAATTTTCTTCCTTTGCACTGCGGCGGGATTGGTTATGTCGCAGCGCCCTTCAGCTCTGTCTCTCATTTGGTCGCGGCGAAGACTTCTTAGAAACACTCCAGGTCCACCTACCCTTATTCTATATGATTCTAATGATGTTTATCTACCCTATTTACCCATCAATCCGTCCATTACCATTGTAAAACTTAAATACTACTTCTTACTTGCCCAACTAGATCATATCAGTAAATTTATGAATATATGACAGCAAGAACACATGCATTAGCAGTAATTAACATCTCGTGCCCATTCCATAGAGATTCCATTCAACAATAGCTTATGTCCACATCTAAGGCAATCATATGACTACAATTCCCATATAGTAATTCATATCACAATTCCAACAAAACTACCTATATGATACTATAAGTTCATACATTAATATTCAACTATAATGAGACTTAAATCCTTAACGGTTACATTTTAATCAAACAAAATATGAACGCCTACACTTGGTAATATGAATACATGATGATGCTATGTAACTAATAACAAAATTGCATCTCTACTAAATAAGCCAGCCTAAGTGTAGCCTTCTCCCATATGTTGAAGCTCATGGATTTTCATCCACTTGCTTCCCTTTATCCTTACTCGAAGAATCTTCACCTGAAATGTGAATCCCATGAAATGAGGTGAGATATAAAGTCTCAGTAACCAAGGCAATTCCATCATATATCCAATTTAATTAGCATACATGCATGAATCAAAATCAACATCAGAATCATATCCATTATATCAGCAAATGAAATAATTAGACTATCATGATTACTATCCCATACTAGCAATTATATTATCATATATTAAAGGCTATTAACACCAGGAGAGGCCCGTCCACGGCACCTATTCCCTATTGAGCACAATCAGGGCTCTGTGCATCTGGGGTTTGATCATAACTCAGTGCTCGATCGAAGCACATGCACAAGCGGTAGCCGCACCACAGCTCCACCATGGACTCACAAGATCCAATCACAATTCAACAGATAGCCAACTAATTCATTCAACATTTCAAATCATTCATATACAGCAACATATGAAATTAAATCAAATATATACATGGAATTGATATAAACCTGATTACCTCACTTGTAGATAAATTTGCAATAGCCACCACAATTCCTAAATTCGGATTAGAGTGTCCTTCACCAGAAAACTCAATATTCCACCCAAAATCCTAAGCAAATTCGTATAGAATTAATGCCCATTTTATAAATCAGCTATGGGGGTCTCAAATTAACAAATGAGGCATCAAAATGGAGGGTTTAAACTCATCCAAGGTCAGCCCTAATCTCAACCTATGAATTTCACCAAGAAAATCCCCAAACACCCTCATTTCAGATTTTGGGTAAGATAAAAATGCTCTAAATGAAAAACTAATCAGGCCAAATTAAAGAGAAAGATGAAGGGATTAAGTTGTATAACTATTACCTTGGCCAAATCTTGCTCTAAATGTGAGAAAATGCAGAATTCTTGCCCCCAACCTTAGCCTCCTTCTCAACCTCCGAATTTTGCTTCTTGAGTTTTAGCAAATAAGAAAGTGGCTAAAGCATTAGGGTTTAGGTTGGGTTTTAGTTAGGTCAAAATGGGTCATGGGTTGCTCCAAGGTCTAACTTCATTTAGGCTTCAGATTTTAGCTTGTTGGGCTAATTTTAAAGGTGTTGGGCTACAGAATTTTACTGGGCCAGTTTTTTTTTTTTTTGTATTGGGTTGCTAAAGTTTAATTAGGTTTGGGCCAAATTTGAAGAGCTCAAGAATTTGGGTCTGCACAAGGGTTATTGGGCTACTTATAAGAGCCTATATAAAGTGGGTATTGGGCCTCCATCACATTGGATCAAGTTGGGTCTGCACCTAGCTTATTAGGCCTCCATTAGCCTCTTATCATGGGCTCCTACATTAATTTGGGCCTACATGAAATTTCTCTCCCAATTAAATCTGAAACCCATATTAATAAATTTACCTTTCTAAAATCTCCATTTATTTAATTTGCCTAATTATTTCATATTAATTATTCATAATTAATTTAATTCGTGATTAACACCTTAATTAATTATGGGGTGTTACACAATTTCCTTCTTTTAAAGCTTAATTACCTAATCTATAATCAAACTAAAAGAGGCCAATCAATAGAATGAACTATAATTCATATTAAACACTAAAATCTTTAATAATCCGCATAATCAAAAAGGAAAATAATCTCCAAAGATTAAAGGTTCATAAAATCTTTAAGAGTTACAAGATTTAGTCGTTCATGGCTTGAAATTCACAAACAATCTCAGTAAACATATTAAAAATCATCAACTAGAAGGGAAGATGGAGCAGAAACACCTAATCAGAAGAATAAATGACAGAATCAATGAATTCACGATCAAGTTGAAGCTTCCTTAACACCTCTCGTGCGTTTTTCTCTTCTTCTAATTGGCCAGAACGTTCTTCCTTCACTGAATGATGAAACCCTCGCCTCTTCTTCTCTATTTTAGCTTGCTAATCAAAGCTGTGCATTTCAGAAACTGATCTTGCTACGGCGAGGAATGCATCTCACTATAGTGAAGGCTCATAGATTCCCAGATTTCTGTTGTTCTCGCTATTGCTTCGCTATGGCAAGTTGCTCCTTAGAATTTGTATGCCTCGTGACTTTGCTATGGAGAAGTACCATCCTCGCTACAGCGAAAGCGCATCCTCGCTACAGCGAATTAAGTTTTAGTTATAGTGAGAGGATTTGTTCCACTTGTATTTTTCACTTCTCAGCTTCCCTCTCTTTTCTCAATTCTTTCTTCCTTCTTTTACTTTTCTTGAAATTGAAATCAATCATAGAATGAGGCTCAAACTGATAAAGATATTGCAATGGAAATACTTTCTTTATTTTGTTTGATTGAATATATTTTTAACCCTATTAATCAAGAGAAAAGTACTTTGCCTCTCTAATTTAATCTCAAATGTATTCCTTTTTCATCCTAAATTAGGGAGTCATCAACTACTAATGGGAGTTAACCTAATTTTTTTGCATGATTTCTATGTCAAAATGCTTAAGTGAGGATTTATGTCATGTGTGTGCAATTGCAGTATTTCGTTTTATCTTGGTCATCACTAACCATTTTCAATTATTGTAATATGTTAAATGCTCACTAAGTTTTCAACTCATTCCTTTAATTTCAATTTTTCAAATAGTAGTATTGGATCTGACCCACCTCCATTATCCTAGGTTCAAAGGTGTGTAGTGGTGAGCCCCTTCTTTGAACTGCAAGGGTGAAATTGTTTTGTTGCGAAGAATTTTGATTTAATGATTGTAAAGTATTTAGATGTAGCTTTACTTGACACAAGTAAGATCCTGTCCCTTTGAATTTTGTTCTTTGATATTTTGATTATTAGTGGTTGAGAGCGGAGCTCTTCCTTAATGTTGTTACTAGCTTTTAGTTATTGTAAAATTTGGGACGTCCAAATTTCAAGAGAAACGTTGTTGAAATTTTTGCAAAAAGCTAAGGATACTTATTTTGATGTAATGAGACAATATGATAAATTGGATGAAGTGATGTTATGTGTTATATCATCAAAAAACCTTTTCATCTATGGTAGTATCTATAAGGCTTATGAACTTGAGCTTATCTTACTCCTTGTGCCAATCACCTCCTTTTTGCTTGGAATGTGACATAATATATATTAAAATACATATAATATATATATATATATATCCCTATGTGCCAACACATTAGCCCCCAAAACACACACACACACACACACATATTATATGTGTGTGTAATGCATTGTCAGTTTGCTTATTGGCAATTGGTATTAGTCTGATTTTCAAGTGGTCGGACTAATTTCAACTAATTTGATTGTTTTTTTTTAATACTTATTGTTAGGTATCTAAATTATTTATTTTAATATTCAATAAAATTTTATTGTTTTTTAACACATTATTATTATTATTAATGATTTTTACATTAAATTTTTACTATTTTATTTTTATTATTCTTTTCAAAAGTAATATTATTTATTTTTTAGACTATAAAATAAATAATTAAAAATAATAAATTTCTTTTTTAAGCTTGAAGTCCTTCTTGTTAAAAAAATATTATATATTAATTAAAAAAATATCCAAAAATTATTTGATTTGAAAACTATATAAATTTAAAATTTATAAAAATAAAGGATCTATTATTTTTATTATATATTATATATATTATAATATTATATACAAATTTCAATATACATTATATATATTATATATTATAATATTATATATATTAATATATGTATATGTGTGTGGGAGGGGGCGTTTGAGAACAACCAACTAATTGTTAGTCAGTAGTAAGACTAAATATCAATGGACTATTAGTCAATATTTAGTTCAATTAATAAATGGTCAGACTAATACTGACTGAAAATTAATCAGTAATCTTTTTTTAAAGAAAATATAATATTTATTATTATTTATATTCTTTATTCATTTTCATGTTAAATAATATTTTATTATTTTTTAAAGTATAATTAGTATTAATTATTATTATGATTAATTTGAGATATTGTAAAATTTTAATTATTCTTTTTAAAAGTACTATTTTTTAGATCATAAAATAAATAATTAAAAAATAATAAATTTCTTTCTTTAATTTTAGGGTCCCTCCTATTAAAAAAGAAAAAATATTATATATTAATTAAAAGTAATATCTAAAAATTATTTGATTTAAAAAATATAAAATTTTAAAAAATTTTAAAAAATAGTACTTCAGCTTATTCTACACTTGTTGCTACACTACTTTAGTTTCTTTGTATCATAGGGACATTATGGACTAATCAAATTTTTAGCTCGGAATACCTTTTTTTTTTAATTTCTGTGCTTACACACTTTTACATCTTTTTTATGACTGATTTTCTTTCTGCCATATTTTTTTGCTACTAAACAAAATTTGCTGCTTCAGTTTCTTTGTACCAGAGGAACATTATGGACTTAACAAATTTTTGGCTTGGAATACTTTTCTTTTTCTTTCTATGCTTACACACTTTTACATCTTTTTCATGATTGATTTTCTTTCTGCCATATTTTCTTGTTACTAAACAAAATTTGCTATTGGTTCCTTTTCAATACCAAATAGGGCCAATTCCGAAATGCTGAGAGAGACTCTTTGGAAAATCTGGTCTGAAACTAACACCAACTGAATCTAGCTAATCAATGATTCAAATAAATGTGAGCAATGTCTAGATGTGGTCTCCAAAAGAAAGTTAATAGTGTCAAAATTATCAAGAAACCAAACAATGAAATTTCTTGAAATAATCTCAGAGGGAGCAACTTTTGGATTTCGTATTATTTCTTGATTTTGGGTTAGTAAATTTTGAAGTTTTCTGCTTAACAATCTGACGTGAGAAGCTTTTGAAACATCGAAATTAAAACTTAATCTCCAACCAAACTTAATCTTCAGAAGAAATCCGAGTGGAATTGGAAGAAAAGTTTTTCGAATTCAATGTTGGACAGTGCCACCATGTCTGCAATTTTTAGTTTCTAGACAGAGAAAGAGAGACGCTGAGTAGAGAGAGAACGAAAGAAAAAGACAGAAACTGAGAAAAGGCACAAGATCGTCTTGATGCCCAATGGACAAAAAATAAATGCCACCTTAGTGAAAAAAAAGAAAAATCTAATCAGGGTCGCACTTACCTTCCATTTGGTATGATGCATTTTTCATAGTACATACTGGAACGGAAAGGGGATTCCAATACAAGGCATGTCTAGTTGGATCTTTTTATTATCATTTTGATTAACTAACAATCTCTATTTTGTTGATTAATTAAAACTCTATCCAGAAACAGCACTTTAGGAAAGCGTCCCTAAATGATTAAAATGCCATTCTCTCATTAAATATAGATTTTTTATGTGTTTTTCTATTATTAATAATTAAAAAATTAAAAATAAATATTTTAATATATTTTACTCTATGAGTGTTATAGTTATTTGATGGTATTTTCTTTTTTATTCTTATATTATTCATCCAATTAAACACAAAAATAGAATAGAATATCCATTTTTTTATATAGCATATCAAATATAATTATTTTATTTTATCAAAAATTATTCCCATACCTATTTTCATTCTTACTCTCATTATTATTCCTATAAAAACTATTCCATTAAGTAAACGGAGCCTTAATGGCAGGACTATTAGTTCTTTGGATTTATTTAAAAAAATTTTCAAAATTTTTAAAATTAAAATAAAATTTTAACCATAAAACTATTATTGTAATAAATAAAATAAAAATAATTTGTTTTTCAGCCTGAATTCTCATGAATAGGATCGAGTATCCATACATCTAGCACATAATTTGAATATGATATATATTTTTTTCACAAAAAGAGAAAACACTGAATTGATTCAATAACTAGAAGATAATATTATCCGGGAATATCTTTGGAATATTAAAATCATGCATTGAAATTTAATTAGTGGACCCATAATTAAAAAATGTTTGTAATTATTGCAGCAGAAATAAAATAAAAAATAGGGAAATATATTAAATTATATTGTAATATTTACTTATATTAAATAAATTTTTATACATTTAATTTTCTCTATAGTGATTCGTTATATGAATCCCTTACTAGTTTTTGGAGGAACTAATTTTCAGAAAATTACTATACTTCCATTTTTAAAAAAATCATTAAATGGATTGGATAAAAACGAAAATTTTTCGCTAATCCATATTAATTATATATATTTAAATAAATTCAAGATTTTATATGTGTGTATACAGTTGTGTCTATGTGTTTATATATATGTGTATCTGTGCATATATATATATATATATATCTTTGCCTGTGTTTATGTATAACCTCTTTCCATTATCAGTCGTTGTTTGACAATAGGAATTATCCAATCATTCTAGTTTTAGAGAATACTAAAATGTGATAAAAAACTGATCATTTAGTTATTGGGGGTTGATGATATTATACAGGGAGCCAAAAAGTAAACAAGAAAAAAAAGGAAAGATATAATTAACTTGGTTGGCTAATGACTCAGCTTCTTCTCCACGAAGACAAAGACTTAACGTGAATTGATTGTTTGGAAGTGGTTTCGGACAGCTAATGCAGCAGAGACATTTGTGGTACTGTAACCTCCGTCTACTACAAGGTTGAGCCCACTCACGTACTTCGATTCATCGCTTCCTAAGAACGTTGCTGCTTCTGCCACATCCTCTCCACTCAGAACCACTCCCTTCAAATTCCCTGCCTCCGAAAACACCCTCTCCACGTCCTCCTTCTTCATCCTCATTCCATTCACCATCATAGGAGTCGCCACCGCATACGGCGATATGCAATTCACTCTGATCCCATGCCTACCCAATTCTACACACAGATTCTTCGTTAGTCCCACCACTGCATGCTTCGATGCCACATAAGCATGCGGTAATCCTCCATGATTCACCGATGCTACGCTTGAGGTGAAGATAATACTCCCTTTCTTTTCTGGAATCATAACCCTAGCGGCGTGTTTGGCTACGAGGAAACCACCGTACACATTCACCTCGAAAACCCTCTTGAAGCTCTCTTCGTTAACGGCAGGGATGGAAGGGTCCTCATTACCAGAGACACCTGCGTTACTATACGCTATGTCAAGTTTGCCATGCTTTGAGATTGTAGTATTGATTGCAGTTTCAACATCGGACTCGCTTGTGACATCGCAGTGGACATAAGAAATATTGGCTGGGTCGTTGGAAGAGCCCATTTTGTCACAAAGGGAACGACCCAGATCGTCTTGGACGTCGGCGATGACGACCTTGGCCCCATGACGGACAAAAAGCCTCGCAGTGGCCTCGCCGATGCCGCTGGCACCGCCCGTTATGAAAGCTATCTTACCTTCTAACCTGTTTGAAATTGTATTCCAAAATAAAAGAGGACGTTACATTATACAAAGAAACCTGTACTTGATCAAGTTAATTAGCGTAGCTGGATTAGGATTACCTCTTAACGGCAATTGGAGTGAGTGACGAAGACCCTTCCATCTTTTGTTCTTCTCACGTTTACAAGATGAAATTATGTAGTGCATATATACTGGCTAGGCAACTATAATAAGTCTTAACCATGGTTTTTTTAACTGTGGTTGAAATAAAAAATCTGACCACAGTAATCCAAAAACCATGATTAATCTCACTATTTGACCAAGATTATGGGTAATTGTGGTTAGATTAGAACCTTAAGCATAGTTACTCCCAAATCATGGTTATGATGTAAGCAATTGACCAGAGTTTTTGAAAACTATGGTAAAACCCTAAACATGTGACCACAATTTTTTTAAAAGCCATGGGGGATTAACCACGGCCTTGGAAAACCGTAGTTATGCTATAAAGAATTGACCATTGTTTTCCATAAGACCATGGTGGCTTAGCCACGATTTCAAGTAACCATGGTCAATCCAATATGACTTGGCTATAGTTTTTTAAAAAACTGTGGCCAAGTCTTTGGCTTAACCATGGTTTGTTGTGAAACAGTGGGTAAGCCATCTTCTTCTATCCACAGCAGTAGTACAGCCTCTTCGTTCCTTTCTTCTTCGTTTGCAACGTTCTTCTGCAACTCTCCTCCCTGGCATCTTGCTCTCTTCAACATTTTTCTTGCAAGTCCATCATTCTCCTCATTTGCATGGCCTTCCATACCATTTTTGTGAAATGTTTTTTCATTTTTAGCAGCCATTTTTAAGTGTTTTCATGTTGATTAGTAGTTCTAAACTTTGTTTTGAATTTGTAACTTTGTTTTGTTTGAAAGCTAGATAAAATGTGGTTTATTGTGGAACTCTTTTAAAGGCTCGATAAAAGGTGTAGTTGATATGTGTAATACCTTGACCTTTTAGTAGATACACAATGGTCCCATGGTCTATCCCAATCTATTTATAACATACTAGGCAACATTTACAAGGAAGTCAATGTTTTCCTTCATGAAAAGTTGCATGATTGGATGACCATATTCACTATTTATGGCTTTAGGTCATGTGAACTCATCAACATTATTTCCTATCCATATCATATTCATTCAAGTCATAAACATCACATTTGGTCTCATTCATTTCGGGTTTGGAACCATATCATACAAAAACCAAAATTTTGCCTCGGGTTTCATGTTCCTACTTTCTAATATCAATTTTGGAAAATTATAATTAATCTTACAAAAATTGAAATCAAGGAAATGATAGCCTTTGGCAAAGCCCTAAATGTCAACTACAAGTTAAAAATCATTCCGAGCCATGAAAACATCAATTGGACCCTGATTGATAGCAAAATAACAACAAAAGTTTAGCTGCCCAAGTTTGCTATCACAAGTTTCTGATATAAATTTCAAAAATTCATAACTAATTATAAAAAGATCAAAATCTAGAAAACCATGTCATTCTAGAAAGTTGTGAATGTTAACTAAAGGCTGAAAATATTTCCATACCTAGCCCATAGAATTGGATGGAACAATACCAAAGGTCCTGCTCTATTATTAGTACTGACCACCAATTTCAAAAATTCATATCTCCCTTAATATAAATTCAAATGAGGCGATCTCAGTGGCTCCAGGAAACTTATCATGTTTAGTTTGTGTTTATAAAATTTCATGGGTATTGGATAACACTTATTCCTTAAATGACATAAGAGAAGAAATTGACCATATAAATAATGTTGTTACTATTTCAGCAACTTTTTTCTAACTTTAAAAATTCATAATTAATTCTCTTGAGCTCCAAATAATGTGATCTTAGACTTTGGAAAAAGATCTAAATGATACCTATATTCAGGCCAAATTTTATGAAAAAATTCGTTCATTTGATCAGTTTGTGACATAGGGTGCCAAAATAAGTCTTTTAGACACCCAATGGGGTCAAATTTATACCAAATGCTCTTCTAGCTTGGCCATAACCTCTTAAGCACATGAGAATGGTCAAAAATAGTATGAAAAACTTATCCAAGAGGTCTAATTACCCATACATCACAAAACTACTTCCCCGCTTTTTCATATATACAAGATTTCATAACCTATATTAGGTATAAGGATGTCAAGAACATGCATACTTATTCCTATGGTTCCAAAACCAATACACACATGTTATATTCATGCATTTACATGTGTTCAAGTGTCTAAAAATCATATATAACATATGGTTACATCATTTACACTAATATGTCAACAAGATAACTATATAGTAAATTCCTTGTCAAAGTCCTTGTCTTCATGAGTGGTGGCTTCCATTCCTTGACTCGCTTGATCAACCTGGACATATTTAGATATTAGAGAGGGAAGAGTGAGATTCTAAAAATTTCAATAGCTCTTAAGCCTTTCAATCATATATAATAGTTGTAACACCATACCTCTAGGACTCAATTCATACAATTCCCATGCCTCATCTTATGTTTGTTCTATGGAAACAATATAATGGCATAGGGAGTTATGAATAAAAATACATTTCTCTATAGGTAAAATTTTTCTTTTGGAGTCCCGTAGGCCATATGAAAGCATCTATCACTTTCTCATACTTAAACACATGAATATAACTCATTTCCACCATCAAATTTGGCCTACAACTCGTGGAAAGCAAAGGAGCATATGAAATCCGTGTTTGCATTTTCGGCCAGGATTTCCTCTTTTCTGTCACAAACTTTGAAAAATTATAACTAAATCTAGAAAAATAAAAAACATACAATCTTGGTCATTTTGGAAACCTTAAGATGTATAATTCACACTAAAAATACGCCTAGGTCATAAAATTCATCACACAGGACGTTTGGCATCCAAAAAGCTACAGAGTCACTGGCTGCCTGGGCTGTTGTTCAATTTACTGATACAAACTTCTGAAATTCATAACTAATTCTATAAAAATTGAAATCTCACACATTCGGTCATTCTGGAAAGCTACAAATGTTAAATTGATATTAAAAATAGTTTTAGAATGAAACAGATACGTTTAGTCAGCTGGAACCTATGGAATAGTAACATGACTCGTGGGGTGCTACTGATACTGACAGTTAACTTCAAACTTGCATAACTCACTGCTCAGACCTCCAAATGAGGTGATATCAGTGGACACAGAAAGCTTATGACCTCTAGTTTATGTATGTCAAATTTCATAAGTATTGGACACCATTTGGCCATCGGGTGATACAGAATTCAAAACTGCCAGTATGAACAGTACCCATACCAGAATCCATGAAAAATCCCAACTTTGAAAATTTATCAAATATTCTCTAGGTCTCCGAAAATTATGATCTTTAGCTTTTCAAAAAGATCTTAATGAGACCTAATTGCATGCCAAGTTTCAGGGTAAGACTAACTCATTTGGCTAAAAAATGACATAGGGTTTCATTATGGTCAATTTTAGCTCCATATTGGGTACCAAAATTGCCAAATGGTTTTCCCTTGGTCTTGGCACCTTTTAGGCAAGTTTAAAAGCATATTTAAGACTTGTGTGAGCTGCTCAAATGGTACCAAACCTCATACATCTCATTTTGGCCATTCAACCCACATTTATACACATATTCATCAAACTTCCAATTTGCATAACTTGGCATTACATACCCAAATTCATTTCTAAAGTTCATACATCATATCCATACATGTATACATCACATAATATCATATTTACATGTGTCTCAAGGGTCATGTGCCATTTACAATAATCATATACATCATTATGATTCAAAAAGGATAAAAGTTAGACATATGAATGTCAATATCTCTTCTTCAATATTGTTGGCTCCCATTAGCATATCCACTTAGTTCACCTAGCATTTTAAAGCATTGGAGAGGAGGGGATGAGATTCAAAGAATCTCAATAGCTCATCTCCCATTCAATCACACATAATATGTACAAAACAAGCTTTTCAAATACATGTATGGAAAAATAGAAGCTATGGACATTTTAAAAGCAAACTTGGCATATGAACAATTCATACAAGACATCCAAGAGTGCACCAAATGCTTAGATTGGCCTCACACTTCTCCTCATGGATTTTGGACTTGTCTCACCCATTCTTTGAGCACTTTGGACTCAACCATACTCTTGGGAGCCCACTTGGCTTTTGGGAGACTCTTCACTTTGTCTCAACCAAGCTCAAGGGTTCTTGGCTCATCCTCACCAAAGGGAAGAGTTCTTGGCCTCTCCACACTCAAGCAAACTCATACAAACATCGTGTAATCATTTGAAAACATAACATAGCATCAAGCATCATGGCATATAAAGGCATGCTAGCATACTTTTCTTAGCTTGAAAATACACATATACACATTCTAAAATAAGCTAAATACACATCCATGCATAAGAGAAGGTGGAGAGAGCTACCTTGCACAATTTCACACACTTTTTCCTTAGCTTTCAAGCCTCCTCTTTCGGCCACACACCCACAATTTGGTGGAGATAGTTTCTCTTGGCCTAGATACAAGTTATGGGAGCCAATTAGGTCTATGAAACATATTCTAAGGCTATATCACTTGATAAAACACTAGATTGCTATATAGGCTCCATTATGGTCCATAATCACACCTAATGAGGCAACATCCATCAAATGACTTCTAGGCCTCATTATTTCTTTTCAATTATGATTTTTTGACTCCTTTTAAACCTCTTGGAGTCATCACATGATTAAAACAAAGGGCATAGCATCATGTTGCTTCTTTCGGTCCTAATATGGAACCTATGGCACCAATTCACTTTCTTTGAGTTCTAAATTTTTACTAAGGCCTCTACTCATCTTCACTCATCACATATGACTCAAGAATAGCCTTAGAAAACTTTAAAACTCTCCCTAGTTATAGGAACTTGCCTAGGCCGAGACTATGGGGGGAATAAGAGTTCATGGCCTTCTTGATTTTTCCTTGATGGGAGACACACTTGGGAGGCTTCTTCGAGGTCTTAGGAGCTCAATCAAACACTCATATGCTAGGGAATGCATGAATCAAATCAGTTTTTACAATCCCTTCAAATGTACTACACTTTTTCTACTTATAGTTCATTAATTTTTCTTGCAATTTCTTTGCTTTCTTGGATGGGAGGTGCATGTGGGAAGCTCTCTAGGGGTCTTAGGAGCATGTTTAAACATTCAATTAATTCTAAGAACATTCATATAAAATCAGATTCGCAATGGAGCATTTGGATTCCTAATGGTTCTATCTTGTCTCCTAATGCTCCTTTCTTGATTCTATTGGCTCCTTCTTAATCCTTGCCATCTAAAACCTCTAATCCCTCCATAAATTAGGCAGAAAATAGCCCATAAGACTTGGGCTCATGGTGGTCAAATTCGTGCAAGAGGAAGGGGGAGGGAGAAACTACCAAAGAATGGAAGTTTTACCTTGTTTTCTTGCTTCCTTTGGTTTGTTCTTCCACTTGGTTGGCTTACTCCCTCAATTTTCAAAATTTCCCTCTCTGTTCTGCCCCAAAAATAGCACCAAACTCTCCATTAAAATCATAGAAAGAAAGCTTGAGAGGAGAGGAGCAAGGTTCAAGAAAGAAGGATATGGGATTTCTTAAAGTTTCTTACATTTTTCTTGAATTTCTTCCTCCAAAATCCTCCTCCTCATGTGTGCCTAAGAAGCTGGAGTTTTTCTCTAAAATTGGGCAGAAGCAAGTCGGTCTTAGAGAGGAGAGAAAGAACGTGGCATATAAAGAAGCTTTCTTTAACACTTTAATGCCAATTTTGCCCTTCATTCTTGGTATTTTTGTTTCTCATTTGTTTTAGCTCCTTTTTGAGAATTGTCTTTTCCATCATAATAAATAGGTTCCCAATTTAATAAAATGCCTTTGAAATTACTCAAATCGGAGCTAAAACCTTCCCGAACGAACCGGTCAAAGTTTAGGTCAACCGATGTCAAAAAGAGTACATCAGAGGGGCTTCACTGGTCCCAGGGCTTCCCACGGTTTTTGAGGCCTCTGAGAACCCCGGAGAACTCAAAAATTTCCTTTAAAAAGCCCTCCTATGAGTTTTTCAAAAAGTGCCCATATTTACGAAAACACCATTGGCCTTTTGGTAAATTTATCGAATCACTCTGGCCTTGATTTATGGACAACTCAATGTTCAAATCCTTATTTTTCATTATTTAGAATTTTATTATAATTTTATTTGGCCCCAATTCCTTCTATTTCAGGGACTTCCTTTGTATATGGTCCATTTCTGACGTTTATGGAGAAACCAAACATTTATGGAGGGACTGGATGTTACAATAGTCATATTTTTAAGTCCAAGAATGCATATATGAACATTAAGCTACCAGTAACCATGCATAAATTCATTTTCATGTGCGAGAAACTCATACATATCATACATTGGCTTTCATGAGTATTGGTTTAGCCTCACTCCCTTTCCTTAGGACTTTTAGATTTGCCTCACTTATTTTTGAAGCACTTTTGATTAAGCCTCACTCTTCTTGAGACTTTTAACTTTGTCTCACCTAATCTTAAGAACTTTTGGCTCATTCCCACTTTGCTAAGGGACTTTTGGCTTCACCAAACTTATTCAAGTTATAACACATTAATGAAATAGATTTTATGCACATAATGGTACCATGGCATATAGAAAAATAGTTATAAACATTTCTCATAGCATAAATATACATACACACATCCATAGACAAGAAAACAACCAAAAATGCATGAGAGAAATGTGAGAAAGCTACCTTGGAGCCAATGCTACACACTTTCTCCTTGAACTCTTCCTTTCCTTTTTAGCCAAGCTCATGGAATTAGGTGGAACTTGATTCTCTTGGCCTAAACATATCAAATGAGACATAAATTACTTATAGAAACAAGCTGAAGCTTCTCACAAACTCTATGGAGACTTGCTTGGTTCTAAGACACATTTATGGTTCCATAAGAGACCAAACGAAGCAACTTTAGGAATTCATGATCTTGGCTCTATTTTCTCTTTCAATCTAAGACTCTCGACTCCGTTTAAGTTTCTTGGAGTCATCATATATTCATTTTAAGGACCATAGCTATGAGTTACTTCTTTATGTCTCATTATGGAACCAACACCTCCATCTCACATTACATGGCTTTTAATTTTTTTTTTAAGGCTTCCCTTGATATTCATCTATCATATTTAGTCCCATTCTAACCTTGGAACAAATTAAAACATTCCCTAGGTACTTGATATAGCCTAGGGTGAGACATGCTTATGTTATAAAGTTTATGGATTTTACTTTGTTTTCTTGAAGGTAATGACACTTGGGAGGCTTCCTAGATGTCTTGGGAGCTCATATATACTCTTAGGCATCTTGAATTACCCTTAAGAAGCTTCATATTTGCCAAGGCATACTAAAATCCCTAACTTTGCTAACTTGCATTTCAATGCTCTTTATTCAATTTCAATGGTATCTTCTCAATTCTCACATTCCATAACCCTTCTTCCTACCCCAGTTTAGATAGAATTCATCTCCCTATGGATGGGCTCTATGTTGGACAAACAGTACCCAAGGGAGAACAATAAGAAAATGCAAGGGAAGCTAGAAGATTTACCATGTTTCTTACCCTTTTTCAAGAGTTCCTTCCATTTCTTCAAACCTCTCCTTGAAATTCTGAGTTCTCCCCTCTGGACTAGCCACCAAACAACCCCATATGAGTCACCAAAACTATAGAAAGAAATGAGAGAAGGAGGAGAACAAGTTTAGTGAAGGGAGGAGTATAAAATTCTTTGATTTTCTTGCCTTTTTGCTAAGTTTCTCTCATCCTCCCTCCCTCCATCTTGTGCACCTTTCTCCTCTACCTTGGTTTTGTTTCAAAAGTGAGGAAGTTGGTTATGAAGGTTAGAAAAGCCTGGAACATGTTTTAAGAAGTTGGAAAGTCACTTTATGCACTTTTTCAAAATTACAATTTTGCCATTATATTTTTTCTATGTCGTTTAAGCTCATTTTAAAATATTTTTTAGCACTATATTTTCTATCATAAAATTTAGATTCTCTAACTTATAAAATACTTTTGGAATCACTCAATTTGGATCTAAAACATTCTCAAAAGAAAAGGTTAAAGTTCAGGTCAACTGACGTTATAAAACGTCAAGCAGTTGGGTTTTAACTATTGTGGGGGTTCCTATAGTTTTTAGAGTCTCTAAGAATTCCAAAAAACTTATATTTAACATTTAAAAATTATTCTTTTGAGTTTTCTAAAAAAATGATCGAAATTACAAAAATGCTATTATACTTTCGGCAATTTTATTGAACCTCTTTGGCTCTGGTTTTTTAGCACCTTGGACCTTAGATCCTCATTTTTCATTATTTATAATTTTCTTCTAATTTATTTGGCCCCAAATTATTCTATTCGGGGGACTTCTTTTTATATCCTGTGGGTTTCATATATTTACAGAGAAATTAGACATTACGTTTCTCACGTTTATGAGAAGAACTGAATGTTATAATATGTCCATTAAAAATTGTTTGCATGAAATAAAAAATGGTCCACCATTTAGAAAGAAATGCCTCACTTGTTTCCTTAATTGCATTTAAGAAAATGGACCACAACTATAAAAAGAAGTGAAAATTATTGAGACTTTCCCTAATACAAAAATACAATAAAAAAACAAATTCATCACTATTCAAAGAGTTAATTAGTTCATGAGAAAAGATAGTATTTTTTATCAATTTAAGTTAAATGTTTTAGACTTGTAAATATAAAGAAACCATAAATTGCGATCTTGCACTATATATTCAAAATTCTAATTGAGCATTAAGAATATATATATATATATAGTAGTTTATGTTTCTTTAATATTTTTTTAAAAATGTTTTATATATTGCTAATTTTGCCAAGCTTGAGATAGTAATATTGAAATAGGACTGAGGTGGACCTATAGTTATGTTGTTGTCCCTTCCATAGTAGGCCTAAGATTAAGTTGGACCAAGTTCTGAAAAAATTGAAACTTTCAATCCCATTAGCTTCTTTCAAAAGCTTAATTTGCACATTTTTTTTAAATTTAACTTCTTATACATTGATTAGATTTGATGATAGCCAATTGTTAACTACATTTAAAAAAAAACTAGAATAATATTAATTAATTAAAACATACGCAAATTATTTGAATATATATATAATATGTTAAACAAAGCAATCAATACATAAGAGGTTGGTAAATTGAGTATTTATAAAAATTTATGCTATTTTCAAAATATTTGCTATTAACTTTACTTTGAAGAGTATAAAATAAAACAAAAATTATATCAACAATAAAAAAACTTTATGTTATTGTAGGAGAGTGAAGAGCACAATTTTTATTCTAAAAAAATAGTACTTAACAATATATAGTTAAATTTTTTTATATTATTGGTAGAGGTATATTATTTTTTTACATTTTTTTGGCTTTATTGTTGAAATATATATATATATAATTTGTTTCATTATAATGAATAAAATTTATTATTTTAGATTTTAATTTTGGTTATTTAATTTTTTTTATCTTATTGGTGTAGAGTTATATTATCTTGTTACTGAATTTTTTTTGCATTATTGTTAAAAACTAAATAAAATGAATTAATATAACTAGAATAATTATAAGAAACATAAGCTTTATTGAGTTTAGAGTGATGTTTTATTATCTTTAGTGATAGTTAATCACCTAATAAGGTATTTTTTTTAAATATTAATAATTAAAGATTTTTTTTAAGTTACAAAAATGGATAAGTCTTAGACTGTTAAAACCCAAAATACCTGTGAATACTTAGATGAGTTGAATGGATTTTTAGATTTTGCATCTACTAATTTAACCTTATGTTATTGTAGGAGAGTGAAGAGCACAATTTTTCTTCTAAAAAAATAGTACTTAATAACATATAGTTCAATTTTTTTTTTATATTATTGGTAGAGGTATATTATTTTTTTGAATTTTTTTGGCTTTATTGTTGAAAAAAAATATAATTTCTTTCATTATAATGACTGAATTTTATTATTTCAATTTTTAATTTTGTTTATTTATATATTTTTATCTTATTAATGTAGAGTCATATTATCTTGTTATTGAATTTTTTGTTTGCATTATTGCTAAAAAATAAATAAATTTTGTTTCACAAGAATTAATATAACTAGAATAATTATAGGAAACATAAGCTTTATTAAGTTTAGAGTGATGTTTTATTATCTTTAGTGATAGTTAATCACATAATAAGGTATTTTCTTCTTAAATATTAAATAATTAAATATTTTTTTAAGTTATAAAAATGGATAAGTCTTAGACCATTAAAACCCAAAATACCTGTGAATACTTAGATGGGTTGAATGGATTTTTAGATTTCGCATATGCTAATTTGACTTTATGTTATTGTAGGAGAGTGAAGAGCACAATTTTTCTTCCAAAAAAATAGTACTTAACAACATATAGTTATTTTTTTTATATTATTGGTAGAGGTATATTATTTTTTTGAATTCTTTTGGTTTTATTGTTGAAAAAAATATATAAGTTGTTTCATAATAATGACTGAATTTTATTATTTCAATTTTTAATTTTGGTTATTTAAATTTTTTTATCTTATTAGTGTAGAGTTATATTATCTTGTTATTGAATTTTTTGTTTGCATTATTGCTAATAAATAAATAAATTTTATTTCACAATAATTAATATAACTAGAATAATTATAGGAAACATAAGCTTTATTGAGTTTAGAGTGATGTTTTATTATCTTTAGTGATAGTTAATCACCTAATAAGGTACTTTCTTTTTAAATATTAAATAATTAAATATTTTTTTAAGTTACAAAAATGGATAAGTCTTAGACTTTTAGAACCCAAAATACCCATAAATATTTAAATTGGTTGAATAGATTATTAGACTTCACATTTGCTAATTGGAGTGTCGTGTGTAAAATAATATGTCCATGTCCTAATGGTCAATTTAAGAAACAGTATATTAGAGAAGTTATGCATGACCACTTGATTGTTAATCTTTTCACACAAGGGTATACTTTTTAGATTAGACATGGAAAGAAACTTAGAAATGAACTTATTATAGAACCTTAATTAAAGCTACAAGTGAGTAAAGAATGAATTTGTAGAGATGATCTTATGCAGGATATGGTTCTTAATGCATTTGGGGTTTATGATAACAAAAATCTAGATGAAGTTGAGGGTCTAGTTTCACCATGAAACCAAAGGTTGAACAAAGATGCAAAAGAGTTTTATGAGTTAATGAGGGATGAGCAATAGAATTTGTTTGAAGGGTGAAAAAAGTATTCAAAATTATCATTTTTAGTTAAATTGTATCACATCAAGTGTTTATATGGAATAAGTGATAAGGCTATTTTAATGATATTGGAGTTATTGGTTGATGCCTTTAAACATACAAATAGTCTACCTTCTTTTTATAAGGCCAAAAAAATTATTAATAAATTAGGGCTCAATTACGTAAAAATTTTTGTATGTCCAAATGATTACATGCTATATTAAGAGATGATGAAAATAAAGATGAGTGTAAAAAGTGCAATACATCTAGATAGAAGTCAAAAATTAAAGGTGAAAAATGAATCAAATAGCTTGCCAAAATACTTAGATATTTTCTACTAAAACTATAGTTACAAAGACTTTTTTATGTCCTTTAAGACTACTGATTACATGAGATAGTGTTCCATTAATAAGAATAATGACGATGTGATGAGACATCTAAGAGACTCCAAGCCCTAGAAGCACCTTGACATGATGCATCCTCAGTTTGCTTAAGATGCTCAAAATATATGTAACACCCCAAAAATTAATTAAGGTGTTAATCATAGATTAGGTTAATTAGGAATAATTAATATGGGATGATTGGGTAAGTTAAGTGAATAGAGGTTTTAGAGAGATAAATTATTAATATGAGTTTGAGATTTAATTGGGATAGAAACTTCATCTAACCCTAAATTAAATTAAGTAGGCCAAGGTTAAGACTAATGGAGGCCTAATAATTGTAGGTGCAGACCAACCTTTTTATTGTGAGATTTGGCCCAAGAGGTAGCACCTAGTGATGGCCCAATTCAATTTAATGAATCAGAGACCCAAGACCCTACTTACATAAGCCTATGTAATTGGCTCAATAACCCTTGAGCAGACCCAAATCAAATGAGTCTTTCAAACTTGGTCTGGCCCAATTGAATTTCAGCAATCCAATACATAAGAGCTGGCCTAACAAAGAAAAAATTTGAAACCCATTAGGAGTTAGACCTTGGAGCAACCCATGACCCATATTTGACCCAACTTAAACCCAATTAAAACCCTAAATACTTTAGCCTCTTCCCCATTTGCTGAAACATAAGAACACATCTCAAAATTCGGAGGACCAAAGGAGGCTCTAGGGTTCTTAGCATATTTTCATATTTTCCCACTTCTAGAGCAAGATTTAGCCCAGGTAATAGTTATATAACTTAATCCTCTCATCTTTCTCTTCATTTTGGTCCAATTAGTTTTTCATTTGGAGTATTTTCACCATACCCAAAATTTGAAATATGGTTGTTTGGGATTTTCTTGGTGAAAATTCGCAAGTTGAGCCTAGGGCTGTCATTAGATAAGTATGAACTCTTTTTTTTTTTTAGGTAATTCTGCTGATTTGAAACCCTAATGACTTGATTATAGTATGGGTATTAATTTTGTACGAATTTACTTAGGATTTTGGGTGAAATATTAAGGTTTTTGGTAAATGACATATCAATCTGAATTTGAGACTTGTAGTGGCTGGGTAAGTGATCCCTAGATAGTCATTAGCATTTTAAATTTTTTGGGTACTTGTTGCAACTGTTAATGATAAATTAGAGTAGTAATTCTCTGATGCTATGGTTATAGGGACATTTTGTACCATTGGTGGCTGTTGCAATTGTCTACAAGTGAGGTAACCGGGTTTATATTAGTTCCATGCATATATCTATTTTAATTTTATATTTTGCTGTACATGAATGATTTGAAATGTTGAATGAATTGGTTGGCTATCATTATATTGTGATTGGACCTTGTAAGTCTATGGTGGAGCTGTGGTGTTGCTACTACCTTTTGCATGTGCTTCGATTGGGCACCTGGTTATGATCAAACCCCAGATGCACTAAGCCCTGGTTGTACTCAATAGGGAGTAGGTGCTGTGGACGGGTCTCTCCCGGTGTTAATGGCCTTTAACATGTGAAAATATGATTGCTAGTATGGGATAGTAATCATGATAGCCTAATTATTTCATTTATTGATATGATTGGTATTTTCTGATTCTTATGTGAAATTATGCATATATGTTAATTAAACTGGAATATATGATGGAATTTCCTTAGTTACTGAGATTCATATCTCACCCCATTTTATGGGATTAAACATTTCAGGTGAAGGCTCTTTGGGTAAGGATAAGGGCAAGCAAGTAGATGAACATCCATGAGTTGAGGCCTGGTATGGGGAGCTACACTTGGTCTGAGTAGAATAGAGTAGAAGCTAATTTTTGTTAAGTTTTGTATAGCATCATCATGTATCTGTATTGCCAAGTGTAGGAGTTGCATTTTGTTAACATAGTATGTAACCATTGAGAAATAGGCTTCATATTAGCTGTTGATGGATGTATGAACTTTGACACTTATTTTGGGCTTATGAACCTATGATATAACTGACTATTTGAGTAATGTAATCCTATGATGTATTGATTGTAGACTTGAACTATTGATGCATGAAATACCCAATGAAAGTATGATTGAATGACCATTGTGAGAAATTTGTAAATCTGTTGATATAAGACCAATGAATGAGTAGGAGAATCCATCTTTAATTGTGGGATGGGTAATGATCTAATGGCTAGGGAATTAGTAGATAAATGCCATTAAAATCTCATAACAAGTGGGAGAGTAGCCCTAGATAGAGAGTAGAGAGTATGAGGCAAGGTCTTAAGAGTAATAGGATTAGAAGGCATTTGGCTCCAGCAAAAATATTGTTAGCCGTGGCCAATAGTAGTGAAGTTGCTCAGGGAGAGTACCAGAGAGTAATTCGCCGCAGCGAATGTGGAATTAGCCAGGCGAAATGTGCAAGGCTAAACTGGGAGTCGTCCAGAGGGGAATTTGTTGCGACGAAGTGGGGAATTGGCCGCGGCGAACTTTTGTGAAAATGAGCTAGGCATTCTAGAGAGGAATTGGCCGCGACCAATAACGAGAGGTGAGCAAGGAAGGTTCCAGGAGGCTTCTTCATCATGGCGCCATGTAGGTTTTTCAGCGGTAAGGGTCCAACTCGCTGCAGTGAATTAGTAACGATGCAAAAGGTGAAGCCAAGAGGAATTGGCCACGGCATATGTCCTAAAACCCTTATATTGACTAGAAAATCTTGGTTTTTTATATGATAATCTCAAGGGATGACTTAGAAACATTAATAGAAGATTTTTGTGAATTGGAATTGATAGGTAATAGAATCAGGGCTTATAACTGAACGTTTATTTTCCCCTGATGTACGTAAGTGTTTGTAATTATATGGTTGATGACTTTAATAAAATTAAGGTTCAAATTTCTCCATATTTTCATAATGTAATTAGTCTTAATGACATGTAACCTTAGATTATAGTTATTAATCACGTATTTAACCTTAATTACGAGGATTAGAAGTTAGGGTCGTCACAATGTACGTCTTCAGTTAGCCACTGCTTGCTTTAATCTGTTTGACACTTTATAAGTTATAGTATGTGGCCAATGGTTCTTATGCCATACAACCTTCTTCCCTTGATGTGTATGAAACACAACATATTCATTTTGTCAATGATAATTATAAGAAGGCAAGCACCAAGCAATGACATTGATGTCTATCTACAATTGCTAATAGAAGAGTTGATAGATTTATGGAACTTCGAAGAAGAAACCTATGATTCTTATACTGATGAATTTTTTAATATGTGTATAGCTATGATATGGACTATTAGTGATTTTCCAACTTTGATTCAACTCCTTTGGCCATCATCAACTTTTAAACTCTAAATATAGATTTATATTGGCCTGATGTCAATTTAATAGAAGAGAAGAGAAATGGAATCCTCCAACAAGAATTATTGGCTTAGAAATATTAAGATAACTTGAGAATGTTGATGTTGTATTTGGAAAAGAGGTTGAAGTTAAAGGCTGAGAAAAAAAAAAACCAGAGGAGTTAGTAATGTAGATAGTGATGTTTTAAGTGGCATAAGAAGAGTATATTTTTTAAACTTCCCTATTGGAGGAATCATTTAATATGCCACAATCTTGATATGATGTATATTGAGAAAATGTTTATAATAGTGTGTTATTCACTTTGTTGAATGATTCTAGATGATTGAAAGGCCATTTAAATGCATAGAAATACTTATAACAAATTGGTATTAGGTCTAATCTTTGACCTAATGAAAATGGTTGATATCTTCCAGTTATGTTTACTTTGACAAATGTTAACAAAGATGTGCTGCTTAAGACTTTAAAGAATATCACCATACCAAATAGTTATTCAAGTAACATTGGTGTATCAATTTGAGACAACGTAAGATTGGAAGACTGAAAAACCATGGCTCACATGTTCTTATGGAGCAACTTCTACCCTTAGCCACGAGAAACACACTTTCTAAGCAAGTGTCAACAGTTCTAATTGACTTATACTCATTTTTTAGATAGTTGTGTAATAAAATGTTAAGTGTGAATGAACTTGATCAACTTCCAATGTAGTTGTTCTCACATTGTGTCATTTAAATATGTTATTCCTACCTTTATTCTTCACAGTTATGATCCATTTAATTGTACACTTAACTAAAGAAGTGAAACTTGGAGGCCCTGTCCATTATTGATGGATGCACCATATAGAAAGGTAGTTAATACTTATAAACTACTTTGTAATTATTTCAAATCATTTGAATTTCACTTATGATGTCTAATGTAAAGTGTTAAATAGGTACTTAAAGAAGTTAAAATCTTATGTATGAAATAAGACACAACTAGAAGACTCTATAGCTGAGGGTTACCAAGCTTAAGAAGTTTTAACTTTTTCCCAAGGTATTTAGATAGAGTTAAGATAATATTCAATCAGTCTAAATGTGTAAATGATGAACTAATATTGGTCCATCTAATGTCAGTACTTTGTTTTCACTTGTTGAAAAACCAGTGAGTGGTTTTGAACATATTACTCTCTCTTTCTTAAGGAAAAATTATAAGCACACCATCACGTGTTAACCAACTGTAAAGAAGTGGACCTTTTTCTTTAGTAAGTAGATTATATATTAAACTTGGTGTTAACTACATAATTGTGATAACCTAATTACTTTATGTATATTATGTAGGGAATTTAGAGATCATGTTAAGAGACAATTAAGAAGTTGCATATGATCTTTATCAAAAATAAATAAGAGAATTCATAGAAAGTTTGTTGATTAGTTTTCTTGCCATGTAAGTACATGTATATCTTTTACTATTCATACCTTCATAAGCTATACTATGATAAAGCACTCGCATTTTCCTTTGTTCTAGATAGGAAATGATGTCAACAAATTGCATTCAATTTATATGAATTTTCTTGCAATGGGTTGATTTGATAAAGCAAGGGGATGTACTACTTACAATGTTAATGGATTCAAATTTTGAACTTTAGCTTGAGACCAAGGATTGAAAACTCAAAATAATGGAGTTTTTGATTTTTTTGGAACAAAAAGTTACACAAGTGGACACAATAACAACATGCATTTCGATGGTATGCCATATTATGAAAAATTGTTAGGTATCATTGAATTAAATTATTATGGTCGTTTGTGGTTACTATATTCAAATATATGTGGGCTAACATGACCAATCCAAGAGGCATTAAAAAAAGATAATTTGGGATTCACATCTATCAATTTTTCATGATTGATACACACTAGTGATAATGAAGATGACAAACCATACATTCAAACCTTAAAAGCTCAACAAGTATATTATGTGAAAGATAAGTTAGATAAATACTGGAGTATAGTTGTGCATCTAAAGTCACGTGACTTGTATGACATGGATGAAGATGATAAAGATATTTATGAAAGTGAGCCAAACTAGCCTCAATAAGTGGAAATGTTATTCCTAAACTTGGAAGAACATTTATGCTTGTCTAGGTTAAATGTTATTTCGTTCCTTCCTTTCATGCATTTTCATTAAATATATATATTTGTATTTTTTTTATTTTCTTGAGCTTGTATAAGCCTATATGTTATTTTGTCTTCATTAACAAGAATTTAGAAGATGAAGAAGTTCTTTAAGAGGTCTAAATTAATCAACATAAGTAAAGCTGGTGTGTCCACCACCAGTAGTCATTTGCTAAGTTTGCTCATAAGTGATAAGGGACATTTAAGTTACTTAGACTCTATTAATCCACTTACTTCATCCATATCACTTGTTTTAAATGCTCTTAATATCCTCAGCTTCTAGCCAAATTTGGACGTTCAAGACCTATTTGTAGATAATGATCAAGAGTAGTTCGAGCGGCCTGTATAACCTACATAACGACCACAAAGACAAAATTGATTAATTAAGGTTATTGGTAAGTAAATTAACAAGTATCTTAGTGCTAATTTGCTTGTTTCTCATTTGTTTACTAATTTTAATTCAATAGATAAGGTAAGAATAGTGACAAACAGGTAGATAAATATGCATGATATTTGGGCCCTTCCTCTTAGACAAAGGTCATAGTATTATGGAACAATCTCCTTTAACCAATTGAAGATGGTGGTGGATTGTTGGGTGTTTTCTTTAAGCATGGTTGGGACTGATTTTAAACCATTTCCACTTATTTACCTAAATTCGAGGAATGTTCCATAAGAGTATAGAGATCATGTGTATAACAATATTATTCAGGTAATAGCACATTTAATATTCATTTATCTTAGCACCTTAAGTTTATATCTTTACTAACTATTGTATTTTATCTTGTAAACTAAGGTTATTGTTAATAACATACATAAGAGATATATTTTATAGTCACTAGGAGCTAAGTGGAAACATACACACTATGAATTATATAAAAATGTTGGGACTTACACCAGAGAGTAAATAATTGAAGATGTCCTAAATGACATATATAGGGATCATTAGGCAACATTTATAAACCATCATTTTAGCGAGAGGTTTTAGATAATCACATTTGTTCTTAAGGTGTACTACTTCTTGGATAATAAATGTTTTAAGATGTATGAATCACATTTAATATTTTTGTTAATAACTAAAGAATTGCAAGAATAAAAAAACAAAATAGATAATCAATCACATTGATAAACCATCATTTTATCAAGAGGTTTTAGATAATCACATTTGTTTCTTAAGGTGTACTACTTCTTGGATAATAAATGTTTTAAGATGTATGAATTACATTTAATATTTTTGTTAAGAACTAAAGAATTGCACAACTAAAAAAAAACAAAATAGATAATCCATCACATTGATAAACCATCATTTTAGCAAGAGGTTTTAGATAATCACATTTGTTTCTTAAGGTGTACTACTTCTTGGATAATAAATGTTTTAAGATGTATGAATCACATTTAATATTTTTGTTAATAACTAAAGAATTGCAAAAATAAAAAAAAACAAAATAGATAATCCATCACATTTATAAACCATCATTTTAGCAAAAGGTTTTAGATAATCACATTTGTTTCTTAAGGTGTACTACTTCTTGGATAATCAATGTTTTAAGATGTATGAATCACATTTAATATTTTTGTTAATAACTAAAGAATTGCAAGAATAAAAAAAACAGAATAGGAAGAAGTTAACCATGCCACATATAAGTGGTTTAATAAGCTTTGCACGAAAAAAGCGAGATGGTAAGTTCATTTTAGTCAACAAGTCATTTGAATTATAATTCATTTGAATTTTAAATACAATTTGAGATACATCATATATATTTTCAAATTTGCAAGAAGCTAAGCGTGGGGTTCGAGTGTCACAGGGACGCTTATGGACTGTAGTTAATAAACATGATGATGGATCCTACGTTAATGATGAAACTGAAGTTGTCAGCACAAGTGTTTGAATGACGTGGATGTTGACTTTTGATTTTTATGAAAGCCTTTATTTTTCAACTGATTTATTGCCTTCTATTCGAATTTACAAGGACAAAAGTAGAATGTTTCAAACTGAGGACTCCTCTTCTCAAGAAATTTTGAGTGAAGATTCATTGGCTAGAGCCTTGGAAAGCAAAGAGCACTATGGTCAAGTTTAAGGAATGGGATTTGGTGTTTGCCCATCCTAAGTGTTTGGATGTCAACTCATGAGAGTTTATCTGGACCTTACATAGAATTACAAAATGAGGTTACTTAACTAAATGCACAAATGGCTGAAAGAGACAAGTGATAATGACAAGTAGAGTAAAAAATGTTACAATTGTTATGCAACAACAACAAATGAAAACAACTATAGCTTTCATATTGCAAAATTTTTAAGGATCGAAGCTTGCAGCCTTGCAAGCCCAAGGGGTAAGTTTTCAAATTTATATTCTAGTTGCAGTTATACAAATGAAATGAATAAAAATATTTTGTTTCAAATTTTAGGGAATAAGTGATCAGAACAATGAACACCAACCAATTAATACTAGTCATTCCCCATAAGAATGAACATATTGTTTGAATAAATTTTGTAGTTACATTACTTGTTTGCATATTAATGGACCATCAATGTATTTTCAATTTTAATGATATTATGGTTGTTGTTATTGAAACTTAGTTCTTATAGTAGGATATATTGTTGAAAACTAGTTGTCTTAGCCATGGTTTAATCTAATCATGACTAAGACAAACATAGCCATGGTTATATAATTGTGGCTAATCCTTGCGATGACCACAATTATATAACCATGTCTAATCCTTACCATGACCACAGTTATATAACCATGTATAATCCTTGCCATGGCCATAAATACAATAACCATGGCTAAGCATTGTCATAACCATGGTTACAATAACCATGGCTAAACCTTGCCATAGCCACAGTTATCTAACTATGGCTAAGACAATCTTACCCATGGCTCATTAAAACCATGGCTAAATCATGTCTTAGCCATGGGTGTACCATCAATTCTTGAAAATTATAGTTAAATCTTTCTCCACAAACAATTTGACCATAGATTGTGTAATTGTGGCTAAGGGTCTTAACCATAGGTAGAACTATAGTATTATGGTTAATAAATAATTATTTAAATATATAATTATATATTTAAAGTATAATATATGTAATAAAAAATTATTTGAATACAATTTAAATTATAAATTGAAATGATTTTTATAAACATCATATTTTAAATGTAATTTTTTTAAAAAAATATCTTATCAAGTTGAAATTTGTACAAGAGTATAAAAGTATAAAAAAAGTTTAACTATGATGATGATGCTTTAAAAAATAGGAAAAAATGTAAGTGGGATCCACAATTCAGAATTTGAGCAAATAAAAAAAAGTTAGGTAGCAGCAACTTTTTAAACCTGAAACAGTCTTTACCTCAGATTTCAAAATCCTAATTGCCTTTACTCTTTCTCCACTTTTTTTCTCCTTTATCTTTCTCTTAGTCTCTCTTTCCTTTTTTGGTGAGGTAATTCAGAGAACATACATAATAAAGCTATACAATGCTCTCTCTTTCTCATAGTCTTGGATCCCCTGAAGTACTTCAGAGGGTAAAGTAAAGAGAGAGAAACAAAGAAGTAAGTGGGACCCAGATCTGTCATGTGGGTCTCATTTTTTTTCTTTTTCTCTCTCCTTACTTCACCTGAAGAACTTCAGGTGACCTACTTTCCTCTCTCACTCTTGTAGCATCGCATAGATCAAAGGAGGAAGCAAAGACCAACTTCATGGTGCAGACCAGATTAGAAGCATGTAGTCACAGCCACATACCAACTTCACACACAACTTTATTGAAGACCTAGGGCATGATGAATCTAATACTGATTGTAATTTTCTTTTTTGGTCTCTTCTCTCGTCCCTACTAGGCTAAGGGCTGGGCTTTGAATTTCTTTTAGTTGGGTTTAACTCAGTCATATGGTAACTCCTCTAACTCAATTCACAAAATCTGAGTCAACTAAGTTTAACCAAGGAAAAGACGAATCTTTATAAGTTTATATTAAGTTTGAGTTTACAAATGAGTTAATATGATTTTCTTAATTATAAATGTGAACTCAATAAACTCAACAATTTAACTCGTGAGTTTGATAACAATGCTTGTATAGATTTAACTTTATAATTAATAATATCTAATAAATAACTTTATTTTATTTATTTTTGTTGCAAAGGAGATATAATGGTTTAGAGCCTCATTTGGTAGGCATAAAGAAGACCAAGGAATGGGAGAGGGAGATAAAAATTTGAGCTATTTGGTATGCTACTTTTAGCTAGCTATATGGGAGTGCACTCTGTCAAATGTGGGAGAGTTCTATCCTTCAAACCTTAAAAGTAAAGAGCTCTACATTATGGGAGAGGAAAATCTTCTGACCATATTGCCCTTAAAAAATCTTAAAAGATTGATTACAACACAAACTAAAATCTTTTCTAGTCATTGTATCTGATTGCATTAGTAGTCATCTTTAGTTGCATTCTCTTTCAATGGCCACCATCTATAAGATTTGTTGGAAAATCAAACACAAAACAAAATAAAACCTTCTTTACACTTTTTCAATCTGCTTGGGCAATGAGATTTTATGAATTGAAAAGAATGAAGTAGAAAGCAATCAGAAAGAGTGAACACAAAACAAACTAAAACCTTCAAATGCGATTGTTCTAAAATACCAAAGATGGGTCGATGGTGACATCTTCTCCTCTGTTGCTAAAGTTATCTCTATAGAGAAGAAGTTGAATTTGCTTGATGTACACGACTTTAGTGTTAGTGAGAAGGAAGAAGACAAAGTGGGTAGGCTTCCTTCTTTGATTTCTGCAATTTTTGATAAGAAAGAAGTTGAAAGGGATCTATAATTTTTTAATTTTAAAATTATTATCTGAAATAAAAAGGAAAAACTTGAAAAATGTGCATTTTATTAATTTTTTATTATCTTGAGGTATTTTGGTCTTTTAACAACTTTTTCTTTCTATTCTTATCTCATTTCTATCTAACCAAGCATAAAAAGGTAATGTCATTGTTATTCCTTCTTATATCATATTAAACATAATTATGGATTATACTCCTTTCCATTTCCAATCCATCCTCCATTTTCATACCATTAAAAAACTATACTACATTCCAAATGAGGCCTAGGAGTACTAAGTGAAAAAAGGACAAAATAGGTATTGAACTTGCATACATAATGATCCCTTATGTCTAAAAGAGGTGCCACTTGAACTAAGTCTCTTAAGTTTGACAAGTGATTTTAATTATTCATTGAATAATTTTAATTAATGTTTTTTTTTATCTTCTTATGTTTATTTATTTGTGTGAGAATCAATATTATGCCTTATGTGACACCTTACCACTCTTAAGATTGAGCTTCCCTTTCTTTTTACACACATATAGCCAATAGTTCATTTGCTAGCCATCTTGCTTTATATGTGTTACAAGAAATTTTAAAAGGCTTATATTGCACAAATAGTAAGATGACAATCAATTACACCAAGAACAAATCAAATATCTATATTACTATAATAATGTTAACGAATATCGACATGTGAATTATTTTAGAAACTTGCAAATTTCAATCTCACACCAATTTGAAATTCACCAAATTTTTGTTCTTTATTTTCTATAAATACATATTTGTTCTCTACTTGAGACTTTAAGGATTCTCTTTTTAATTTTTGTTCTCTAGTTTATCTCATGTGAAGCTATTTCTCCTTATCTGAAACTACTTCTCAACTAGTCTTCTCTTCCCTTAAGCTTTCTTCTTCTTCTTCTTCTTCTTCTTCTTCTTTTCCATTTATATGTTTATCAAACTTTTATGATATGAAGTTCTTTATTTGAAACTACTTCATTTTTGTAACACCATAATGTATTAGCCTCAATTATTTTTCACTTAAGCTTAATTCCATACAATTCTAAAGAAAAGAAGTAAAATCGTAGCATTTTATTGTGTTATGCTAGATTTAAATATTCATACTTTGCCCTGTGGATCCATTAATAGTATTCTCTACTTATTCTCCATCCATACAATTCATACATGTCATAAAACAATCCATAAACCATGGATTTGAAGCTAAAAACTAGAAAAATGCAAGTTCCCTCGAGGGTCCAGAACTCAAATTTTGGGTACCAATGTTGGAAAATCATAATTAATTCTAGAAAAATTAAAATCAAACAAATGATAGCTTTTTGAAAAGTTCTAGATGTTAACTTTATATAAAAATAATTCCAAGCCACCATAACATCATTTGAACTATGTTTGACAATAGAAAAGTTTGAAAGGTCAGACTACTCAGTGTTTCTGATACAGTTTATTGATATAAAATTCAAAAATTCAAAACTAATTCCATAAAACTCCAATTTGGGCAAATTGTACCAATTTGGAAAGCTACAGATGTTAACTAGAGAGAAAAAATAAGTAGAAACCAAAATAGAAGCAATTATGGCATGAAAACCTATGAAACAGTAACGGAGGTTAGGATACACCCCTGATAATGATCTGGAAGTTCAAAAATCAATTTCTCTCTCTCTATATAAATCCAAATGAGGTGCTCTCAAGTGCTATAGCCATTGGACATCATTTGGCCCACGAATGATAGAGGCAAAGGATCTGACCATTTACATAGTAACAATGTCAATTATATCAAAATTTGTCAATTTTGAAAATTCACCAAAAATTCTCTAGAGCTCCAAATAACATACACTTTAGCTTTTCAAAAAGCTCTAGGTAAGACCTATATGCAGGCTAAATTTCATATCAAGAGGAGCTCATTTGGTCAAATATTGACATAGTTCACAAATATGACAAATTTAACATCCTATATAGGTCAAAAGTGGTTCAAATGGCTTCTTAAATGCTCTACTGCCTTTTGGGCAAGTTTTAAAGCATAAACACAACATATAAGGATTGTCTAAGTGGTCCAAACTATCATACATCTCAAACTCACCATGTTAAATGCAAGAATACACATTTAGAAATGAGCTACCAAGTATCCAAAACTCATATTCTCATTACTTTAGTTCTAAATGTGGCTCATGCATTACATATATATACTTTTACACTTATACATATGTTTACATCTCAAAAAATAATATATACATATACACTTGACATTTCTTTACATCAAAACCATACAAAATTATACAATTGTCTAGAGATAGTCCTTCAAGCTCCTTGGCTTTTATCCTTAGCCTCTTGGACACCACCTAGATATGATGAGATGGGAGAGGGAAGGGGCTGAGATTCAAAGAATCGCAATAGCTCATATACTCATTCAAAGAAGCAATCAAGGGATATAATAAGTCAAAATATGCAAGTAGGCATCCAACACCATTAAGAATCATTCAATACATAATTAACATGCCATGAAAATCATATCAAAGCCAAGAATAAGCTCTAAAGACTCTTGGTCTAGCCTCATCCTATTTTTCAAACTTTTGGATTAGCCTTACCCTTGGCCTAGGGACTTTTAACTTGGCTTCACTCATAAATGAAACTTTTGGTTTTGTCTCACTCATTCTTAGGAACTTTTGACTCCACCTCACCCATTTCAAGGGACTTTTGGCATCACCTCACCCTTAAGAGCAATTTTCAAAATTAAAACATAGACATATTGGTACCAATGTAATTAGGTAACATCAAATGGCATGTATCACAATACAATGCACATATAAGCACACAATGACTATTATACATCCAAGAATGCAAATAAGAAGAAGTGAAGAGTTACCTTGCAATCAAACACAAGCGCTCATTTTGTTATTCCTTCCCTTTTTTGGCTATACACCCATAACTAGATGGAACTTGATCTCTTTGGCCTAGACACAATAAATAGCATTCAATTACTTTTTTGGAATGAGCCAAAGCATTATACACACACTTAAAAAGCATACTTAGTTTATTAGTTCTATAATAGCTCTATTAATGGCCTAAGGAAGCAACTATCATAATTCAATCTCTTAGCTTCATTTCCTTCTCATATATAGACTTTTTGTTTCTATTTAAACTCCTTGAAGTCATCACAAACTCATTTCCAAGAGTCTAGATACAAGTTGCATCTTAAGGCTACATTATGGAACCTATTGATCCAACTCTCAATCTATGGCTTCTAAGTTTTTCCTTGAAGGAAAAGGCACTTGGGAGGCTTTCTAGAGGTCTTAGGAACTCAAACAGACACTTACATATGCTAGGAGATTCATGAATCAAAACAGAATTTACAAAGTGTTTAAGAATCTCTAGTGTTCTCCCTTGAAATTCACTAGCTTTTCTTCCATTTTCTTTACATTTCCTAGGTTCCCACACACTGATTCATAGGTTTCTTGCTAGTTCTAGGTCAGAACTTCCTCCCTCTACTAGCTCTCAAGTTGGCAGAACCAACATACACAAGAAGCAAAGAAGAAGAGACAAAGATACATGGATATTCACCTTGAATTCAAGCCTTCTTCAAGAGTGTTTCCTTTTGCCTTAGCCTTCTCTTTGAATTTCTAATCTCCCTCCTTTGAACCAAGCTCAAAATAGAACCAAATTATCCACCAAAATCATAAAAGAGAGAACAAAGATAGAAACAAGATTTTAAGAAGGAAAGCTGTGACAATCTTTAGTTTCTCTCACCTTTTCCTTGGTTTTCTTCCTTCTCCCTCCCTCCTCCTTTGTGTGCCCTTCTTAGATAAGCTCTCCTCTAGTTTTAAGCAAATGAAATGTCAGTTAGAATGAAGGAGAGGATTCTTGACTCTTTAAGAAGCAAAATTTCACTTTTTCATACTTTTTTTGGAATGAGTCTCGCTATAGCGGGAAGCATCACTCACTATGGTGAGAGCTTATCAATTCCAGGTTCCAATTATTCTTGCCACGACTATCACTATTACAAGAAACTCCCTTGATTTTGTATGGGACACAAACTTAGTATAGCGAACTGGCATCCTCGCTATAGCTAACAGGGATCTTGGCTATAACGGGAAGACTTAGAAAAATTTTGAAACCTTGGATGTTACAATTTTCATTCTCTAAGCATTTCTCTCATATAAAGGTCTTTGAGTTTTTATTTGTAATATTTGTCGCAAATTTTCTATGCATTAATGTATTTTTAATGTATGTTGAAAATTTGCAGAATTCATATGAAAAGAGGAAGAAAAAAGATGAAGATGAAAAATGCAAAGAAGAAAGATACAAAAAATTGCAAGAGAAAGAAGACAAAAATTTTAAAATAGAAGCTCAAAAATAATAAAAACAATGTCTTGAAAAATTAATTAAAATAATATAATAATATATATAACAAAATAAAACAAATAAATATATTATTTTTTAACGAAGTACCTAAAACAAAATATTATTAATTATAAAATAAAATGAATATAAAAGAAAGAAAAAAAAACTATTTTCTACTGACTTTCACGTAATAGCTTTTCTTTTATTTCTTTTACAGTTTCCTATTGACCAACAAGTAATCATAAATTCTTTTTAATAAAACTACAAATAATAAAGAAAAGCTACAAAGAATTAGACATTTGCAAAGCTATTGCTTACTACTATTTCTCAACTTCAATTCAGTCAGTAACCACTTATTGACTAACAAAAATCCAATTGATAGGATAATTGAATTTTTAATAGGAAATAATACATTTCTGACTGAATCTACCATTTTTTCGATTGACGCTTAAATTGTTATTTTTCCATTTTGTTGCAATGTCTTAAAAGACTTATTCATCTGTGTTATGTTCTCGTATGCCCTTGATGTGCTACTTAGTTTCATAAAGGACAATAGTGTTATTAGCGTATTGTCTAATGACTTATTAGACAACTTATATAATTTGTCTATGGGCTTCATTTAATCCTTGACCTTCTCACACTTAGGTATGGTAGACCCATAAATACTAACCTTCATATGAGATTTTATAAACACCATATTGAGGAGATTCAATCACTCTTAATGCTCATATAATGCAATCTTAACTTACACTATGTGTAACACCATACTTTTCTAGCTTATTTCATGTTACTTCCATATCTCATATCATGCAATTCATGGAGGAGTAAGAAAAATGATATTAAAATAATGAATTTTTTAGCGTTGCGTCGCATATAAATTTTTCATTTGGTGTCCCATAGACTATGTGTAACACCATATATTTCTAGCATGCTTCCGATCATTTATAAGTCTCACATGATCAATTGAACAAAAGGGAATGGAAAATGACATTAAAATAATACCTTATTTCGCGTTACGTCACGTATAAAAATTTCATTTGGTGTCACATGGACCATATGAGCTCATACAACTCATTCTCATATTTAATTACATACATACAACTCATTTACATAACCAAAGTTGGCCCATAACTTGTGGAACTCAAAGGGGACCATCAAATTCACACTCTTATTTTCGGTCAGAATTTCAATTTTTCTGTCACAACTTCAGAAATTAATAACTAAATCCAAGAAAATCAAAATCTAACAAAATTTACCATTCCAGAAAGCTCTGGATGTCTACCCCATGATAAAAATAGTTTCAGCTCATGAATCATTAAGGGGAGAACAATTGACATCCGAACAGCTACTGGGGTTGCTGCTGTCTGGGCCACTGGTTCAGTTTACTGATAGGAAGTTTCAAAATTTGTAACTAATTCTAGAAAAATTGAAATAATTCATTCTTGGCTATTCTGGAAAGCTACACATGTCTAATTTATTCTAAAAATATGCCCGGGCCATGAAACATAACACAGAAAAATGTTTGACATGCGAAAAGGGGTTAAGGTTCGGATAGCTACTGGTACTGATGTAAATGTCTGCTATAAACTTCGAAAATGTCCAATTAATTCCAAAAAAATCCAATCCATGGAAATAATACCAATTTGGAAAGTTATGAACGTTAAATTTATGGTAAAAATAGACTCAGACCAGAGAAAGCACGCTTAGCTACCCAAATTCAATGGAACAGTGACTGAGTTCATGTTGAGCTACTGCTACTGTCCCAGAAATTCAAAAATTCATATCTCTCAGCTCAGACCTCCAAATTAGGTGCTTCCAGTTGCTACAAGTCACTGTGAATTCCTAGTCTCTAACTATAAAATTTCGTAGCCATTGGACCATGTTTGCCCCTCGGATGACACAATTTCAAAACTGACCAAATGAACAGTACCAGTGCAAATCCGAAATTCTGATACCAACTTTGAAAAATCATAGAAAATTCCACAGACCTCCAAATGACCTCATCTTTAGCTTCCCAAAAAGCTCTAGGCAAGATCTACTTGCATACAAAATTTCAAGTCAATAAGAGGTCATTTGGTCAGATTTTGCTGTAGCTCAAGCTTATGGCAATTTTGGTCCCAACAAGAGACAACTTTGGTTCAAATGAGCCATCCATGGTTCCACACACATTTGAGCAACTTAGAAAGCATAAATATAGCATAAATAAGTCCCTCATAAGGTTTGAACTCTCATGCAACTTAAGTTCACCATGCCACTTCCATAAACATACATACACAAATTGGCTCCCAAATGGTCAAAATACATAATTCTACTCATTAGACTCTATTCTTGATGCATACACTAACTTTACATAGTTTTACACTTGTTCAAAGTGTCATGGCTCAAAAATAACATTTACATATCTACTTTTACATTCTAATCATCATAGTATATCAAAATAGAAAGGTTTGCCAAGAGATAGAGATTTAGGCTCCTTGGTTTCCATCCTTTGGATCTTGAACTCCACCTAGATCATATGAGATGAGAGAAAGGAGGGGGTGAGATTCATTAAATCTTAATAGCTCATACACCTATTCAATCACATTTTCAAGGCATATAACATGTTAAGGGTACAAGTATGCAACTACTCAATCGATAAAGCATTCAATTTTCACATTTTTATGTCACAAACACATGTCAAGAATAAGAATGAGCTCTAGGGACTTTTGAATTGGCCTCACCCTATTTTTAGGACTTTTGGATTGCCTCACTCTTGGTTCTTGGGACTTTTGACTTAGCCTCACCCATCCAAGGGACTTTTGGCCTTGTCTCACCCATGCCATGAGACTTTTGGCATCTCCTCACCCACATTAAGGGACTTTTGGCACTACCTCACCCTTATGAGCCATTTCCATCATTCAAAGACATTCAAGAAAGCATATTGGTACCAAAATAGCAACATAGCATCAAGTGGCATGTCTCAAACATACACACAAACACACAATGACACCATATGCAACAAGAAAATGCAATAAGAAAAGGTGGAGAGCTACCTTGGTGCAAATTCAAGCTTTACTTTACTTGTTTCTTTTCCTTTTTGGTTCCACAAATACAAGAAGGTGGGGTTGGATTTCTTTGGCCTATTCACAATAAACAACATTAAATTATACTCTTGGAACAAATTATAACATCCAACTCACTTTTAAGACTATACTTTAGTCTATTTGTCACAATATGGTTCCATTAAGGACCTAATGAAGCAACTACCATAATTAACATTCTTGGTTCCATTCTCTTGCCATATTTAGACCTCTTGACCTCATTTAAGGTCCTTGAAGCCATCACACACTCACTTTCACAAACTTAGGTCCATGTTGCTTCATAAAGTTACATTATGGAAGCCATTGCCTCATCTCCCAACCTAAGGCTTCTAAATTTTTTTCAAGGGTTTCTCCTATCTTCTTTTATCATATAAAGTCCCAAATCAAGCTTGGAATCATTTAAAATACTCCCTAACTATCTTTAAGGGTCTTAACCTAGTTATGCTTCCATTAAAAACTCATGGAGTTTGGGATATTTTCTTAATGGATAGGGCACTTAGGAGGCTCCCTAGGAGTCTTAGAAACTCAAACAAACACTCACATATGATGGGGAAGTCTTGAATCAACCCAGATTTTAACTTATGTTCAAGCACCCTACACTTTTTCAACTTAAGTTTTACTAGTTTTTCATGTATTTCTTTGGTATAATCCATCTTCCCATGCCTTAGTTTGATGGATTCTTTTGGATTATAAAACAGAAACTCTTCCCTCTTCATGGTTCTGGTTGAGACATCCTACCATGGAAGAGGAGAAGGAGAAAAAGAAGCAACAAAGGGAGAGAAACTACCTTGTAATCAAGCTTCCTTCAAGAGCCCTTCCTCTTCCCTCTTTCTCCTCCTTAAATTTCGAATTTCCCTCCTCTGATCTGGACCCAAATCAGCACCAAAAAATACATTAAAATCATGTAAAGATGAAGCAAGAAGGGGAGGATGAAGTTTTAAGAGGAAAGAGCATGAAAACCTTACACTTTCTCACCCTTTCTTTGGCTTTTCTTCCTCCAAAATTTTCTCCCTTTGTGCGCCTAAGACAGCAGCTCCATTTCTGAGTTTTGGGCAGAAGAAAGTCGGTTTAGAGAGGGGGGAGCTGAATGTGGCTTAAAAAGGGAGTTTGGAAGCTTCTTTTGTGCACTTTGTTTCCATTTTTGCCCTTCCATAATGACATTTCTGGTTTGACTTCGTTTTAGCTCCTTTTTGAGAACCGTCTTTTCCATCATAAAATTAAGATTCCCAATTTAATAAAATGCCTTTGGAATTACTCAAATTGGAGCTAAAACCTTCCCGAAAGAATCAGTCAAAGTTTAGGTCAACCGACATCGGAAAGAGTACACCGGAGGAGCTTTACCAGTCTCGGGGCTTCCCATGGTTTTGGGGGCCTCTGGGAACCCTGGGCAACTCAAAATTTTCATTTAAAAAGCCCTCCTAGGTGTTTTTCTAAAATTTCACTTATTTACGAAAATGCCACTAGCCTTTCGGCAAATTTTTCGAATCACTCCGACCCTAGTTTTTGGACAACTCAAGGCTCAAATCCTGATTTTCTATTATTTAAAATTTTATTCAAATTTTATTTAGCCTTGAATCACTCATCTCAGGGGACTTGCTTTTCAAACCGGCCCGTTCCAGTGATTGTACAACGTACCGGGCGTTACACTATGTGAGCTCATACATCACATTCTCATATTTAATTACATAGATACAACTCATTTCTAGCACCTAAAGTGGTCTAGAACTTGTGCAAGGCAAAGGGATGCTCAAAATTTATAGTTGTATTTTTGGCCAGAATTCTCCCTTTTTTGTTGCAAATTTTGAAAAATCATAACTAATTCTAAAAAAATTGAAATCATGAATTATGTACCATTTTGGAAAGCTACATATGTATAATTTATGCTAAAAATATATCCAGGTCATGAAACATCACACATAAGATGTTTTACATTCGAAAAAATACATAGGTCTGACTGGCTACAGGTACTGATACTGCTTTTTGCTATAAACTTTAAAAATATCTAATTAATTCCATAAAAATCCAATCCATGCAAATGATACCAATTTGGAAATATAAAGATGTTAGCTAGAGGAAACAAATAACTTCAGAACATTTTAGTCACATCTAGGCATCGAAAACCAATCAAATAATAACTTAGGTCAGTCTAGACTCCTGATACTGGATAAAAAATTTAAAAATTCATATCTCCCTCTCTAGACATCCAATTGAGGTGCTTTTAGTTGACACAAGTCACTGGGAATATTTAGTTTCTCCCTATAACATTTCATGGCAATTAGACATCATTTCCCCCCAAGTGATAGAATTCATTTTTGGACCTGAGTGAATAGTACCCTAAACTAATTTCAGAATTTTTTTCAACTTTGAAAAATTCATCAAATATTCTATAGACTTCCAAAAATTCTGCACTTTAACTTCCCTAAAAGCTCTCAACAAGCTCTAAATGCATGCCAAATCTTAGATCAAGAAGAGCTCATTGGATAAAAAGTGATATAGGTTTCTAATATGATAAATTTTTGCTCCCTGTAAGATACCAAAGTATCCAAATGACTTCCCTTGATGTTTGGCACCTCTTAGGTAAGTTAAAAGCATAAATATGACTTATATAAACTACCCAAATGGTCCTAAACCTCATGTATCTCAATTTGGCTATTTTGCTTCCATTTATACATAATTGCACAAAGTCATCAAAGCACCAAGCTTGCCATTACATGCTTAATTTACATTCTAACATTCACGTAATATAATTTCTCATTTATACATGACACATTATTATAATTATATATGCTCAAGAGGTCAAAGGTCATATACAATAATAGATTACATCATTTGTCATTCATGAGGTTTTAAAGTAACCAAATCCATGCACTTTAATGTCAAACTTTCATCTCTCAAGTGGTTGGCTCTCATTTTCTTGTTCTCTTGGTCCACCTAGCATGTTAGAACATTGGAGAGAGGGGATGAGATTCAAAAAATTCCAATAGCTCATCTCCCTTTCAATCACACATAAAAGATGCAAAACAAGTCTTACAAATGTATACATGGGCATATTGACATGTGCAATCATTCAAGAAGCATTCTTGGCATTTGAAAAAGTCATACATAACATACATAGGCTTGCCAAGTATGTGGATTAGCCTCACCCATTCACTTGTGAACTTTGGATTTGTCTCACCCATTCTTTAAGAGGTTTTTAACTCAACCTTGCTCTTGGGAATCAACCTCACTTTTGGGAGACTCTCTACTTTGTCTCAACCAATCTTAATGGTTCTTGGCTCATCTTCACTATGACTAAGGGTTCTTGACTTTATCACACTCAAGAAAACTAAAGCAAGCATCATAAACATCATTTAAAATATAATGCATCATCATGGTACCATAACATATGAAATCATGCTAGAATACTCTTCATGGCTTAAAACACACATACATACATTCAAAGAGAAGCCAAGCATACATTCATGCATGAGAGAAGGAGGAGTGAGCTACCTTGGATATAACCACACACTTTTCTCTTTGAATTTTCTCTTCCTTCCTTGGCCTCACACATACAAAGGTGTGAGAATAATTTTTCTTGGCCTAAACACAATTTATGGAAGCCAATTAGGTTCATAGAATTAATTCTAAAGCCATACAACTTTCTCACATACTAACTTAGTCTATAAACCCCTTTATGGTTCCAAGAATGTATCTAATGAAGCAACATCATCAAATAAATTCTAACCTCTATTCTTTCCTTTCATATATGATTCTTGACTCCTTTTAAGCCTCTTGGAGTCATCACACAATTGAAACAAAGAGCCTAACTACATGTTGCTTCTTTAACTCATATTATGGAACATAAGACACCAATTCATTCTTTAGGCTTCCTAAATTTTTTCTAAGGCTTTCCCTCATTTTCATTCATCATATATGACTCAAAAATGGACTTGGAACAAATTAAAACTATCCCTAGGTACTTAAACCCTTCTTGGCTGAAACTAGGAAGCATTATAGCATCAATGGACTTTGCTTTATTTTCTTGATGGAGGAATCACATGGGGAGACTTCTAGGGGGTCTTAGGAGCTTATTTAAACATTCATTTAGGCATAGAAATTAAAGTATCAAATCAGAGTTTACAAAGAGTATATGAAACCCTAGAATTTTCATCTTGAATTTTCATGGTTATTTTTGATTGTTTTTTGCATATTCTTATTCTCTATACCCTTTTTCCTAAGAATCACCCTTGGTTTTATGTAAAATGTAAAATCCAAGCCCTCCTATGGTTTCTTTAGTGGGGTGAAATATGGAGAGAAGAAGAGCAAGGTGTAGCAACAATGGAAGAAGAAATTATCTTATTTTTCCTTATTTTCTCATGTGAATCTTGTCTTTTTTGGCATCTTCTCTTCAAATCCGAATTTTCTCCTTAATTTCTCCCTTAAAAAAGATCGATATACTTTAATATAATCACAAGAAAGAAAGGAAAATGGAGGAGAAGAGGCTTGGAAAGGAAAAACATGAAAAACTACTAAAAATTTATGCCTTAAGCCTTTGATCTCTCCTCCTTTTTGTCTTCCTCTTGTATGCCACTCTCCTAGGGTTTTCTCTCTAGTTTATGGTAGAAACCTATCAAGATATGTAAGGGAGGAGGTGGGGCGCCATCTATTTATAGGTGAGAGGAAGAAACACTTTTCAAAAATTTCTATTTTGCCCTTCATCATTGGCATTTTTGTTTCTAATTTGTTTTAGCTCATTTTTTAGAACCATCTTTTTCATTATAAAATTTAAGTTCCTAATTTAGTAAAGTGCCTTTGGAATCACTCAAATTAGAGCTAAAACCTTCCCGAACGAATTCATTAAAGTTCGAGTGCACCGACGTTGGAAAACATCTACCGAATGGGTTTTAACTGTCCCAAGATTTCTCATGATTTTTAGGGACTCTGAAAACCTCAGAGAACTCAAAATTTTCATTTAAAAAGCCCTCTTATATGAATTCCAAGATTTATTCAAAATTACAAAAATAGCATTATGTTTCGTAAGTCTTTCCTTAAATTTTGTTTCTTCATTCTAACTCTATTTTTCTTTCCATTTGAGCTTGGGATTCTCATTTTTAGGAGTTTAGAATATTATTCAAATTTTTTAAGACCTTGACTAATTGATTTCGGGGGACTTGCTTTGAAAAGCACCCATTTTCATCATTTAACGAAAACCGAGCATTACACTATGCCAGGAAAAGTCTTTGTTTATAGTTATTTTTTCCTTTTATTGGCGGATTGTAACTGTCAACAGTACACTCGCTAACAAAAGAGGGTCACATTTATTGGCAGTTTAAAACCAACAACCAAAACTAGTTTTATTGGCAATTTGTAATTAACTGAGAAGAAAAATGATACTTTTATTGGCGATTATTTCCAATAACCACCAACAAAGATTGTGACTTTTATTTGTAGTTATACCCAATAGCCACCAACAAAGACTTTGTTGGTAGTTCGAACTAGAATTGCTAACAAAGATGGTAAAACTTTTGTTGGTGGTTATATCCGATAATTGCAAACAAAGATTGCCTTTCTTGGCAGTTCAAAATAAAACCACTAACTTTTTCCTTTTTTTTTAAATATCTACCTCCTGTTTATGCACCTTGAGTGCCTTTTAGCATTTTAGTTCATTTTTGTTCTACATTTTGCTAGCCATCAATTATTGACCAACTCAAAACAACCAGCTAGTCATTTAAGAAGAACTATTATAAAGTAATCAAAGAACAATTACAATCAATAATTAAATGTTACTAACAAATTAAAACTAGTAGAAATCAATACAAGCTAATTACAACTAAACTGAGACACTGTTTGAACACGTATTGAGATTACTTTTCCTTGGGTTCATCTATCTGAGTATCAGAGTATTCTTTGTAATATGCATCTAGGAAGTACTACAAAATGAAAAAACTACAACTTGAAGTTAGATAACTGGAATTTAGTCAAATTTTAAAAGTATTTTTTTTAAAGCAAGTTCTATATTAAAGAAAAACTAGTAGCATAATAGCTTAAAAATAGAGATTCCTTAGGTCTTAAGCCATTTCTTTATAGCAAATTACATACTAATATCAATAAATATAACTTGTAACAGTAAATTACCAACAACTAATACTATTCTATAGTTAAATTTTAGTATATAAGGAAACATAGAGGTAGGGAAAACCATCCAATCACTTAAAGGAACTAAATTACATACTATGTCTAAGATCATAAACTATCCATGTATGATGATATCCTTCATGAATCTCATCACGTGGTATCCACAGTCTGCGTTGTTTGGTTGTTTTAGACACTGTAAAAATCCAATAAAAAACATATTAAGTTTAGGAAATTGTGTGCTCAATAATTGCCTGAATATTGATAAATACTTTTACTTTATTCCATTTAAATAACGTGGTGGGTGTTTTTGACTTTGATGCCTAAACCTATGATTTGCATGGAATATCATCACAACTCTATCAAGCAAGTGGAAAAAACTTAATATAAGAAACTATTTTGAAATTAAAATAAAAAAATATATATAAATACGTAGAAAATAAATGCATATGCCTACTGATTAAATAACTCTTGCATTTGCTCACAGTTCATTAGGTTGCCATTCAAAAAGATCCATGAAATATATCTTCAAAGCATATGAGTTGATGATAATCAACATCTAGTGTACCCTCGGACAATTAACCAATGTTAACAAATTCTAATTAAATAGTTGACATTCAAATTACATATAATTAAAAAGTTTAACACTAGGTGACTTACCCTTGCATGTAAAAGGCCAAGAATAACACCTCATTCTCAGATCTTGCAACAAACAAATCCACTACTTATTGTGATTGACTTGTAAGCTGGCTGTGCAACATTTATGTAGAAAAAGAGGCTACATTATGGGGATTGATGAACATGAATCTCCTCGTAATGTTGCTAGGGATCAAGAATGCATAGTACAAGTACTTGAGATGAAGAAACAAATGGATTAATGATAAATTAATATGAACATAGTAAAAAATAGTTTATGTATAGTAGATGATAGCAATGGCCTCTATCATTTCACGTTAGAGGATGTCATTTATTACTTCTATTCTAAGCACATCTTGTGTTTCTCTATTGTAAATCTCTTTATCGAAATTTACAACTTTTATGTCATCATCTCCTGATATTTGTTCCATTAATGCTTTAAGTGCCATGCTATATCTTGTTGAAACTCGAGGGTCGAGCTTTGGCTTTGATAATGTGATAATTGATTCCTTGTTAAGTATTAACACTTTTAGGTGTTTCCCCTTGGATTGTGTAACAAAGTGAGTCAGTTTAATTTGGAATCAATAAAGAATTATAAGGAAGTGAACTAAGAAGTGTCAACTAACAAACTTGTCTTGATAGAGTTACCGCAATGAGATTAGTCGGTCATGCAATGAAGCTCCCCTTACATGTCCTACCATTCTTACGTCCTTGGTAGGAATAGATAATTTAGCATTTTCCTTTATAGGGATATTAACTGTTACTCTTATGTGGTGGAGGAGTAATATTGCATTTTGAAGTGTGTCTCCTACAATGTTATACATATGACCTTCTGTAACCATGTAACGAGTAGGGGTGTCTAACTATAATCGATAATCTACATTGCCCTAAACCAATTATAGCATAAGAAATTACTGATAAGTAATGAAAACACTTAATTATTAACTTAGTTAAAGAAAGCAATTATCTTGAGGAGATGCTGAAAGGGAAGTGTGTCGCTATCTTTACTACTAGGGCTAGCTTCTACTGCTTACTTCCCTATCATCTACATCTTAATCAAACTCTCCATGAGTTGTCATTGATTCTCCAGTCGCTTTTTCAACTTAGATTGCTCTTACTCTTATTTCTTTACCTTGTCTCTTAACTTGGCAACCTCAGTTGAAGAATGCAACTTTAAGCACTTTTGTGTCCCAAAATAGTTTCTTTAACTGACGTTGAAGTCGACACCCCTGACACAACTAGGGTGCTCTGAGACACCAAGCACTTTGCCCAATATGTCTTCACCGCCTGGGAACACATCACTTTATAAAAGGTTCTATAATAAGGCATCCTATGACATATAAATTCAAAAGTAAATGTTATTGAAAGTAGGAAAATGAAATAGAATGCTTAAAAATTTAGATAATCAATTAATACTTACACATTTATTCTAAACTTCAAAGACGCACTCATTGTTAATTTTTCCTATTTTATTGACTCAAGTTTCTTTCCAAAGAATATGACAACATACTGTGCTAACTTCTTATCCCTTTTGATTGATTTGTGTATTAAGACAAAAAACTAGTGTGTAAGTATTGCATTACATTACATATTCATAAATAGATAAGATACATATTCATATACTATCTGTTGCTTAAGGCCTGAGTATCTCAATTGCCTTTTCTTGCACAAGTATTGGATATTCTTTACTCTTTCTTTATAATAATTGAATTAATACATACTATTGCACACTAAATAATTATATATTGTAAAATATGATTACTTAGAAAGACTCCTCTTAGCATCAGCCGGTAAAAGCATCCTAAGCCTCTTGAGTTATCATAACTTGAAATAATTCAAAGGGATGCTTAAGGCTATTTCTGTACATATCTCTGAAGAATCTACTATTAAGTATGTACCAAAATAATCATAGTGTCTTGTTAGCTATCCCAAGTACAAACCTCTTTTGAATTTGATTAATATCAAAAGACATCTACAAACCAACATAATGAACTTGTCAGAGTATGTATATATAAGAAATAACATAAACAAAGTAGTTGAGTATACTACCACTATTTCATCCCAAATAGCATTCTTCATGGCTTTGTCAACCCTTTGCCAATCACTTACAATGATGGGCACATTCATACGAGCCACAACTCCAATGTAGCTGATCAATATTTTATCATTTTTTTAATTGGTTGGTCTTTGACATTCTACTGAACCTCAAATTTTTTTAGTGCTTCTTGTATAGGTTAACTTTTTTAGAACGGTTAAATCTTATTTAATCTAGTTTATCTCCATTGTCACATCATTTGTAGCACTATCATGATCACCTGGAGAAGCCAATCACCTACAATGAAATTCAAATACACAAGTTAGAATAATAAGCAAAAATAATTCAGAAATTAAAAGCAAAAATATTTAAGAAATTCAAGGGGACACAAAAGGAAAATGAAGCATACATGTTTAAGTCAATTTTTTTTCTTTTTATTATTTAATTTAAACTTCTTTATCCCTTCTTTAGAATCCAAATAATTATCTCTCATATACATGGCATCATCTTTAATGGAATCACTTTCAAGCAATGACTCCAAAAAGGAATCATCCTCAATATCGGTATCTTGACTGTATTGAACATCATCTTTGTTCTCATTTATTTTGTTTGTCAAAGAATAATGAACCACTTCTTACTAGCAGAATTGGGGACATAGAACACTTATTGAGCTTATAATGCAAAAATAAAAGGCTCATCTTTGTACCCTATGTAATGTCCGATTTTCATTAAATGATGGAAACAAGTGCGTTTTCAAAGCAAGTCCCCTGAAATAAATTAGTTAAGGTCCCAAAAAATTTGAGTAATATTTTAGACTCCTAAAAATGAGAATCCTAGCCTTAGACAGAAGGAAAAATGGAGCTAGAATGAAGAAACAAATTTTGATGGAAATCTTACGAAACGTAATGGCATTTTTGAAATTTCGAGTAAATTTTAGAGTTCAAATAGGAGGGCTTTTTAAATAAAATTTTTGAGTTCTATGAGATTCTTAGAGGCCCTAAAAACTATGGGAAGCCTCGGGACAGTTAAATCCCCTCCGATGGACATTTTCCAATGTCAGCGTGCCTAAACTTTGACAGATTCATTCAGAAAGGTTTTAGCTCTGATTTGAGTGATTCCAAAGTCATTATACTAAATTGGGAACCTAAATTTTATAATGGAAAAGACATGTCTCAAAAAAGAGCTAAAATGAAGGAGAAACAAAAATGCAAAGAATGAAGGGCAAAATGAACATTTTTGAAAAAGCCATTAACCTCTCCCTATATATAGGTGGCGCCCCACTCTCTCCCTCATTTAGACTCAAAATTTTCTGCATAATTTCAGAGAAGGGAGCTAGGGTTTTAGGCACATAAGAGAGGAAGAAGAAGAAGGAGAAATCTAAGCTTAAAGGTATGTTTCCATGGTAGTTTTTCATGCTTTCTTCCATCCAAACCTCCTCTCCTTCATTCTCCTTTTTTTTCTTTGATTAAAATGAAGTTTAAAAATCTGATTTATGGGAGAAACTTGGGGGAAATTTCGGATTTGAAGAGAGGAGCTTGGAGAAAGCAAGATTCAAGCAAGAAAAAGCAAGAAAACTAGGTAATTGCTCTTCCTATGGTTGCTATTTTTAGTTCCTCTTCTTCTCCAATTCGACACACCTAAGGAACCCTAAGAGGAGTTGATTTTTAGGCAGAACCAAGGATGAATCTAAGGAAAAAGGGTGTAAAGATTAAGAATATGCAAAGAAAATTAACAAAAACCTATTAGATTTCAAGATGCAAAACCTAGGGTTTTATATGCATCTTATAAAATCTGATTTTGTATGATAATTTCTAGGTCTAAATAAAAGTTTAAATGAACTCCTAAGATCCCTAAGAGGCTCCCCACATGCATCTCTCCTTGAGAAAACAAAGAAAGCTTCATAAAACCCATCAACGCTCCATGTCTCGGCCAAGCAAGGAAAGTATATCTAGGGAGAGTTTTAAATTTTTCTAAGCCTATCTTAGAGTCATATATGATGAATGAAAATGAGGGGAAGCTTTGGGAAAAATTTAGAACCCATAAAAAGTGAGTTGATACTTTAGGTTCCATATTATGGCCTAAAGAAGTAACATGTAGTTAGGCACTTTATTTTAATTGTGTGATACTCCAAGAGGCTTAAAAGAAGTCAAGAATCATATTTGACAGGAAAAAATGGAGTCTAAAATTTAATTGAGGGGTGTTGCTTCATTAGGTGTAATTATAGAACCATAATGAGGTTATAAGCCAAGCTAGTGTCTAAGTGAGTGTATGGCCTTAGAATTGAGTTCATGAACCTAATTGGCTTCCATAAATTGTGTTTAGGCCAAGAGAAAACTTTCCCACACTTTTTATATGTGTGTGGCTGAAAAAGGGAGCTTGGATTCAAAGGAAAAAGGGTGTGATTGTGTACAAATTAGCTCTCTCCACCTTATCTCATACATGGATATGTGTTTAGCTTATCTTAGAATGTGTGCATGTGTATTTTCAAGCCATGAAAAGTATGCTAGCATGATTTTATATGCCATGATTTCATAATGACATATTATGTTTTTAAATGATGTTATGATGTTTGTTTGAGCTTACTTGAGTGTGGAGAGGTCAAGAACTCTTAACTATAGTGAGGATGAGTCAAGAACCCTTAAGATTGATTGAGACAAAGCAAAGTATCTCCTAAAAGAAAAGTGGGCTCCTAAAAGCATGGTTGAGTCTAAGAATCTCTTAAAGAATGGGTGAAGCAAGTCCAAAATCCATGAGGAAAAGGGTGAGACCAATCCATCCACTTGGAAAGCCTTTAGATGTCTTGTATGACTTATTTACATGACAAGCTTACTTCTTGAATGTTCATGACATCTATTATATCCATGCATGTATGTTCAAGACTTGCTTTGCATATATTATGTGTAATTAAAAGGGAGATGAGCTATTGGGATTCTTTGAATCTCATTCCCTCCTGTCCAATAATTTAACATGCTAGGTGGACTAAGTGAACAAGGTAATGGAAGCCAACCACCTTGAAAAAGAGAGCTTGACAACATAATGCATGGTTTTTAGTTCTTTAAGGCCATATTCATGTCAAATGATGCAACCCATGCGTGTAAATGGTCTATGACCTTTGGAACATATGTAATTATGATAATATATGATGTAGAAAAGAAAGAATATGTTATGTGAATGATGGAATGTAAATTGAGTATATTATGGTAATGAAACTTCATAAATGGTATTGTGGAATTATGCATATGTGTGGATGAAATGGCCAAAATGAGAAGCATGGAGTTTGGAACCATTTGGTCAGCTCACACAAGTCCTAAATATGCTTTTAGACTTTCCCAAGAGGTGTCAAACCCCAAGGAAAGCCATTTAAACAATTTGGTATCTTATATGGAGCCAAATTTGACCAATTTAGAACTCTATATTACTTTCTGTCCAAATAAGCTCTTCTTGATCTAAGATTTGGAATGCCTTTAGAGCTTTTTTAGAGTTTTTTGAAAAGCTAAAGAAAATAATTTTTGGAGGTCTACAGAATATTTGATGAATTTTCAAAGTTGGCAAATTTGCTGGTTTTGGTCATGTCACTGTTCACTCAGGTCTGAAAATGAAATTTGTCACATAGGGCTCAAATGATGTACAATTGCTACAAAATTTATACAGAGAAACTAGACATTTCCAGTGACTTGTGTCAACTAGAAGCATCTCATTTGGATGTTTAAAGAGGGAGATATGAATTTTTAAATATTTTATCTAGTATCAAGAATTCCAGCCGACCTCTGTTACTATTTGATTAGATTTTGAGGTCTGGGCATGCCTGAGCTGGTCTGGAGTTATTTTTTTCCTCTAGCTAACATCCATAACTTTTTATATTGGTATCATTTGTATAGATTGGAGTTTTTTAGAATTAATTGGACATTTTTGAATTTTACTACAAAAATCTATGATAGCACCAATGGGCAGTTTGACCTCTGGACCATTTCGATTGTCAAACATCCTCTGTGATGGATGTTATGGTCTGAACATATTTTTACTATGAATTAGATATATTTATATTTCCATAATAACCAATAATGCATGATTTTAATTTTTTTACATTTATTTATGATTTTTCAAAGTTGTGACAGAAATGAGCCAAATTTTGTCCGAAAATGTGTATGTATATTTTAAGCTTCCCTTCAAGTTCCATTAGTTGGAGGCCACATTTCATGCTCCAAATGAGTTGTATTCATGTAATTAAATATGAAAATGTGTTGCATGAGTTTACATGGTCCACGTGACACCGAATGGAATTTTTAAACACGACTCAACGCAAAGAAATGTATTATTTTTATTCCCTTTTTCCTTACACTCTCATGGAATTGATAATGTGAAGCATATGAGTATCATGATGTAACAACCAGGAAAAAGAAAAAGAAAAGAAAAGCTAAAAATTTTCGAAGGGTTGAAAATTTTCTAAGTCTGCTAGCTACAGCCTAGCTATAGCGAATGTACTTGTTCGCTATAGCGAGAAATGGTCTAGCTATAGCGAGAGTGCCTTCTCGCTATAGCGAAAATGCTTCTAGTTATAGCGAGTGCGGGCATCTTATACAAAAACTAGGGTGTAGCTCGCTGTAGCACACGCCATAGCAAAAACAGGGGTCGGGGACTGACATGAGCTCGCCGTAGCGAGGGTTATGGCTCGCTATAGCGAGGAGGGTTATGGCTCGCTATAGCGAGGGTTAGTCCAGAAAAGTATAAAAAAAGAGAATTTGATGTTTTAAAGAGCTCTAACTCATCCCTTCTCTCTAAATCGCCTTAAGCTTCATCCAAGCACAGAAAAGAAAGCTTGAAAGAGAGAGAAACAAGGAGGAACTAAGAGAGAAGGAAGGGAAGCTAAGAAGAAAAGGTAAGAACCTTCAAAACTCTTCATGCTCCTTCTTCTTGATTTATTCCTCTCCTTCTAAGCTCCCTTTTCATGGGTTGATGAGTGAGAAGGTCTTGGTTCTGACCTAGAGGGAGCAAGAAACCTTTATAAGAGAGTATGATGAGTTGAGAAATGTAAGAAAAGAGAATAATAATGGGTGAAGTTCTAGTGAGAGAAAGAACCCCTAGCTTTATATGCTTAGTAGGGTTGCTAGAAAGAAATCCCTAGCTTTATGAATCAAGTGTTAAGAGAATAATTTCATACTTCTTGTGCGATTAGGCTCAAGAGAGGCACTCCCATCTAGAGGTGATTGTGAAACCCTTAAGGGAAGAGACAAATTGAAGGGGAAAGTTGTGAATAGCCAATAAGGTAGCTCTCTCCACCTTCTCTCATGCATAAGATGTGTGCTTACCTTGTCTTGCTCATGTGTATGTATGTTTTGAACTATGAGAAGTATGCTAGCATGACGATACCTTATGAATTTAAATGATGTTCTATGTGATTATTTTGGTTTACTTAAGAATGGAAAAGCCAATAACCCTTTAGCCATAGTGAGGATGAGCTAAAAACCCTCAAGTTAGTTGAGACAAAGTAAAGAGTCTCCCAAAAGTGAGGTTGACTCCCAAGAGTAAGGGTTGAGTCTAAGAACCTCTTAGAGAATGGGTGAGGCAAGTCTAAAATCCACAAGTGAGTGGGTGAGGCTAATCCATTTACTTGGCAAGCTTTTATATGTTATGCATGGCCTACTCACATGTTGAAAAATGATTTTCTTATGTATGGCCTATTCAAATGTTGTAAATGCTTTTCTTATGACTTCACATGCTAATATGCCCATGCATACATTGTGAGACTTGTTTGCATGCTTTGTGTATGATTGCATGAGAGATGAGCTATTGAGATTCTTTGAATCTCACTCCCCCTTTCCACCATCCTACCATTTCCACCATCCTACCATGCTAGGTGGACCAAGTGAGACAAGAGATGGTAGCCACCAAGCTTGAAGCTAGGGAGATTAGTGAAGAATTGTAAAAAAGCCTCTTGTAATTATTTTGTAGTTAAGAAAGAAGTGTAAACTAATGATGTATATGATGTAGCATCTATGAATCCTTGTAAATGAATGTATTTACCATATATGTATGATAATGAGCACCATTTTGAATGACGTAGCAAGCTTGTATGAAAAGCATGATTTTAATATTGGCCACATGGGTGTATAAGTGGATGTGGGAAAGTGAGTTTTGTAAGTCTGGGTCATTAGACACTTGAGCCATGTTTGGTAGACCATATGGATGCTTTCTCATGTGCTCATAGAGCCTTAGAGGTAGGAAAACCAAAGTTGGACCCCATTAGCCTCTTTTAACACAAGGAAGTGGCCCTTTTGCATATGGTGTCCAAACTTGACCAAATGACCTCTTCTTGCCTTGAAATTTGACATGTGACTAGATCTTATTTAGAGCTTTTTTGGAAACTAAATATCAAGACATTTAGAGGTCCATATAATTTTCTATGATTTTTCAAAGTTGGTATCAGAATTTCGGATTTCCATAAACACTGTTCATTTGGTCAGTTGGAGAACTATGTCATCCGAGGGGAAAACGTAGTTCAATGGCTACGAAATTTTATATGCAGAAACTAGATAGTCACAGTGACTTATAGGAACTAGAAGAACCTCATTTGGAGGTCTAGAGAGGAAGATATGCAATTTTGAAGTTCCTGCCCAGCATCAGTCACCTTGCCAGACCCGAGGTACTGTTCCATCGGTTTCGGGGAGTTTGGCTTGATGAACTGATCTGGAGATATTTTTTCTCTCTAGGTAACATCCACATCTTTCCATAGTGATATTTTTTATAAGCATTAGATTTTTTTGGAATTAGTTAGACATTTCTGAAGTCCATATCAGTAAACTGTGACAGTATCAGGAACCCCTCCGACCTGCAGATGTTTTCGTGTGTCAAACGCATTATATGTGAGATTTTAAGACTTCCACATATTTTTATATGAAGTAGACGTCCTAAGATTTCTATAATGACCGAGATCATATGTTTTTGATTTTTCTGTACTTAGTTATGAATTTCCAAACTCTACCCAGAAATGAGGCCAAGTATGGCCGAAATTGAGCTTGCATGATTCATACCACTTTTCGGTTTCCATGGGTTTAAATCATGTTTTTGAGACTAAAATTAGTTGTAATGGTGCAATTAAATATGAGAATGCATAAAATGAGCTCACTCGGTCCATGTGACATTGAAATGCATTTTAACCATGCTAAAGTATAAAGAAAGTGCAAGCATCTAAGGAAGGGAGATCTCACTTTAGTCTTCCTAGATGTATATGAGCATGTAAGGCATGATGAGTATGAGCTAGAAAAGAAGGTGTTACACATGAGATGTGCTAGAAATTATGGTGTTACACCCTACCTTATTAGGATCCACCTAGATAAACCCTAACTCATCAATTTGAAGGTCGTTCTTGTTGTTAACCACTTAAAACGACATACCAGCACCTAAAAATGTAGTCCAACTCCTATATGCTTTCAATTATCCTAAAGTATGAAATGTTCGCATAGCTATTGTTTTTGTCTTTAGCACTAAAAACATGCATGGATTGAGCTATGAGTTACACACTATTTTGCATTGTGCCCCGATCATCGTGCACTTTTGTATAGAATGTATAGCCATTAATGAGATAACTAGTGTAAGAGAGGACATGTAGGCTTGGACCTCTTGCTAACCATCTTAATTTTTTAAAGATTGCACTAGGATTCACATTTAACTCTAAGAAAATGTGATTTCTAAGCCACTCTATAAAAAGCTAATTATGTTCTTTTGATATCTAACTCTCATTCTTATTAGGGTTCAAGCTTTTAAGTATTTCATTGTGCTTCCACACATATGGCTCAACCTTATCAGAGTTGTGTAAAACATATAAGTGTACTTGCATCCACTCAGCACTTAAGATGCTAACTATTTCATTTCCCATAATCGTTTCCCCAATAATTCTTCCCATATGTCGAGATACTAGAAGCCTAATATTATTGACATTGGATAGAAATTTGATACAAAATTCAATAGTATCTTTGACTATGTATCATTAAACAATGCAACCCCCTGGTTAATTTTGATTTTTCACATACCTTTTTAATATCTTCATGTAACACTCAATTGGATACATCTACCTCAAATAAGGTGGGCCACACATCTATATCTCCTCAACCAAGTGAATAGTTAGGTAAACCATAATGTCAAAGAACGAAGGTAGGAAATACATCTCAGGCTCTCACAAAGTGACCACAATTTGTTTTTACAATGCTGGTAATTTCGCAAGATCAATTATTTTGCTACAAATGGACTTAAAGAAGAAGCATAGTTTAATGATTATCCCTTGCACCTTTTTGGGAAAAATAGAGCATAGAGCCACCAAAATCAAATTCTCTATTAGAACATAGCAATCATGAGACTTAAGACCCTTCAACTTCAGATCTTTCATTGATACAAGCTTTCTAATATTTGAAGAATATCCCTCTAGAACCTTAACTCCATCAAGAAATTCATAAAAAGCAAATTTCCCTTTCTTAGATAGAGTATAAGTTGCTAGAGGTAAATAAATATTGTAACAACCAGAAAAAGAGAAAAGAAAAGGGAAAGAAAAGAAAAGCTGAAAATTTTTGAAGGCTGAAAATTTTCTAAGTCTGCTAGCTACAGCCTAGCTATAACGAATGTACCTGTTCGCTATAGCGAGAAATGGGTTAGCTATAGCGAGAGAGCCTTCTCGCTATAGTGAAAATGCTTCTAGCTATAGTGAGTGCGAGCATTCCATACAAAATCCAGGGAGTAGCTCGCCGTAGCGAGAGCTATAGTGAAGGCAAAGGTCTGGGACTTACACGAGCTCGCCGTAGCGAGGGTTATGGCTCGCTATAGCGAGGGTGAGTCCGGAAAAGCGTAAAAAGAGAGATTTTGACTTTTTAAAAGCTTCCCAACTTTCCTTTCTCTTAGAACCGACCTAAGCTTCGACCAAGGAGAGAGAAAAGAGCTGTGGAGAGAGAGAGAGACCTAGAGAAGTAAGGAGACCAAGAAAAGAGGTGAGTAATCTTTAGATTTTCATAACTTTTCTCCTTAGCATGTTGTTCTCCTCCTTTTGCCTTCTCTTTCTATGGTTTTAGAAGTTGATTTGGGTTTGGTTCAGAAGAGGGAAGTGGAAAATTACTCTAGAATAAGGGTAGAACTCATATATCTTCATTTCTTCTTCCTTGCTTTCTTCTTTGAGAGCTTGAGAGAGGAAGGAGAGTGAGTAGAGTTCTAGAGAGAGAATCCCTAGCTTCTTACATGGGTAGTGAAGGTTTGTTTCAATGAAGAGTCCCTTTAGCCTTGTAAGTACTTATTTGAGTTATAAGAGAATGATTTGGTGCTCTTTGTTGTGCCTAGGCTCAAAGGAAGCAACTCCATCTAGTTGTGAGTGTGAAATCAAGAAGGGAGAAGATAAATTGAAAGGGAAGGCTTGTGTTATCCGATAAGGTAGCTCTCTACTCTTTTCTTGTTGCATTCTTGGATGTGTAATAGTCATTGTATGTTGGTGTATGTGCTTGTATGATGAGATATGCATTTGATATTGCCTTGATGCAGTGGTACCAATATACTTTTGATATGAATTGTGAAAATTGCTCAAGTGAGGTGGTGCCGAAAGTCCCTTGAGACAGGTGAGGTGGAGCCAAAAGTCCCTAAACCAAGGGTGAGGCCAATCCAAAAGTCCCAAAGCTCGGGTGAGGCTAAACCAAAAGTCCCTAGAGCCTATCCTTGGCATTGATATGTTATCATGGCATGAAATACATATATTGTGTTATTGTGACTTGTGTGCATGCTTGACTAATTATATGCCTTGATTGCATCTTGAATGAGTATTAGCTATTGAGATTCCCTCAAATCTCACCCCCTTCCCCTCCCATCTTAATATCCTGGTGGAGCTCAAGGAGAGTCAAGCATACCTCATGGAGCCTAGTAGAGTATAGTTAAAGAAATGTATAGTTCTTTTGATGTATAAGGTGCCAAAATGAATATGCACCTATTATTTTTGAGTTGTAAATGTGGGAGCACATGTAAATATATGTATAGATGATGTATGGATTGTTTAAAGAGCCAAAGTAATGAGAATGTAGAAATTGGCCCTTTTGTGGCTTACATGTGCTAGTGTATTATGTTCCGTAGCATAGTGGTTTTGAAATGTATGATATTTTGGATCACTTATACATTTCATATATGCTATGTTTGTACTATCAAACTTGCCCAAAAGAGATTAGAACATGTGGGAGGTCATTTAGACCCATTTTGAACCACATGGGGTGCCAAAACCGCCAATTGGGTGAGCTCCGTCAAAGTATGACCGGATGAGCTCTTCTTGGTATGGAATTTGGCATGCCTCTAGAGTCTATTGAGAGCTTCTTGAGAAGCTAAAGTGGGTAATATTTTGAGGTCCAGAGAATATTTGGTGAATTATTGAAATTGGGGAATTTTGATGGTTTGGTCATGGTACTGTGCATTAAGTCCGAAAATGGAACCATGTCATTCATAGACCAAATAGTATCCAATTGTCATGAAATTTTATGAGCATAAACTAGATATACACAGTGACCTATATCAACTGGAAGCACCTCAATTGGAGGTCTGTAGAGAGAGAAACGACTTGCTGAAGTTTTGTATCAGCATCAGGGAAGTTTTTGACCTTCGTTACTGTTCTATCAGTTTTCGAGGTCCAAGAACTCCTGAACTGATCTGGAATTATTTTTATCCTCTAGTTAACATCTGTAGATTTCCAAATTGGTATAGTTTTCCCAGATTGGATTTTTGTGGAATTAACTACGAATTTTCAAAGTTCATGACAGTAAACTGCACCAGTATCAGGGACAGCCGGACCTCTGTGTCTTTTTCGATGTCAAAGATGGTCCAAACGTGGAGATCGTGGTTGGGAGTTATTTTTAATGTAAATTTAACATCCCAATATTTCTATAGAACTATGATCTGCTTGATTTCCATTTTTCTAGAATTAGTTATGATTTTCCAAAGTTGAAGCCAAAAATCTGACTTATGGGCTCATTTGAGAAATTGCATTTTCTTGGTTTTTGACTTCATATCCGTGGTTTATGAGTTGTTTGAGACTATGTACAAGTTGTATAAATAGTGTTTGAGTAGAGAGGGTGAATACTAGGTTCACGAGACCCACGGGGCAAAATGTGACCGGTTAAACCCCGACTTAAAGTAGTAAAATACCACGGTTTCGGTCATTTTCCTGGGAAATCATATGGAATCAAGCCTAGAGAGAGATAAATTGGAGTGTAGTTAGTAAGGTGTTACAAATACGACATTCCTCCTTCACCGATGCTAATTCTCCTTTTATTCCTAAAGTAACTAGGTCCAACCTCACCTTAATGCCATCTTTGGTCTTTCTTGACACATGGAATAATGTGCCAATTACATTATCACATACATTTTTCTTGATATGCATCACATCAAAGAAATCACTTACATACAAGGACTTTCAATATGGTTGTTCAAAGAAAATAGACCTTTTCTTCCACCTGCCTATCCCAGGGTGTCCCACAAAAATGTCAAAGTTGTTATACAAATCCTTTACCTTTTCATATAATTGCTCACTAGTCAACAGCAAAAGTGTACTACCTTCCTTTATCATCCTATTGAAAGCTTTTTTCCACCACCAATAATGATGTCCTAAAGGAAAAATTCTACAATGCTTGAAGAAGATGTTCTTCATACAATATTCCAATAGCATGGAATGTATGCCCTCCTTACAAATAGAGTATGCACAATGTCCATTGTCACTATATCTTGACAAATTACCATATGCTGAAAAGTCATTAATTGTCTCAAATAGTATAGCTTGCAAGTTGAATCTTTCCTCACTATACCTATCATATACCTTTACTCACGTCTCCCATGTTAGCTTTAAATCTTCAATTAGAAGAGTTAAGTATACATCTTTATCATTCTCAAGTTGCTTGAGCCCATAAATTAGCATAGACAACATCATAAACTTGTGCTTTATGTATAGCCATAGAGGTAGGTTATAAATCACTAAAATCATTGGCCATGTATTATGGGTACTACTTTGGACACTATATGGGTTCATTTCGTCGGTAGCTAATGCAAGGTGTAGGTTTCTATCTTCTTGCTCCAAGTCATGGTACTTATGATCAATTCTTTTCCACTAAAGAGAATCTGCAAGATTCATCTTGAATCATTTCATCTGCATGCCATATGAAGTGCTTCACATCTTCTACACAACTATACACGCATCTAAATCTAGCTATGATGGGAAAATACCATAACACTTTCTTCAACCTTGATTCTTTCTTCTTATATTGTGGGGCATTACACTTAGGACACTTCTCTAACGATGCATATTCATTCTGAAATAAAATGCAATAATTGGGACAAGCATGTATTCTCTCATAGCTCATTTCAATAGAGCATAACATTAGTTTAGCCTCATTTGTTTGGCTAAGAAGCTCATTATCCTCTGGCAATATATCTTTCAAAAATGCAAGAAATTTTGTAAAGCTCTTATCATTTCATCCATTTCTTGCTTTCAAGTTTTACAACTTCAACACCACTAACAATCTTGTGAATTTAGTACAGCCATAATATAATGGCTTTTTTGCATCACTTTTCACCTCTTAAACATTTCAAGACAATCCTAAAAATCCTCTTTAACTACATTTTCCATCTCCTTAAAACGGTTAGCCTTGTATGTACTTGTATTGAAATCATTTGAGGCATAACTCTTACTATACTCCTACTTACTATGCTCATCCTTCATCTCACCATGCTTTATCTAACATGTATAACTTTGGTTAATCTCATTACACACTAAATGATCTTCCAATCTGTAATATTCGGTTCTCCAAAAACCAGAGAAAACGTGAGAAACATAACGTACGGTTTCTTCGTAAACGAACAAAATTCACTAGATACAAAAGGAAGTCCCCCAAAATGATGTAGTTAAGGTCCCAAAAAACTTGAGAAGCATTCTAGACTCCTAAAAATGAGAATCCCAGGCTCAGACGGAAAGAAAAATAGAGCTAGAATGAAGAAACAATTTCTTACGAAAAGCCTACGAAACGTAATGGCATTTTCATAATTTTGAGTAATTTTTGGAATTTACACAGGAGGACTGTTTAAATGAAAGTTTTGCATTCTCCAGGGTTCTCAGAGGCCCTGAAAACCATAGAAAGCCCTGAGACAGTTAAATTTCTTCCGGTGGATGTTTCCCAACGTTGATGTACTCGAACTTTGACAAATTTGTTCGGGAAGGTTTTAGCTCCGATTTGAGTAATTACAAAGGCATTTTCCTAATTGGGAATCTTAACTTCATAATGGAAAAGATGGTTCTCAAAAAGAAGTTAAAACAAAGGAGAAACAAAAATACCAAAAATGAAGGGCAAAATTGAAATTTTTAAGAAAGTGGAAGCTTCTTGAACACACTTTAAGTTTCTTATTTCTTCTCCCCTCCATTTTCATGACCCATTCTGCCCAAAAACCAGAAAAAACACCAGCTCTCTTAGGCACACCATGGAGGAGAAGACAAGAGGAGAAAAAGTAAGGAAAAGGTAAAGAATTTCATAGTTTTTCATGCTTTATCCTTTTCAAACCTCTCCTTCTCCATTTCCCTTTCTTTCCTATGGTTATAATGAAGTCTATAAATCTGTTTTAAAGCAGATATTAAGGAGAAAATTCGGATTTGAAGAGAGGAGCTTAAAAAACACAAGATTCAAGTGAGAAAAAGCAAGAAAACAAGGTAATTTCTCTTCCTATGGTTGTCATCTTCGGTTCCTTTCTCCACCATTTAGCCCCACTTGAGCAAACCCTAGGAGGAGATGATTTTTAGATAGAACCAAGCATGAATCTAAGGAAAAAAGGTGTGGAGACTAAGAATATGCAAAGGGAATCATCAAAAAACTATTAGATTTCAAGATGCAAATTTTAGGGTTTTGTGTGCACCTTTTAAATTTTGATTTTATATGATGATTCCTAGGTTTAATTAAGAGTTTAAATGAGTTCTTGAGACCCCTAAGATGACCCCCACAAGCTTCCTTCTTCAAGAAAACAAAGAAATCTCCAAGGAAGCCAAATTGCCCTATGTCTCAGCCTAGGCATGTTCTTGTAGTTAGGGAGAGTTTTAAATTTTTCTAAGGCCATTCTTGATTCATATTTGATTAATGAAAATGAGGGGAGGCCTTGGAAAAAATTTAGAACTCATAAAAAGTGATTTGGTGCCTTAGGTTCCATATTATGACCTAAAGAAGCAACATGATGTTAGGCTCTTTGTTTTAATTGTGTGATGATTCCAAGAGGCTTAAAAGGAGTCAAGAATCATATTTGAAAGGAAAGAATGGAGCCTAGAATTTATTTGAGGGGTGTCGCTTCATTAAGTGCATTTATAGACCATAATAGAACCTATAGAGCAATCTAGCATCTAAGCAAGTTGTATGGCCTTAAAGATTGTTTCATGAACCTAATTGGCTCCCATAAATTATATCCAGGCCAAGAGAAACCATCTTCACAAGTTTTTGGGTGTGTAACAGAAAGAGGAGGCTTGAAATCCAAGGAAAAAGTGTGTAATTGTGTGCAAGGTATCTCTCTCCACTTTCTCTCATGCATGGATATGTGTTTTTCTTGTCTTAGAATGTGCGTATATTTATTTTCAAGCTATGAAAAGTATGCTAGCATGCCTTTGTATGCCATAATTCTCGATGTCATGTTATGTTTCCAAATGAATATATGATATTTGTTTGAGTTTGCTTGAGTGTGGAGAGGCTAAGAACTCTTCCCTTTGGTGAGGATGAGCTAAGAACCCTTGAGCTTAGTTGAGACAAAGTAAAGAGTCTTCCAAAAGCAAAGTGGACTCTCAAGAGTATGGTTGAGTCTAAAGCTCTTAAAGAATGGGTGAGGTAAGTCCAAAATCTATGAGGAGAAGTGTGAGGCTAATCCAAACACTTGGTGAACTCTTGAACATTTTGTATGAGTTGTTCATATCCCAAGCTTGCTTTTTAAATGTCCTTGCCTTCCATTTTCTCCATGCATGCATTCGTAAGGCTTGCCTTGCACATATTATGTATGATTGAATGGGAGATGAGCTATTGGGATTCTTTGAATCTCATCCCCTCCTCTTCAATAATCTAACATGCTAGGTGGACCAAGTAACAATGGCAATGGGAGCCAACAACAATGAAGAAGGAAGATTGACAAGCATATACCTAGTTTTATCCATTTTCGAATCATAATTATATTTCTTGATGTATATGATGTTGTAAATGGTCTATGACCCTTGATACATGTGTAAATATGCTATTATGCGATGTTTAAATGTGTGGATATGATGTATGAATTCTAGCATATATTTTGAGTTTGTAATACCCAAGTATGTAAATTGAAAGTATGATAAAAATGTGTATAAGTGTCGATTGAATGGCCAAAATGAGATGCATGAGGTTTGGAACCATTTGGGCAACTCATACAAGTCCTAAATGTACTTTTAGACTTGACCAAAAGGTGCCAACACCAAGGGAAAGCCATTTGGCAAGTTTGGTACCTCATAAGGAGCTAAATTTGACCATAATGGAACCCTATATCACTTTTTGGCCAAATGAGTTAGTCTTAATCTGAGATTTGGCATGCAATTAGGTCACTTTTTGAGAAGCTAAAGATCATAATTTTTGGAGGTCTACAGAATATTTGAGAATTTTCCAAAGTTGGCAATTTTTCTAGTTTTGGTCTGCTGCACTATTCATTTGGTCCAAAAATGAATTCTGTCACACGAGGCCCAAATGATGTCCAATTTCTATGAAATTTTATACAAATAAACTAGACAATCACAGTGACTCGTTCCAACTAGAAGCATCTCACTTGGAGATCTAGAGAGGGAGATATAAATTTTTTAAGTTTCTATCCAGTATCAGTAACTTTGCCCGACCAGAAGTATGGTTCCATTGAATTCCGAGGTCTAGGCTTCATGAACTAGTCTGGAGATATTTTTTCTCTCTAGTTAACATCCACAGATTTTCATATTAGTATCATTTGCATAGATTGGATTTTTTTGGAATTAATTGGACATTTTCAAAGTTTTCTACAGAATTCTATATTAGTTCCAAGATGCAGTCTGACCTTTGGACCATTTTGAATGTCAAAAGTACACTGTGATGAAATTTATGGTTTAGGCATATTTTTATGTGAGGTAGACATCCATAGCTTCCTAGAATGACTTAGATTGCATGATTTCAATTTTTCTAGATTTAGTTATGATTTTTCAAATTTTGACTAGAAAAGAGGCCAAATCTGGCCGAGAATGAACCTCCATATTCCATGCTCCATTTTGGTTTCCATGGGTTATAGCCATGATTTTGTGATGCAAAAGAGTTGTATGATTAAATATGGGAAAATAGAGTATGTGCTCATATGGCCCACGTGACATCGAATGGAATTTTCATATGTAGCGCAACACAAATTTAATCCATTATTTATATCCTATTTTCTTACAACTCCTAAGCAATGCATGTTATGGAGCATGTGAATTGCATGAGAAAGGCTAGAAAGATATGGTATTACGCAATCAATTGCACTAATTTACTTCACATGATTGCAATTTAAATAAGGGTATATAATTTTACTAAGGTCTTTTGCATACTCAACTACAAACCTAATAAACTCTTTCACTCCATCCTCATATTCCTTAGACAAATGATTAGCAGACATCCATTTTTGGTCCATACCTTTTCAATCTAATAAGAACCAATTTAAGAAAAATGTGGTTAGTGACTCTTAATTTGTTTAGACTTCCACCTATTACTCTACTAAATATTGTCTTATTATGCTCTATTTAACTATTCTTTTGTTGTAATCTATATCTCAAAGAAAAATCAATAGCATGAGACATAAAAATGAAAGTCTCCCATGCCTTAAGCCCTCTCTTCAAAGTAAAATAGAACAATATTCTAGCAGTCTATAATCAAAGAACAATGACAAGAAGTGTTATAAAACTTTTGCTTTACAATTTTAACGAAAAGAAGCTTTTGTTTTATAATTTTTTCAATAAAAACTTTTGCTTTATAATTTTTTCATCAGAAAAAAAAAAAGAATTCTCTTACCATTTATTTAAAGCTTATGTGTATGATTTATAAATGGATAAAGTTATTAGTAAACTCTTAAAGATGATAAATACAGATGATGGAAAGATGGTTAAACATGATCATGAGTTCAAGAAAATCTTAACTAAGATACTTGGAAGTATCATCCTACAGTTAGGGGGTAATTCTATATCAACTTTTTAAAATTCAATTTTGCATGAGCCCTTAAGTTGTTCTTCTACATATAACTACTTGGCTTAAGTATATAAAATGTACAAGAAACAAGTATAGTAATTTTTCTTTTCTTGTATGTAAATTATAACTTAGCTATTATATTTTGCACACTACTACATGATATGTCTTGTTATAACAGGACAAAATATTCTTTTTGCACCTTATACATGTATAAGGATGGTGTAGCTATCAATTCACATCATTTTGCACATTTGTATGGAAACATTATGACCCACAAGCACACACAGTCATGGACAAATATATTTATGTGTGAAATTTAAATATCCAAGTTCTTCTTTTTTGTAATACCAATCAAATTAAATTGTAAAGAAACGTCTTAATATGTCATAAAAAAAAAAAGAAATAATTCCATAAAAAAAGAAGCACAAATGCAAAAATGGAGAAATGGAGGATGGGAACCTACAGTAACATGGAGGAAGATAACTAGCAATTAATTTGTTTAGAGAAAAGAATGCATTCATTAAAATAAATTAATTTAGCCAAAAAATTTCAAAAATGGGATGAACTTACAGCTAAATAGAAGGGGAGATTCAAAGACGGAGCAACACAAAAGGGGAGGCAGTTATAGGCCTTGCAAGTTTGGAAAAGGAGGGAAGCCAATAGGCAATTTCAGACTATTTATAAGACAGTATACCTTGATCGTAAGAACTAGAGAAATAAAGTAGCTAAACTAGAGGAAATCTCTTCTACATAGTTCAAGTTTTCTTGTGTTGAGAAGTAGCTGCTTCAAGTAGGAAGTCATCAAGACTAACTCACAAAAAGAGGATTGGAGTATGCTTATTACCCGCCAAACTATATAGGAGTGACCAAGTAGATTTGATAGATATTTTGAATATGAGCTCATCGACAATAATGGCATTGTCTTCCAAGATAGCATAATCTACAAATGCTAGACCAAGTGGAGCAAGTGACTAAGGAGAGAACTAGGCATTGAAGAAAATGGATTGGAGAGTTAAAGGTTTTGTAAATAGAAGGCAAACTGTTATGATGTGAAACAGGTTTTGGAATGAGGTTAAAAATGAACTTAATTAGCAACTTTAAAGACACCGTTAACTAAAAGGGACTTATAGTTGGCAGTTCTTAAGAACTGCAAATTAAAGGGGACTTATAGTTGGCTTAAGAATCACAAACTATATTCCCTAATTTTGTTGGCGATTTTTAGGAACTGCAACTAGATTGAACTTATTTTTGGTGGTTGATGGTTGTGCAAAGCAACCTCAAATAAACTAGGTTAAAAAAAAATTGTAGTTAGTGATGTAACCTAAATTGTTTCCCTTGGAGTTAGATTCTAATTGCTTGTAAAAAAGTTCTTTAGGTGCACAAACTAAGTGAAGACACAAGAACAAAAGGTAATTAGAGGTTTTTAATTTCTAAAACTTAATTGAATTGCAATAAATAACAAGAAGTTAAAACTCTACTAAGTGGTGAAATCAACTAGCAATGCAAAGTAGCTAATCATGGACTCACTTCCTTGACTTCAACTATCATTGCCCTCATTAGATTAACTTAAGACTTAGATTTAATCCCCTTATTTGGTGCATTCATTAAAGAAATTCTCAATTAACTAATTGAGATACAAGTACTTAACTAATTGGAATCTTGTAACCACAACACTATCAATTAACTAGTGCTTGCATGAAAGGATTAGAGTACACCTAAAATCAAGTGCATTCATTAAAGAAATTCTCAATTAACTAATTGAGATACAAGTACTTAACCAATTGGAATCTTGTAACCACAACACTATCAATTGACTAGTGCTTGCATGAAAGGATTAGAGTACAACTAAAATTGAGTTTAATTGTTCTTTTAAGTTGCTAGAGCTGGAATCTAAGAATCTAAACCACCACTTAAACTCTTAAGAGTCTCAATTAAACCAATCAAGAATAAATTTTAGCATCAATTACATAACAATCATTGCACAATTAAACTAAAAATTGCAAGTAGGTGGAAATGCATAACAATTCAAGAACAATTCAACAAACACTTAAAATGCAATAATACATCTCCAATTCTTGAACAAAATTCAGAGGATTTACCAATCCAAAATAGCTACTACAATCAAGTTTGTATTAATTAAACCTTAATTGAAGTAACAACAAGAAAATAGAAGAGGAGATGAGATAATTAGCCTATTCTTGATTGAAATTAAGAGCTCTAATCTTCATCAAGGAGTTGGCATTAAAGATTAGCCCCCAAGATGAATTAAACTTTTATTGCTTGCAAGAAATGATAGAGAAAATTAAAGGATGAAAGTCTATAACTATAAGCTTGAAGATGGAGAAGAATGAGATGAAATTGACGTTGTGCCATTCTCTATTTTAGACCTTCATCCTTAACCTCCCCCTCCTCATCTCATTCCCCACGTGAAAAAATCTCTACATGAACTCCTTTTGGACCTCCAAACTAGAGCCACACTCACATTTTCTCCTTCGTTCCCTAGCCTCCTCCTTTCCCATATGGTAATCACATTTTACTTCTTCACACTTATGTGAATTAATTGGTCTTTTGAAATGTGTACAAATCAAAACTGTGTATATGTGTGTAAGTGTATGATTAGTGGATTTGCTACATGTCCATGCTTGTGTACATGACTTCCCGTGCGTGTATGTATGTGAGAGTGGAGATGATGTCATGGAAGTAGAGTGCTATGATATTCATTCTTACATGAAATCGTGACCTAGACTCCTTCATACGTGAAATCTTATGTGTGAATTGGTGCATGAGTGAATATAGACATATGAGAATGGATGAAGTGCCATGATAAGTGAGTGAATAAAAGCTCTTTCCCATGCCTCTTGGACTTTTAAGCTCGTACCTCCTAGTGGGACTTGAGAGAATGTGTGCATGGAAAATGTATGGCTAGACATATGTGCACTAGTGGAATTTAGTGCATGCTTCTCCTTTCTATTATGTTGGGCCCTTAACCCATGATCCTTCCTCTATCCATATGCTTCTTGTGTATATGTTCATTCCTCTAGCCACTTGAAACCTTTTGCCCTGAGACTCCACATCTAGCTATGAAGTGTGTGTACATGTGACTTGATAGCTCATGCTGTCTATGCAGCACCATATTTAACTAGCCTTCCTTATCTATATTCTATCTTCCTTCCATTAATCTCACAGGGTTTCCAAGAAAATAGTATTAAAATATTCAATTATTTTTATGTTATGTCATGGGTAAAATTTTCATTTCATGTCTCATGGACTATATGAACTCATCTATCTCATTCTCCTATTTAATTGTACACATACAACTCAAAACCATCTCAAAATGTGGCCCACAACTCGAGCTCATAGCATATATACATAAAATAATGAAAGGTTGCCTTGGGTTCATGTGCTAGGTTTCTATCATGAACTTTGAAAAATCATAACAAATTTTAGAAAAATTAAAATTAAACACACTATATCATTCTTGAAAGCTACAGATGTCTACTTTATGCTAAAAATAAGTTCTGATTAACGCAGTACCCTAAGCCACTAGAAATTGATATAATAGCACTTAAATTTATCTAGCACTACTAGTACTATTACAAAACTTTAAAAATTCATATCTCTTTGTTCAGACATCCAGTTGGGGTGACCTTGATGGCTATAGAAATATTATCATATCTACTTTATGCATGTAAAATTTCATGAGCATTGGACACCATTCGACTCTCGAATGACACAAGAGAAGAAACTGACTATATGAATAGTAACTATACTATAACAACTTAAATTTGGCAAATTTGGAAATTCACAATTAATTCCACAAATCTCCAAATAATATGTTCTTTAGCTTTCCAAAAATATTTGGATAAGAACTATATGCATACCAAATTTCATGAGAAAATCCGTTCATTTGGTTAGATTGTGCTATAGGATTGCAAGATGACCCTTTTTGCTATAGGATCTTAAGGGTCATAAAGGGTCCAAATTTGCTTCTAAGGCTTTCATGGCCACTTAAGCACGTGAAAAAGCATCAAAATGATCTATTAAGCATGTCTCAAAGGCCCATAAACCTAAAACTCACAAACTCACTCTCTCACCCTAAGATATACACAAGAACATACAAACCTCTTCTTACCATTCAATGTTAAAATCATGTAATATCATTCATATAACTCTAGTTCTCATACAATATATCTATACATTTACCAATATTCGTGTAATGCCATAATTTTGTAGCTTGCCTCATGTTATTTCCAAGTCTCATGTCATGTATTTCTCAACAATACAAGGAAATGGCATATAGAAGTGAATATTTTTGCGTTACGTAAAGGATGAAAATTTCATTTGATGTCTCGTAGACCATGTGAACTCATGTATCACATCTTCATATTTAATTACATAAATACAACTCAATTCCATCTCCAAAAGTGTCTTAAAACTCATGTAAGGCAAGAGACACACAAAATTCCATAAAGTAGCCTCAACTAGAATTTTATACTTTTTGCCATAAACTTTGAAAAATCATAACTAATTCTAGAAAAATCAAAATCATACATTCTTTACCATTCTGTAAAGTTACACATTTCTACTTTATGTTAAAAATAATTTCAAGTCATGAACATAGCATCTGGACTATGTTTGTCATTGAAAAATGTATAGAGGTCAAACTAGCTACTGGTACTGGTATTGATACAGATTTCTACTATACATTTAAAAAATATCCAATTAATTCCAAAATACTCCAATCCTTACAAATAATACAAATTTGGAAAGATACGGATGTTAGCTAGAGGGAAAAAATAACTTTAGACCAGTCTAGGCACGTCCAAGCTTCAAAAACTAATCAAATAGTAACATAGGTCTAGTTGGATGCCTGATACTAGATAGAAACTTCAAAAATTTATATATCCCTTTCTAGACATTCAAATGAGGTGCTTCTAATTTGAAAAAGTGATTGGAAAGGTCTAGTTTCACCCTATAATGTTTTGTGGTAATTGAACATCATTTGCTTCATGTGTGATAGAGTTTCATTTTGAACCAGAATGAACAGTATAATACTGAACCAAAACCAGAAAAATTCTCAACTTTGAAAATTTGTCAAATATTCCATAGACTTCCAAAAATTTTGCACTTTAGCTTCTAAAAAACTCTCAACATGGTCTAGATGCATGCCAAATTTCAAATCAAGAAGAGCTCATTTGGACAAAAAGAGATATTGCTCACCAATATGGTCAATTCTGCTCCACGTGACATACCAAATGTGTCCAAATGGCCTCCTTTAATGTTTGGCACCTTTTGGGTAAGTCTAAAAGCATGTATATAACTTGCATGAACTGCCCAAGTAGTTCTAAACCTCATGTATCTCAACTCGGCCATTCTATTTCCATTAATATACTAACATACCAAGCCATCAAGAAGCCAAAATTTCCATTTCTATTGATTTCATGCCACATATTGTCTATACAAGAGTTATACATAATTTTACATTCATACATGAACTTACATCTTAACGTATATATATACAAAGCCACTTTGCCATTCATATGGCCATAAACAAGTAAAATCTAGATACTTTCTTGTCATATTCTCAACTTCCAAGTTGTTGGCTCTCATTACCTTATCCACTTAATCCACCTAACATATTAGAACATTAGAGAGGAGGAAATGAGATTCAAAGAATCTCAATAGCCCATCTCCTTTTCAATCACATATAAAGTATGCAAACCAAGTCTTACAAATGCATGCACAAGCATATTGACATGTGCAATCATTCAAGAGACATATTTAACATTTGAACAAGTCATACATAGCGTACATAGGCTTGCCAAGTAAGTGGATTTGCCTCACCCCTTCACTCGTAGATTTTGGACTTACCTCACCCATTTCCTTAAGAGATTTTTGACTCAACCTTACTCTTAGGAGTCAACCTCACTCTTGGGAGACTCTTTACTTTGTCTCAACTAATTTCAAGGGTTCTTGGCTTATCCTTACCATGACTAGAGGGTTTTTGACTTCTCCACACTTAAGCAAAAACAAATACATATATTAGACATTATTTGAACACATAATGTAACATCATGGCACCATAAAATAAAAGTTTAGGCTAGAATACTTTTCATAACTTAAAACACACATACACATATTCAAAGACAATGTAAGCACACATTCATGCATGAGAGAAGGTGGAAAGAGCTACCTTGGTTGCAATTACACCCATTTCTTCTTGAATTTTGCTCTTCTTTCCTCGGCCTCACACACACAAAGATATGGGATTAGTTTTTCTTGGCCTAAATACAATTTATGGAAGCCATTTAGGTTCATGAAGTTAATTCTAAGGCCACACATCTTCTTTAAATACTAACTTGGTCTATTAACCCCTTTATGGTTCCAAGAATGCACCTAATGAAGCAACACCCATCAAATGAGTTTTAAGCTTCATTCTTTCCTTTCTTATATGATTCTTGACTCCTTTTAAGCTTCTTAGAGTCATCACAGAATTAAAACAAAGAGCCTAACTACATATTGTTGCTTTAGGTCATATTATGGAACCTAAGACACCAATTCATCTCTAGGCCTCCTAAATTTTTCCCAAGGTTTTCTTTCATTTTCATTCATCATATATGACTCAAAAATGGGTTTGAAAAAATTTAAAACTCTTCCTAAGTGTCTCATCCCCTTTAGGCTGAGACTATGTAGCATTTGGCCTCCATCGATGTTTGCTTTGTTTTCTAGATGGAGGATGCATATGGGGAGACTTCTAGGGATTTTAGGAATTCATTTAAACATTCATTTAGGCCTAGGAATAATTACATCAAATCAGATTTTCAAGGGAACCTATAAAACCCTAGGTTTGCCACTTTAAAAATCAATGGCCTTTTCTTGAATTTCTTTGCATATTCTTACTCTCTTCCCTTAAATTCATAGAATTAACCTTTGGTTCTACCCAAAATTCAAGCCCTCTTGTAACTACATATATGGGACAAAATAGGGAGAAGAAGAGGGAAGGAATAGCTACCATAGGATGGAGATTTTACCTTTTTTCTATGACTTTTTTTGCTTGTTTCTCACTTTCCTTGGCTTCTTCTCTTCAAATCCAAAATTTTCCCTCTATTCTTCCCTTAAAACAGATCCATAAACTTCAATAAAACCATAGGAAAGAAAGCTTAAAAGGGGAGGAGCAAGTTTGGAAGAAGAAGAAGCATGAAAATTCATGAAATTCTTTACCTTTTTCTTGCTTTTTCTCCCCCTTTCTTCTCCTCCATGGTGCACCTAAGAGAGCTAGTGTTTTCTTTGATTTTTGGGTAGAATAGGTCATGCAAATGAAGGGGGAGAAGACACAAGAAACTTAAAGAGTGTTTAAGAAGCTTCCATTTTCTTAAAAATTCTAATTTTGCCTTTTGTTCTTGACATTTTTGTTTTTAACTTGTTTTAGCTCCTTTTTTAGAACCATCTTTTCCATTATGAAATGTAGGCCTTCAATTTATTAAAATGCCTTTGGAATCACTCAAATCAGAGTTAAAACCTTCCCCAACAAATTTGTTAAAGTTTAAGTTCACTAACGTTGGAAAATATCTACCGAGGGATTTTAACTATCCCAAGGCTTCCTATGGTTTTCAAGGCCTCTGAGAACCCCGAAGAACTAAAAACTTTCATTTAAAAAGCCCTTATGTGAGAATTCCAAAATTTGTTCAAAATGATAAAAATGCCCATACATTTCATCAACTTTTCGTCATAATTCGTTTCTTCATTCTAGCTCTATTTTTCTTTTCCTTTGAGCCTGGGATTTTCATTTTTAGAAGTCTAGAATACTTTTCAAATTTTTTGAGACCTTAACTAAGTTATTTCAGGGGACTATCTTTTATATCCGGTGAATTTTATACATTTACGGAGAAATCGTACATTACATTTTTCACATTTTCTCTTATTTTTAGAGAACCAGATATTACAATTCGTGAGCTCATATATCATATACAACGTTGGATTACATCTTATGACATTCACATGGCTACAAAATGGGCAATTTACACAATTCTATATCAATCTCTTTCCTTTATGTTTGATGGCTCCTATTTCTTGACTCACTTGGTCTACTTAGACATGTTAGACAATAGGGAGGAAGGAATGAGATTTTAAGAATCCCAATAACTCTTCACCCTTTCAACCATACATAAAGGATGCAAATTCAAGTCTAAAATGCATGCATGGATATTATGAGTGCATAATCATACATAGAACATTTCTTACACTCAAGAAGTCACATAAAACATACATAGGCTTGCCAAGTAAATGGTTTAGCCTTACCCATTCTCTTTGAGACTTTAGACTTGCCTCATCTATTTTTTAAAGGGCTTTTGACTAAGCCTCACTCTTTAGAGACTTTTGATTTTGTCTCGCCAATTCTTAAGGGCTTTTGGCTCGTCCTCACCCTAGCTAAAAGACTTTTAGCTCATTTTCATTCTAACTAAGAGACTTTTGACTTCACCACACTAAAGCAAACCAATACTGAGTGGCTCGTCGCGCAACCCTCAAAATAAAACTAGGTTGATAAAATATGCAGCTAGTGGCATAACCTAGGTCATCTCTCTTGGAATTGGAGTTCAATATTTAATTGAGTTTTCCAAATGCTAAAAGATTCTAAAAATTTCTAAACTAAGGAGGGTTTTTGATCTAATTAACTAAGTAAAATGAAATTAAAATAAAGTTCCTAAATTCTACCTAATTAGATGAATTATGGGTGGATGATGGTCTTGTGACTAGCTTTGGAATCATCCCTTGGTATTCACTATCCTTATCCTAATTCAATTGTGATTACTTCTGGCCTAAGAGTCCTTAACTGTGTTCATAACAAATTATCTTGGGTTACCACTCAAGATTCAAGAGATTAACGATCTAATGTTGAATTGAAACCTCAACCTCGCATTAAATTATTAATTCTTGTCTTTAAGATCAATGAACACCTAGTTTGATTGATTAACTAATTAATTAACCTTTGAATCATCATTCCAAGATATTTAATTAACCAACTAAACACTAAGGAATTCTCAAATTTAACATTCAAGCACATAATTTCATCCATGCATTTCATCGAACACCTTCGAGGCACACATGGAAATTAGAGGAAAATGAACAATTCAGAACTTGATTCAATCAATTAATCAAACAAAAACAATCTCCTAATTAATGTTTAACTAGCCACTAATTATAAACAACACAATTCTCCAATCTAATACAATCTTAACCAAGAAAATACAAGATAGAGAAAAGTGTAGAAAGAGATGAGAATCTTAGCCAAAACTTCCTTTCTAATTAATGGATTCAAGCTTCTCCAAGATCTTCTTCCAAGCTAATCACAAAGATGAATTAAAACTTCATTTGAGTAGAGATGGAATGGAGGGGATGTGAGATGGAATACGACGTGAGGCGTGTTGATCCCAATGGAATCGATCAAAGGCGTGAATGACGTGCTGTATGCTCCCTCTCACGTGAATTTTAATGATTCCACGTGCTTTCTCTTTTCTCTTTTATTATATATGAATGTGGACCCCACTTCAAATTTTTTTGTATAATATTCCACGCTTTGCCTCCAGCTCCCTGACTCGAATCTCTTCTTCACTTGAGCTGCCTGATGCTTCTTGCTTCTGAACCTCTGTTCTAACAACCCGTAACTATCCTTCTCTTGCATGCACATAAACTCAAGCTGCCCACGTTCTTTTTCTCCACGTAAGTTTCTTCACATCAAAACCAATCCTTCTTCTCACGTATGAACGTGTAAGCCATGTGTAATATGGAGTTGTGAGCCTTGTTTTGTTGCTACGATGCGCTACTTCTTCCATGCTCTGTTTTCAGCTCATCTTCATTAATCCACGTGAGCTACATTTTTCCTGTCTTCCTCAGCCACTTAACGCACCAGAACGTGGCTTCTTCTTTATGCTTCATTTCCACGTAAAAACTGTAGCAAACACGTCAGCTCCACGTTCTTCTACGTCAACCCAAGCTCCTTCTTTAGCTGCTGTACGAGTAAATGATTATGCATCTCATTCCATATTCTATCCAGCTCTCCTAGCTTCAGCCCATTGCTCAGCTTATTGTGGAACTTACATGTAAAACCCGTGGCTTGTTCATCTTTCTTCTCCTCCATACAACTCGCCTTTGACGTTGGCTACTGCTCACATGCATGTTCTTCATTCGAGTTTATCTTCCTCTATTCATGCTCTACTCATCTACTGGTCTGGTGTGTTTGTTCTGCTCAAAAGCATGTAGCTCTTCGTTTCTCAGCTCGTGCAGCAGCTTCTTCACTTCATTCTCATCTTTTCACGTTGAAACTGCAGCTCCTTCACCACGTAGCTTCTTCTTTTCTGTCCAACACATCGCTAGTTCTCCCATGCAGCTCATGCAAGCTTTTTCGTCCATTTCAAAATAGTAGCTTCTTGCTTTACACTTCTTTCCACGTTGGCTTTTCTTGTTGGAACCCATGGCTATGGATGTGCATGTATGTGTATTTGTATCCAAGCTCCTTTGCATGTAGAACCTCTTCACTCTATTCTGCTCATGGAGCTTACATGCTGCATCTCTCTCATGCTTCTCCATTCCCACGTCAACCATAGCTTCTCTTGTAAATTTTCCTCTCAAATTGTACACATAAAGCCTTCATTTCTCCTTCAATTAATTTCCAATCAAGCTCAATTTTGCATTGAAAATCTGCACAAAAAGAATGGAAAGGATGAAATAGAAATATTCACAAAATTCATTTAAAAAGATTTATGCATTAAAAATCCAAGATTTTGTGATTTAATTCCTAAAGTGCAAAAGATGGCTACTAAAATTAAATTCCATCTAAGTAAATCCATTAAGCCTCATTTAACATTTAAAATGCTTAAGTTAAGGGAAATAAAATACATAAAAATCATGCTTATCAAATACATATTCGTAAAACATTAATTAAGTGCATAACAAAGCAATATGGTACCATGGCATATAGATACATTGTAATATCTGTTCTCTGAAAACAAGAGAAAATGTGAGAAACGTAACGTACGATTTCTCTATAAATAAACGAAATTTACTGGATACAAAAGGAAGTCTTTCGAAATGAGATAGTTAAGGTCCCAAAAAATTTGGGAGGTATTCTAGGCTCTTAAAAATGAGAATCACAAGCTCAAGCAAAAAGAAAAATAGAGTTAGAATGAAGAAATAATTTCTTACGAAAAGCTTACGAAATGTAATGGCATTTTCGTAATTTTGAGCAAAATTTGGAATTCACACAAGAGGGCTTTCTAAATGAAAATTTTGAGTTCTCCGGGGTTCTCAGAGGTCTTGAAAACTATGGAAGTCCTAGGACAGTTAAATCCCCTCCAGTGGACGTTTTCTAATGTCGATGTGCCTAAATTTTGACAGATTTGTTCAGGAAGGTTTTAGCTTCGATTCAAAAGGTATTTTATTTAATTGGGAACCTAAATTTTATAATGGAAAAGATGATTCTCAAAAAGGAGCTAAAGCAAAGGAGAAAAAAATGCAAAGTACGAAGGGCAAAATTGGAATTTTTGAAAAATTCATTTTCCTACACCTATATATAGGTGGCACCCCACTTTCTCCCTCATTTGGAATCAGAATTTTCTGTATAATTTCAGAGAAGGGAGCTAGGGTTTGGCTGCACAAGAGAGGAAGAAGAAGAAGGAGAAATTCAAGCTTAAAGGTATGTTTCCATGGTAGTTTTTCATACTTTTCTTCATCCACACCTCCTCTCCTCCCTTCTCCTTTGTTTCCCTTGATTAAAATGAAGTTTACAAATCTGTTTTAAGGGAGAAATTGAAGGGAAAATTCGGATTTGAAGAGAGGAGTTCAAAGAACACAAGATCCAAGTGAGAAAAAGCAAGAAAATAAGATAATTTCTCTTCCTATGGTTGTCATCTTTGGTTCCCTTCTCCACCATTTAGCCGCACTTGAGAAAACCCTAAGAAGAGATGATTTTTAGGCAGAACCAAACATGAATCTAAGAAAAAAGGGTGTGGAGATTAAAAAGATGAAAAGGGAATTATCAAAAAATTATTAGATTTCAATATGCAAATTTTAGGGTTTTTTGTGCACCTTCTAAAATATGATTTCATATGATGATTTCTAGGTTTAATTAAGAGTTTAAATGAGTTCTTGAGATCCCTAAGATGCTCCCTACATGCTTCCTCCTTCAAGAAACAAAGAGAATTCCAAGGAAGCCATTAAACTCCATAGTCTCAACCAAAATGAGATTCCATATCTAGGGAGAGTTTTAAATTTTTCTAACCATTCTTGAGTCACATTTGATGTATGAATATGAGGGGAGGCCTTGGAAAAAATTTAGAACTCACAAAAAGTGATTTTGTGCTTTAAGTTCCATATTATGACCTAAAGGAGCAACATGATGATAGGCCCTTTGTTTTAATTGTGTGATAACTCCAAGAGCTTAAAAGGAGTCAAGAATCATATTTGAAAGAAAACAATGGAGTTTAGAAATTATTTGAGAGGTGTTACTTCATTAAGTGCATTTATGGGCCTTAATGGGGTTTATAGAACAACCTAATGTCTAAGCAAGTTATGTGACCTTAGAGATTATTTCATAATCCTAATTGGCTCCTATAAATTGTATCTAGGCCAAGAGAAACTATCTCTACAAGTTTTTGGGTGTGTGGCTGAAGCAAGGGAGGGAGTTTCAAGAGAAAAAGTGTGTGATTGTGTGCAAGGTAGTTCTCTCCACCTTCTCTCATGCATGGATGTGTGTTTAGCTTGTCTTAGAATGTGTGTATGTGTATTTTCAAGCCATGAGAAGTATGCTAGTATGATGTTATATGCCATGATTTCATGATATCATATTATGTTTTCAAATGAATGCATGATGTTTGCTTGAGTTTACTTGAGTGTGGAGAGGCCAAGAACTCTTCACCATGGTGAGAATAAGCTAAGAACCCATGAGTTTAGTTGAGACATAGCAAAGAGTCTCCCCAAAGTAAAGTAAGCCCCCAAGAGTATGGTTGAGTCCAAGCTCTTAAAGAATGGGTGAGGTAAGTCCAAAATCCATGAGGAGAAGTGTGAGACCAATCCAAACACTTGTGAGCTCTTGAATGTTTTGTATAACTTATTCACATGCCAAGCTTGCTTCTTGAATGTTCATGACTTCCATGATAACCATGCATGCATTTTTACAGCTTGCTTTGCATATGTTATGTATGATTGAATGGGAGATGAGCTATTGTGATTCTTTGAATCACATTCCCTCTTCTCCAATAATCTAATATGCTAAGTGGACTAAGTGGATGTGGTAATGGGAGCCAACAACATTAAAGGAAGGAGATTGACATGAATATATCTAGCTTTTACTTTTTAGGATTATAATGATGATTCATGATATATATTATTATTGTAAATGGTCTATGACCCTTGAGACATATGTAATTATGATATTATGTGACATAGAAATGAGAGAATGTGTTATCTGAATGATGGAATGTGAATTGAGTATATATGGTAAAGATAGCTTTATGAATGGCTTGATGGAAATGTGCATAAGTGTGGGTTAAATAGCCAAAATGAGATGCATGGGGTTTATGACCATTTCGACAGCTTACACAAGTCTTAAATGTGCTTTTAGACTTGCCCAAAAGGTATCAAAGCTAAAGAAAAGCCATTTGGTAATTTTGGTATCCTATATGGAGCCAAAATTGACCATAATGGAACCCTATATCATTTTTTGCCAAATGAGTTATTCTTGATTTGATATTTGGCATGAAATTATATCTCATTGAGAGTTTTTTAAGAAGCTAAAGATCATAATTTTTGAAGGTTTACAGAATATTTGAGAATTTTTCGAAGTTGGCCATTTTTTTGGTTTTGGTCTGCTACATTATTCATTTGGTCCGAAATTGAATTTTGTCACATGAAGCCCAAATGATGTCCAATTTCTATGAAATTTTGTACAAAGAAACTATACATTTACAGTGACTCATGTCAACTAGAAGCACCTCATTTGGAGTCTAGAGAGGGAGATATGAATTTTTGAACATTCTATCTAGTATCAGAAATTTTGCTCAACTTGAGTTACTATTCCATTAAATTTTGAGGTCTGTGCTTAATGAACGGGTTTGGTAATATTTTTTCCCTTTAGCTAACATCCACAGATTTCTAGATTGGTATCATGTGTATGGATTATATTTTTGTGGGATTAATTGGACATTTTCAAAGTTTTATGCAAAATTTTGTGACAGCTTCAGAGTGCAGTCTGACCTCTGAATCATTTTGGATGTCAAACATCATTTGTGATAGGTGTTATAACCTAGGCGTATTTTTAGTGTGATGTAGATATCTAGATATTTCCAGAATGGCCAATATTGTATGATTTTGATTTTTATAGAATTAGTTATGATTTTTCAAAGTTTGATTAGAAAGAGGGCCAAATTTGGCTGACATTAAATAGCCACATTTTATGCTTTATTTCGGTTTCCATGAATTGTGGACATGATTTTATGAAGCAAAGGAGTTGTATTGATGTAATTAAATATGGGAAAGTATAGTATGTGCTCATACAGGTCATGTGACATCGAATGGAATTTTCATATGTAGCGCAATGCAAATTTAATCCATTATTTATATCTCATTTTCTTACAACTCCTAAGCAATGCATGTTATGGAGCATGAAAATTGCTTGAGGAATGATAGAAAGATATGGTATTACATACATGGTAAAACATCTTTCATGGCTTAAAACATGCACACATACATTTAAAGACAAGATAAATATCCACTCATGGATAAGGGAAAGAAAATAGAGCTACCTTGAAGCAAGAGTTCAACACTTTTTCCTTAGATATTCCTCCCCCTTTTCGCCCACACACTTGCAATCAGATGAGGCTTAGTTCTCTTGGCCTAAACACATTAAATAGGACACAATTATATCATGGAAGTAAGCTCTAGCATCACCCACTCACTATGGAAGCTCACTTTATTTTATGGTTTCATAATAGTGTCATATAAGACCTAATGAAGCAAGCACTCAAATTCAAGGTCTTGGATCCATTTGCTCCTTCCATCTAGGTCTCTTGACCCTGTTTAAACCTTTTAGATTCATCAAATTTTCATTGCCAAGAGCTTAGATCTAAGTTGCTTCTTTAAGCCTTATCATGGAGCATATACTTCCACCACACAACCTAAGGCTTCTAAAATTTTTCCAAGCCTTTCTTTGATGTTCTTTTATCATGTTTAGTCCTTTTCTACCCTTAGCAAAATTTTAAAACTCTCCCTGGGCATAAAACCAAGCTTGGCCAAGACATATGCTAGGTTTTAGACCCATGGAGCTAGCTTTGTTTTCTTGAAGGAAATGACATATGTGAGGCTTTCTATGCATCTTAAGAACCCATATACACTCATAAAGAATTAGAAATATCACTAGAAAACTTCATACATACTAAGGTGCAAAAGAAACCTTAGGCTTTTAAGGCCTTTGAGAACCTTGGAAAACTTATTTTTCCCATTTAAAATCCCTCCTTTAAGTTTTCCAAAAAGTACCCAAAATTATGAAAATGCCACTATATCTTCATTGAATTTTGTCTAGTTATTCTGGCTTCGTTTTCAGGGCATCTTTGGCTTTAGATTCCCAATATTTAAGGTCTAGACCCTAATTTTATTGGACCTCAAATCATTCTATTTGGGAGACTTCCTTTTTGTATCCAATGAATTACATACGTTTACAGAGAAATCGAGAAATACGTTTCTCATGTTTATGGAGGTACCGAATATTACAGTCTATGTGGAGTGTTGACCTTATGAGTGTGGTTTGTGTGGATTATATGAGTTTTGATGCTTTACCCGTGCCTCAATGTGAGAGTGAGTGAATTGTGTAAGTGTGTAGCTAACCTAGAGAGAGAGAGAGAGAGAGAGAGAGCCTCTGACATGAATGGAATGCCATGGAAATAAGTGTGAATGCATAAAAGTGGAGTGTGCGTCAATTCCTGAGAGTCCCATGCCTATTTCCATATGTAAATGCTGGAGTGTTACGTGGATCTGCTCCTTCAATTCATGGGTCGAGGTGAATGGAACCTATGCATGTGTGTGTGACATTGCTATATGGAAAAACCCATGCCTCCCATTCATGTATCCACATGAAGACCAATCCGTGAGTGCATGTGAATGCTCTTTCTTTCTCATTCATTCTTCCATGCATGAATGTGCTCCCTTTCATGAAATTCCCCAAGTCAAAAACAAAATAAAATCAATGGTCTATGAAATAAAATTGTCATCTAAGAAATAAAATCATTAAAATGTCCAATCTATGGAATATAATTCCAAAAAATGAAATTCAACTTCCTAATCCAAATAATATCTAATAAAGCTCAAAGTATAATCAAATCATTAATAAAAAGTCTATAATTAATGGGTAAAATATGGAAAATATATAAATTATCAAGTTCTCCCATACTTAGACTTTTGTATTTTGGTCAAAATAAAGGCCATAGAATAAAAGAGAGAGAGTAAAAATTCCAAAAAAATGAGCAAGAAAACAAGGTACAAGCTATAAGGATGAAAGATCACCAATCACATCAACATATAGGCTATCCAATTCATATCACCCATTTTGATTCAACTAGCACCATGATAAAAAGATTGGCAAGCATGTAATGTAATAATGAATTCGCTCACAAGTCATAGTATTTACTTTCTACTCTTGGTGTTTGAGGGTTAAGTGTCTACACTCATCATCCAACTTACCAAACTCCCATTCCATAATCTTGACAATGATCTAGGCTCTCTACCACTCAAAAGGTCAAGCATAAACATAGATCACAATGGCTTTTATTAGGTTGTAGTGTAGGTCTAGGGTATAAACAAGAGTTAATGAAAAGAATGAGGAATCGAAAATCAAAATGAACATCCCAAGAAACCAAGAGCCATAAAGATAAAAGATAGAATAGGAAACCATTCATAATTTACTCAAAAAGGCCTTATTACCACAATGTAAAGAGCAAATGCAAATGATCATAGAACAAAGAAAGCTCTCTCTATCTTTGTATATTTCTTATGTATATATATATATATCCTTTTGTTTTCTTTCTTTTTTTTCTCAACTTTTTTTATATTATTAATATTTTTTTTACTTTTACTTCTCTTTTTTGTTAATTTTTTTTTTCAATCTCATCATTTTTTCCTTTATACAACAAAACAAGACAAGATTAAAATCAATGGCCAAAAGAGTAATAGTATACATGATCAACCAATCTAAGAATTAAAATGTGAGGCTCCCAATCCCCTAGAACATCCTAAAACAAGGTGGATATTTATTTACATTTTCTTATGGGTTACGGGGTAAGAAAGAAACATAACATGGTTCAATGGGGTGAAACAACGGATATAACATATGTAAGGTTGGCTTTTTGGCTCTAAGAAAAATGAGAAATAAATGCCTTGATCACTTTTATGTAAGGCACATGAACACAAAATGTGGCCTCAAGCAAAATAAGAGCTTAAGTTCTAAATTGGGTGAAAGATAAGTGGTACACTCATGAAATAAAGTGTTTTAACAATAGCTCAAAGTCCTTACTAGGTTCATATCAACATTATCACATTGCAATCAAGCTAAGCAATTTACCACTTAACTAGAATCATCAAGCATGTTCAAATCATCTTCAAGCCTAAGTATTTTAGTAGCATGGTATTACTTCAATGCAAACAACTTGTACAAAACAAAAGTTTTTTTTCTTTTCTTTTTTTTTTCAAAACACACAAACAATACAAAACAAAACTTCACACAAAAGCTAAAAATCAACTAACATAATAAACAAAACCAAAAAAAAATTTGTTTGAATGCTCCCCCCTCCCACACTTAAACATTGCATTGTCCTCAATGCTAACACAAGATCTAACCAAAAGAAAGACAACACAATATAAAAGGTGAAAAGGAAAGTATACAACCGGATAGTTAAGGTGGGTCTTGAAATTGAAGCTTCTCCTTGTCCTATCTCAAAAGCTCCTTATGAAAGTACTTAAGCCAATGTCTATTGACTTTGAATTTAGCTCTAGTCTATTCATCCACAAGCTCAACCACACCAAAATGGAAAACATTAAAGATTACATATGGACCCTCCCATCTAGAACGCAATTTGCTAAGCATGAATTTCAATATAGACTTATAAAGGAAAAATTTTTCACCAATTTTGAAGTCCTTCCTAGATATCATTCTATCATGAAATGGCTTGGTTTTCTCTTTATAAATTTGAAGTTCTTATAAGCATCCATTCTAATTTCTTTACGTTCCTACAACTGATACTTTTTTTCAACATTGGTCTTCTTTAACTCTATGTTACATTGCTTGACTACCCAAAAAGCTCAATGCTCTATCTCAATTGACAAGTTACAAGCCTTGCCAAAAACAATCTGATAAGGAGACATCCCAATCGGAGTCTTAAAAGCAATCCTATAGGGCCAAAATGAATCATCTAAATGTTTACTCTATTCCTTTCAATTGGCTTGAACTATCTTTTCCAAAATCAACTTGATATCCTTATTAGACACCTCCACTTGGTCGCTAGACTGTGGGTGGTAAGGTGTTGCAAATTGGTGTTAGGCTCCATCCTTGCCAAGTAACCCTAGAAGCACTTATTATAGAAATGGCTTCCCTAGTCAATGATGATAGCTCTAGGTATTCCAAACTTGCAGAAGATATAAGTCTTAACAAAAGAGATAACTACACTAATAATCCATAGCCAGCAAAATATAAAGATTGCCAAAAGATATAGGGAATGGGCATATGAAATTAACGTCCCACACATCAAAAACCTCACAAAATAGAATAAGGTACTATGGCATCTCATTTCTACAACTTATAGTACCAATATGTTAACACCTAATACATTGCTTACAAAACTAATATGCATCTCTAATAATGTAGGCTAAAATAATCCAGAATCTGAAACCTTTTTAACAGTCTTTTATGAATCAAAATGACCATCACATGCCAAAATATGACAAAAATGCAAAACAAAAGAAATCTCATGATTAGGGATGCATCTCTTAATTACTTGGTCACTATCAAACCACCAAAAGCAAGGATCATCCTAAATATAATGTTTGCCCTCGCTTTTAAACTTATTTAGTTAATACTTATTAAGATGGAAAGGCAATGCACATGTAACTAGATAGTTAACTATATTAGCATACCATGGCTTAGAAATAGCTATAGCATATAAACCATCATTAGGAAAAGCATCAAAAATAAGGAAAGAAGTTACACCAATGCCTCAATCCTACTTAAATGGTCAGTAACTAGATTCTTTACATCACTTTTATCTTTAATCTCAATGTCAAATTCCTACAGTAAAAGCATCCAGTGGATTAAGCGTGGCTTTCAATTTGGCTTTTTCATCAAGTATTTGAGTGTTGCATGGTTAGTAAAAATAGTAACTTTAGTATCCAACAAATATAATCTAAATTTCTTTAAAGCAAATATAATAACAAGAAACTATTTCTCAAGGGTAGTATAATGGGTTTGTACAAAATCCAAGTTCTTTGAAACATGAGCTATCACATGAGACTTCTTTTCCATTTTCAATCCTAAAACTACTCCAAGTGTATAATTGGAAGCATCACAATAGAGCTAAAAAGGAAGGCTCTAGTTAGGTGCCTGAATGATCAGGGGTGTAGTTAATTTCTCTTTAATCTTATCTTAAGCTAGCCTACAATCATCACCAAAAGAAAAATCAACAACCTTCTGATGAAGTCCAGATAAAAGCAATGCAATTTTACTAAAATGTTGAATAAAACATCTATGGAACCCTACATGCCGTAGAAATGACCTAACTTCTTTTATAGATGTAGGGTAATGAAGGGAAGAAATAATGTTTATCTTAGCTTTATTGACTCTATGCCTTTTTAGGACACAATGTAACCTAATACTATACCCTTGCGAACCATAAATTGGATTTTTCAAAGTTAAACACTTAGTTCTTAGCAATGCATCTCCTTAGAATTCTATCCAAACTATACAAACAATCATCAAATGAATGGTCATATACTATAAAATCATCCATAAACACTTCTATGCATTTTTCAATAAAATCACTAAAGATGGACATCATGCATCTTTGAAAAGTCCATGTGCATTACGAAGACCAAATGGCATGTGCCTATATGCAAAAGTGCCAAAGGGACAAGTAAAAATAGTTTTCTCTTAATCTTCTAGAGCAATGAAAATTTGGAAGTAACCAGAAAGACCATCCAAAAAGTAGTAGTGAGATTTACCAACAAGTCTTTTAAGCATTTGATCAATAAAATGGAGGGGATAATGATCTTTCCTAGTCACAACATTTAGGCATCTATAATCAATACACACTCATCATCCATTTTAAACTTAGTAGGAATCATTTCACCTTTATCATTTCTCATTGTAATTATGCCATTTTTCTTAGGCACTCCCTAAATAGGACTCACCCACTCACTATCAAATATAGGACAGATTATACCTATAAACAGTAGCTTAGATACCTCCTTCTTTACGACATCCAAAATCAGTGGGTTGAGGCGCCTTTGAGTTGGCGAACTAGCTTGGCTCCATCATGAAGAAAAATCCTATGCATGCACATCTTTGGGCTAATAACAAGTATATCAGCTAAGGTCCAACTAATAACTTGTCTACACCTTCTAAGAACTTCTAGAAGCTTTTTTTCATACTCCAAGACAATGTCACTAGCCACAATCATTGGAAGCTTCTCATCTTTCCCCAAATAGGTATAGTTGAGATTGTTTGGTAGCAGTTTAAGTTCTAAGGTAAGAGCTTGCTCAACGGAGGGTATGAGTAGCTTGATCTCAATCTTTTCTATGCCAAATACCTGTTCAAACAACTCATAGATAGAAGAAACAACTTTCCCATCCTTGGGAACATTAGTAGTATGAATATCAACAAAAAAAACAACAGTAGTAGTAACATCAGTATTACTACTAGATAAGCTAGTTATACAGCATCCAATACCACTATTAGTAGGCAAGTTAAGAGTGGACGTAGATGAACTAGCACAATCAACGTATCTAGAAGAAACGCTAACATGTATATCATTAAGAGGCACATTAAATCTAGTAGTATCAAAGCAATAAAAAAGACAATAACGTGCACATCATTCCCAGAACTAGAGATGTGATCTAGCCTAGTATAATCATCCAAATTAGTCACATGTTAACTAACATTAAAATCATCACAAACAGAAGAAATCATAGAGTCATAATGATCAAAATATGCAAAAAAACTCACTACTCTAAATGAAAAAGACTAATATGGGTACATCTATCACATATAGTAGATCCAGCACATGCATAATCAACAGAATTATCCAAGTTAACTATGTCACGCGGTCTAGACAACATACTATCCCTAAAATTAAAAGATGCATCATCTATAAGAATGCCAATCAAACTAACACCAAACACAGAATCATCATCAACAGGATGTTTCATAGCATCAAAATGTTAAAATGCACTACATTTTCTACAAATTCCATAGATAAGATATCCTTATGCACATTAATTATAGCTCTAACAATTTTCAAAAAAGGTTTACCTAAGATAAAAGGAACATTCCTACTAGTCCTATATTTATCATCTTCCATGGTAAAGATATAAAAATCTGCAAGAAAAATTAAATCCTTTACCTTTAGCAATACATCTTCAAGAACTCCCAAGGGATGCACCAAGCTTTGGTTAGCTAACTATACCACAATTCTAGTGGGTCTCAACTCTGCAATCCTCAAAGCTAAGAACACACTCCTAGGCATCACATTGATTATAGCTCTTAAATATAGTAAAGCATCAAGGAACTCCAAGTTTCTAATGGTACAAGGATTAGAAGTGGTCTGGATCCTTGTATTTTTTTGGTAGTGGGGGTTGAATCAAAGCAGATATGCTCTTCCTAAAGTTCACTCGCTTATGTCTTCTTAATTACCTCTTGATTGTACACATCTCCTTTAAGAACTTTGCACACTTCAGGACTCTTTTGATTAAGTATAGGAGTGGCTCATTGATCTCCACTTTCTTGAATGTTTCTAGGATTTCTTTCTCCTCTTATTCTTCCTTAAGTTCTTGGTTTAAGTTACCTTATTAGGAAAGGGCAAGGATCTCTTTGATTCCTCTTCTTCTTTGGTATTCTATGGTGCAACATGTGTTTTTTCTAGTGCTGACTTATCCAATTCTGATAATTCGAAAGATCCCAGAACTTCTTTCCCACTTCTCAATGTAATAGCACAAACACCACTTCCTTGAACCTTGGCTTTTTACCTCATTAAGAGAGGTAGCCAACTAACTAATCATATTTTCCATATTCTTGCTCGAAGTTTACATCCTATTTTCTATGTTCTAAATATCCTGCCTGTGTCTAATCTCGCTCTATTCTATCTTATCCAAGAGTTGTTTCATTACAAGTTCCATGATGTTATCCTTTCTAGGCTCTTTTTGGATAGGAATTGATTGTTTCATGGGTAAAAGAACTTGAGCACTTGGTCCTATAGCAAATTTCTGTTATAGATGGCTCTATATTTCAAGTTACGATGCCCTCCACCCAAGATTATAGGTAGTAGAATATGGGTCATATCTCTGTTACCCTTACTGCATAGGTCTACTAGAAAAGATGATAGAACAAGACTCAATTTGATCATGTAACTATGGACACTGATCTATAAAGTGTGTAGCCAAACAACATATACCACACAATGGTCCCACTAAACTAGTAGAAGTAGAGGTAACCTGTGGAGAATAACACTCAGGATAAGTGTAGGTTTGAGGAGTATAAGATTGAAACCTATAAGACTATGGAATAACAGGAGAAGTTTGAGGTATTTGTTAAGCTAAAGCAATCTAACGGACCATAGAAGATAACTCATCCAACCTACTCTCAATTCGAGTGTCATACTGTGGAATACCCAATTCATTCACTCCTTTTGCCATCTTCATCAATCTAGAACCAAACTGCTGGACATTTTAAGCCATTTTGTCTATCAATTCCCATGCCCTAGTGGGAGTGAAATCAACCAATGCTCTACCAACTGCTACATCAATCACATTCTGGTCTACTTAAAGTAGCCCCTCATAAAAGTATTAAATGAGGAGTTGCTACATGATCTAATGGTAAGGGTAGCTTCCAAATAATTTTTTAAACCTTTCTTAATATTTATAAAGTGTTTCCCTAGTCCTCTATACTATGCCACTGATCTCTTTCCTTATTAAAGTTGTTCTAGATGTAGGGAAAATTGTTTCCATGAATAATCTTTTCACTTGGCTCCATGTAATAATTGTACTAGGAGGAAGATAAAATAACTAGTCTTTAGCTTGACCTTCAAGTGAAAATGAAAATGTCTTGAGCTTTATCTACTCTTTTAACACCCCTGGTGGTTTCATAGTATTGCTACTACTTACAACTCCTTTAAGTGTTTGTGTAGATCCTCACCTATCAAACTAGAGAATTTAGGTTGTAAATATATCAAACTAGACTTCAATTCAAAATTTACATCTAAATAAGGATAATTAATACACAAGCTTTGAAAATACAAATCAAGGGTAGCCAACTTTTTAATTGTTCTAACATTGATACCCATATTAGTATTCACATTATCATTCACATTCATATTCATGTTAGCTCCTACAACATTCCTATTTCCATTCAAATCATTTTGTGCATTCATGTTATTTGCATTCATATTCAAATCCACTATTGCATTCCTTTGTTCCATCTCAACTTACAAGTATTAGCAAAATAAGTGTGTGTCCTTTATTTTCCCTTTATTTCTCTTGTCTCTTCCTTGTTTAGTAAAGGTCCTTTCTATTTTTGACTCAAATTCAATTAGCTTTTTTAGTTGAGGATCTTGTCATGCAACAAATAACAAGTCAAAATAAAGAAATGACACAAAAAAGTAGCCACTAAAAACCAAACACTTAAATTTAAAAAAATTAGAAAAATAAAAAAAAGGGAGAATTAGAGTTAAGGACCTAAAGTTGAAAATATTTATTTTGAAGGACCTATTATCATTGTTTCAAAATAGATTACCATTGACTTTAAATAAAATCCCCCAAACCTAATAGTAACAGGTCCTTTAAAGTAAATATTTTTAACTTTGGGTCTTTAACTCTAATTTTCCAAAAAAAATTGAGAAAATACTATAAAGTTCAGAAAAAGTGCCTTAAACGTTGAAATTTGGCCTAAAAAATACTATGCCAAATAGCTTAGCTATTATTTTTACTCTTCACATCCAAAATCCTTGGAATACAAAGTTTAAAGCGAATCTAGGCAATTCAAACAAAAATTCCAGCTAGCAAAGCAATTGATGCACAACATCAAAATGACCAAAAACCAAATTCAAAAACAAAACAAAATCACCGAGAAAAATAGAACTAACATTAGTTAACCTTCCTAAACAATTAAGCATAGAATTTTCGAGGCCTAATTTGATGGTTGTTGTGACGACCCTAACTTTTAATTATTGTAATTAAGGTTAAACACATGGTTAATAACTATAAAGCAAGGTTACGTGGCATTAAGACTAATTACATTGTGAAAATATGGGGAAATTTGAACCTTAATATTATTAGAGTCATAAACCATATAATTACAACACTTACATACCTCAGGGGAAAACAAACATTCATTTATGAGCCTTGATTCTATTACCTATCAGTTCCAATTCACATTTGACTCCTATTAATGTTTCTAAGTCATCCCTTGAGATTACCATATGAAAAACTAAGATTTTCTAGTCACTATAAGGGTTTTAGGACATTTATCGTGGCTAATTTCCCCTTAGCCACGGCCAATTCCCTTCGGCTTCACCCTTCGCATCATTACTAATTTCGTCGCAGCTATCGTTGCAGACAACATACATGGCTCCGCGATGAAGAAGCCTCCTAGAACCTCCCTTGCTCGCCTCTTGTCATTGGCCACATCCAATACTTTCTTTCGCCTTGGCCAATTCCTCTCTAGAATACCTGGCTTATTTTCACAAAAGTTTGCCGCGGCCAATTCCCCACTTCGCCATGGCAAATTCCCCTCTGAACAACTCCCAGTTTAACCTCTCATATTTCGGTGCGACCAATTCCACATTTGTCACGGTGAAATTCTTTCTGGTGCTCTCCCTAAGTAACTTCGCCACTATTGGCCGCAGCCAAATGCCTTCTGATCCTACTACTCTTAAAACCTTACCTCATACTCTCTACCTTAAATTATGCAACTCTAATGGTGTTTATATACCTTATTTACCCAGCTATTCTACCGTCACTAATTCAAAACTTAAATATGAATTCCTACTCATCCAACTATCATATGTCAGCCATTTCACATATTGATGTTAGCGAAAATTACATAAGCTTCCAATAATTAATATTCAAGCATACATTCCGTTAAGGGTCCATACATCACTGATTCAAATCAACAATCTGATATATCATAAGATTGCATTACTCAAATAGTCAATATATCATGGGTTCACTAGCCAAAATGAGTATCAAGGTTCATACATCCATCAACAGCTAATGTAAAGCCTATTACTCATTAGTTACATTCCATGTTATCAAAATACAATCTCCTATACTTGGCAATACAGATACATGATGATGCTATACAAAGGTTAACAAAATTAGCATCTACTTTATTCTATTCAGACTAAGTGTAGCTCTCTACACCCGGCCTCAGCTCATAGATATTCATCCACTTGCTTACCCTTATCCTTACCCGAAGAACCTTTACCTGAAATATTTAATCCTATAAAACAAGATGAGATACGAATCTCATTAACCAAGGTAATTCCATCATATATTCCAGTTTAATTAGCATACGTGCATAATTTCACCTGAGCATCAGAAAAAAATACCAGTTATATCAGTAAATGAAACAATTAGGCTATCATGATTACTATCTCATACTAGTAATCATATTTCCACATGTTAAAGGCCATTAACACCAAGAGAGGCTCATCCACGGCACCTACTCTCCATTGAGCACAACCAGGGCTTAGTGCATCTGGAGTTTGATCATAACCCAGTGCCCGATGGAAGCACATGCACGGGTGGTAGCCGCACCACAGCTCCACCATGGACTCACAAGGTCCAATCACAATATAATGATAGCCAACAAATTCATTCAACATCTCAAATCATTCATGTACAGTAAAATATGAAATTAAAACAGATATATGAATGAAATTAATATAAACCCGATTACTTCACTTGTAGACAATTGCAACAGCCACCAATGGTACAAAAATCTCCCTATAACCATAGCATCAGAGAATTACTACTCTAATTCATCATTAACAGTTACAACAAGTACCCAGAGAATTTAAAGTGTTAATGACCACTTAGGGGAACACTTACCCAGCTACTACAAGTCCCAAATTTGGATTGATGTGTCCTCCACCAGAAACCTCAATATTTCACCCAAAATCCTAAGCAAATTCGTACAAAATTAATACCCATACTATAATCAAGTCATTAGGGTCTCAAATCAGCAGAATTACCTCAAAAAGAAGAGTTCATACCAATCTAATGATAGCCCTAGCCTCAACCTACGAATTTCATCAAGAAAATTCCAAACACCCACATTTCAGATTTTGGGTATGGTGAAAATACTCCAAATAAAAAACTAATTAGACCAAAATGAAGAGAAAGATGAGAGGATTAAGTTATATAACTATTACCTTAGCAGAATCTTGCTCTAAATGTGAGAAAATGTGGATTTATGCCAAGAACCCTAGAGCCTCCTTTGAACCTCCGAATTTGAGATGTGTTTTTGTGTTTCAGCAAATGGGGAAAAGGCTGAAGTATTAGGGTTTTAGTTAGATTTTAGTTGGGTCAAATGTGGGTCATGAGTTGCTCCAAAGTCCAACTCCTAATAGGCTTTAGGTTTTTGCTTTGTTGGGCCAGCTCTTATGTATTGGGTTGCTGCAATTCCATTGGGCCAGAATAAGTTTTAAGAGCTCAAAGGTTTTAGGTCTATACAAGGGTTATTGGGCCAATTATAAGAGCCTATACAAGGTAAATCTTGGACCTCTATTAGATTGAATTATATTGGGCCTGCACCTAGCTTATTGGGCCCTCATTAGCCTCTTATCATGATCTCCTACATTAATTTTGGCCTAGATGAAATTTCTCTCCCAATTAAATCTCAAACCCATATTAATAATTCATTTCTCTAAAATCTCTATTTACCTAACTTACTCGATTATTCTATATTACTTATTCCTAATTAACCTAATCCATGATTAACACCTTAATTAATTTTTGGGGTGTTACAATTGTGCCAAGCAACATCAAATAAACTAGGTTGAAAAAGAATTTGTAATTAGTGATGCAACTTAGATTGTTTCCCTTTGAGTTAGATTTAAATTACTTATAAAAGAGTTCTTTTGGTGCACAAACTAAGTGAAGATAAAAGAACAAGAGGTAATTTGAGGGTTTTAATTTCTAAAATTTAATTGAATTAAAATAAACAACAAGAAGTTAAAACTATACTAAGTGGTAAAATTAACCAACAATACAAAGTAGCTAATCTTAGACTTACCTCTTTAACTTCAATTATCATTGCTCTCATTAAATTGACTTAAGACTTAGGTTTAATCCCCTTGTTTGGTGCATTCATTAAAGAAATTTCTAATTAACCAATTAAGATACAAGTGCCTAATTAATTGGAATCTTGTAATCACAACACTATCAATTGACTAGTGCTTACATGAAAGGATTAGAATACACTTAAAATTGAGTTTAATTGCACTTTTAAGTTGTTGGAACTTCTACCTAAGAACCTAAATCATCATTTAAACTCCAAAAAGTATTAGTTAAACCAATCAAAAATAAATTCCAACATCTATTTACAACAATCATTGCACAATTAAGTTGAAAATTGTAAGGCGAAGTTAGTGGAAATGCACAACAATTCAAGAACAATTCATCAAACGCTTAAAGTCTCTAATTCTTAAACAAAATTTAGAAGATTTACCAATCCAAAATAGCTACTATAGTCAAGTTTTTGTTAATTAAACCTAATCAATAAAATATTAATTGAAGCAACAACAAAAAATAGAAAAGGATATGAGAGAATTAGCCTATTCTTGATTGAAATTGAGAGCTCTAATCTTTATCAAGGAGTTAGCATCCAAGATCAGCCACCAAAAAGAATTAAACTTTCATTACTTGCAAGAAATGATGGAGAAATTTGAAAGGATGAAAGTCCACGACCATAAGCTTGAAGATGGAGAAGAATGAGATGAAATTGACATTATGCCTCTCTCTGTTCTGGACATCCTTCTCGAATCTCCCCTTCCTCATCTCACTCTGTAATGAATGTAATTTTTGTAAAATGATAAAATGAGCCGTATAAAAGCAAGTCCCCTAAAATGAACTAGACAGTGTCCAACAAATTTTGGATAGAGTTCTAGGCTCCTAAAAATGATAATTCTAGGCTCAAAAGGAAAGAAAAATGGAGCTAGGATGGTGAAACAATTTGTGACGAAAACTGATAAAACATAATAGCATTTTCGTAAATAAGTACAACTTTTGAAAAAACACATAGGAGGGCTTTTTAAACAGGAAATTTAAGTTGTCCAAGGTTCTCAAAGGCCCCAAAAACCATGGGAAGCCCTAGGACTAGTAAAACCCATCTGGTATATGTTTTCCAACATCAGTGAGCCTAAACTTTGACGGATTTATTCGGTAAGTTTTTAACTCCAAATTAAGTTATTCTAAAGAAATTTTATTAAATTTAGAACCTAAATTTTATAATGGAAAAGACCATTCTCAAAAAGGAGCTTAAAAGAAGTTAAAACGAACTTGCCATTATGGAAGGATAAAATTGAAATTTTTAAAAAAATATGTTTCTTGAAGCTTCCACACACTTCTCCCTTCTTCTCCCACCTTTTTAAGCATGACTTTCTCTGCCCAAATTATAAAAAAAAAAAATAGCTCTTCTAGGAGCACAAGGAGAGGGAGAAAAAGAGGAGAAAAATCAAGAGAAAGATAAGGAAATCTAAGGAATTTCATGCTTTATCTTCCTCCAATCTTGTTTCTCTCCTTTCCTCCTCTCTTTCCATGGTTTATTTAAGATGAATGGTTCTGTTTTGGTCCAAAAATTAAGGGAGAAGTTTGAATTCCTTGTGGTGGAACAAACCAAGAAGAAAGAGCTTAGAAAACACACTTAAATCTAAGGTAAATTCTCACCTTAGTTGCTTTTTTCTCTTGCTTCTTCTTGGTGTATATTTCGGCCAAGAATAGTACCATATAGGGGGAGGGTTTTCTATCTAAAAACAAGAGAGAAACTAGGGTTTTAGACTATGAGGAATAGGAATATGGCAAGAAATTCTAAGAAAAACTGATAGAAATCAAGTTAGGAAAGTGTGGTGTTTTCTAGGGTTTTGAAAAATCTGATTTTGTATGAGTAATTTCTTGATTATTTAAGTGTTTCATTGAGCTCCTATGACTCTTAGAAACCTTCCCAAGTGGCTCTCCCATCAAAGAAAAATCAAGAAGTTTAAGAACCCCACTTGGCTCCATAAGTTTGGCCAAGGCAAGAGTATAAGGTTGGAGGATGTTTTAATTTGTTCTAGCCTTAGTTTGGGACTCCTTATAATGTTAGAAGATGGGAGGAACCATTGAAAAAAAATTTAGAAACCATAGAATGAAAGATAGGACAATAGTATCCATAATGATGGCTTAAGAAGCAACTTGGTTTTCCACTTGTGCAAGTGGTTATATGAGGGCTCCAAGGACCTTAATTGAGTTCAAGAGGTCTAAAAATGTGAAGAGATGGGAGCCTAGAACTTGAAATGTAAGAGTTGCTTCATTAGGCCAATTATGGAACCATTATGCCATTTATAAAACCAAGTGTGTATTCAAGCTTTAGTTTAGTGTCTTGGCTTGCTTCAAGTATGTGATTGTATGTTATTTGTAATATTTAGGCCAAGAGAATATCCCACCACCTAAGTGTCCTTGTGAGGCCAAGAAAGGGAGGGAGTAAATCAAAGAAAGCTTGCATCAATTGAAAAGTAGCTCTCCACCTTATTCTTCATATATTCTTGTGTGCATATATATGTCATTGTGTGCTTACATGTACTCTTATGATTTGATAACATGTCACTTGATACTTGATGTTGTATTGGTACCAATGTATATTCTTAAATGGTATGGTTGTGATATTAGCTCATAAGGGTGAGGTAATGTCAAAAGTCCTTTAATATAAGTGAAGATGTGCCAAAAGCTTAAGGCATAGGTGAGACTAGGCCAAAAGTCCCTTGGATGGGTGAGGCTAAGTCAAAAGTCCTAAGGCCAAGGGTGAGGCATATCCAAAAGTCCTAAGAATAGGGTAAGGAAAAACCAAAAGTCCCTAGAGCATGAGAATGGTTGATGTGTAAATGTGGCATTACACACTTTATGTTTACACACTTGTGATTTTGATGTATGTATGCTTTGAATGTATGTGTGAATGGGTGTGTGAACTATTGAGATTCTTGGAATCTCACTCTCCTTTCCCTCTCACTCTTGAAATGTCTAGGTGGTGCTCAAAGACAAGAAAATGTAAGCCAAGAACAATGAAAAACCTTACTCTGCCTATTATGTAGTCTAAATTATAGTTCAAAGGGCTTTTGTACATATTATTTTTGTTATGTAAGACCTTTAACAAATGTAACATGATGTATGGATGCCATGTAAATCTTATATGACACTAGATCAATGCAAATATAGATTTTGACTCCTTGATGGCTTGAAATGTTTGTGTAATCTTAAATGTGGAATAGTCAAAATGAGATGCATGGTGTTTGAGGCCACTTGGGTAGTTCCTACAAGTTATATTTGTGCTTTGAAATTTGCCCAAGGGGTGCCAAACATTAAAGTAGGCCAATTAAACCAAGTTGGTACCTCATATGAAGCAAAAGTAACTAATTTTGTGAGCTATACCGCTTTTTGTCCAAATAAGCCCTTCTTGGTCTGAAATTTGGCATGCACCTAGATCTTGTTGAGATATTTTTGGGAAGCTAAAGTAGATAATTTTTAGAGGTTTATAGAATATTTGATAAATTTTTTAAGTTAGGAAAATTTTCTAGTTTGGTTACTGTCACTATGGCTTTGGTCCAAAAATTGTTCTATGTCAATCATGGGAAAATGATGTCCAATTGCCATGAAATTTTATAAAAAAGAATTATACCATCCCAGTGACTTGTGCCAACTGGAATCACCCCATTTGGATGTCTAGAGAGGGAGATATGAATTTTTAAAGTTGTTGTCCAGTACTAGGCATCTAACCAGACCTATGTTACTATTTGATTAGTTTTCATGGTTTGAATGAACCTAGAATGGTCTGGAATGATTTTTCGTCTATATCTAACATCCTTAAATTTTCTGATTGGTATCATTTGCATAGATTGAATTTTTTTAGAATTAATTAGATATTTTTAAAGTTTATATTAGAAATCTGTATCAGTATCAATAGCCAATCAAACCTTTGTGCCTTTTTTGATGTTAAACGTGGCCCAGATTGTAACGAAGGCTGTCTTTGGGACATCTTTAGCTCTCACCCTCAATTGGTGATATCTAGATCTAAGGTCTATCTTGAAAAAGACAAATGCCCTAGCTAACTGATCTAATAAGTCATTTATCCTAGGGAGGGGATACTTATTCTTGATGGTAACATTATTGAATGCCGCGGGCGCATTCGTCAGCCCGAATGGCATTACAATGAACTCATAATGTACATAGATGCTATGTTCATGACTTTAAATTATTTCTAGTGTTAACACTCGTAGCTTTCTAGGAAGCTATAGCATGGCAAATTTCAATTTTTCTACATTTAATTATGAATTTTTAAAGTCGTCACTGTAATTTGCCATATGCTGTCAAAGGTGAATAAAGAAAATCCCATGGTTCTAAGCTTGAAATCCATGGATTGCTTAATGTTTTAGATTATTTGTGACTTGTACAAGTAATAAATGAGTAGAGAATGATGTTGGAACATCCACGGGCCTTATATGATGTGAATTTAACCCTAACATTGTGTAACAAAAGTACATTATTTCCATACTTTTCTTGTAATTTCATAAGGAAATTGGATATGATAGCCTTGAGAGGAAGAGCATCATAATGAAATATATATGGTATGACACATTCCCTACATGAAAAATTTTCCACATCGACTCCTTCTAGACCTTCAAACCCGAGCCACACTCATATTTTCTCCCGTATTCCCTAGCCTCCTCCTCTCCAACATTGTAATCATGTTCTACTTCTTCACACTTGTTATGTAAATTAATGTCTTTTCAAATGTATGCAAATCAGAACTGTGCAAATGTATGTGAGTGTATGATTAGTGGATCTGCTACATGTCCATGCTTGTGTACATGACTTCCCTTACGTGTATACATATGAAAGTAGAGATGATGCCATGGAAGTGGAGTGCTACAATATTCATTCTTACATGAAACTGTGACCTGGACTCCCTCATGCATGAAATCCTGTATGTGAATTGGTGCGTGAGTGAATATGGACATATGAGAATGGATGAAGTGCCATGATAGGTGAGTGAATAAAAGCTCTTTCTCATACCTACTAGACTCTTAAGCTCATGCCTCTTATTGGGACCCAAAAGAGTGTGTGCATGGAAAGTGTGTGGCTAGACGTGTGTGCGTTAATGGAATTTGGTGCATGCTTCTCCTTTTTATTCTATTAGGCCCTCAACCTGAGATCCTTTCTCCACTCACATGCTTTTTGTATGTACGTCCATTCCTCCAGCCACGTGAAACCTTCTACCTAAAAACATCCAACTGTAAAGTGTGTGTACGTGTAACTTGATGGCTCATGTCGTCTACGTGGAGTGTTGACCATGTAAGTGTGGTTTGTGTGGATTATATGAGTTTTGATGCTTTAACCATGCCTCAATGTAAGAGTCAATGAATTGTGTGAGTGTGTATCTGACCTGGTGAGATAGAATGTAACATCTGGTTTCTCTATAAATGCACAAAACTCACTAGATATAAAAGGTATTGTATAAGTTAGAGGACCAAATTTTATGATGGAAAAGACATTTTTCAAAAAGGAGTTAAAATGAGGCCAAACGGAGAAACCATGTGTTAGGGACTAAATGAAAAGTTGAAAAAGTGTATTAACCTTACCTTTTTAGCTTTTTAAATGTCTAGCCACTTGCTTTAACCCTTAACCATGATTTTGGTGGTCTAAAATAAAGCTGAGAGAGAGCTCTAAGGATGCACAAGAGGAGGGGCAAAGAAGAAGAAGAAAGACCAAGAAAAAGGTAAAAATCCAAGACTATCTCATGCTTCTTCCTTCCCTAGCCTTGTCCTCCCCTTTCTCCTCTCTTTTCCTATGATTTTGTTGAAGTAATTGAGGCTAAAACATGACTGATTCAGTAGGAAGAGGAAAGGAATTGAAAGGAAGTATAAAGGCCTAGAAAGTACTCTTGAAGAAGCTTAAAACCAAGGTAAGATACATGGCTTTCTTTTACTTCTTCTTGGTTGTTTTCTTTATGGGAATTTCATATAGAATCTAACCCATTGAGGAGAGAATCAATTCAATTCTTAACATGTTAGAAATGAGGAATTTAGAGCAAAAGAAATAGGAATTTCCAATTGAAAACAAAAGAGAAGCAAGAAAATGCAAGTTATGCTACCTAGAGAGTTTAAGTTGCAAATGGAAATATGAAACTTTATAAGGGTCACATAGCCTAAGAGTATATAAGAGTTCTTAAGACATTTAGGAAGCTTGCAAGTGGCTAATTGCACAAGAAAACAAATAAAGCTTCCTAGGCTACAAAATGCTCCATGTCTCGGCCTAGACCATTTAAAGCATCTAGGTAGTGTTTTAAATTGCTTCAAGGCTAGAATGGAACTACATATGATAGAAGAACATCAATGGAAGTCTTGGAATAAATTTAGAAGCCTTGGTTTGTGAGATGGAGGAGTAGGATCTATAATAAGACATGAAGAAGCAACTTATAGCTATGTTCCTTAAAATGAATTTGTAATGACTCTAAGGAGTCTAAATGGAGTTAAGAGACGTAAATTAAGCGAGAAATGGGAGCCATGATCATGAAATTCAAAGGTTACTTCATTGTGCCTTGAATGGATCCATAATGAGATATATGAGAAAGTAGCATAGCATAGAGCTTGTGAGAAGCTAAAACTTGTTCCAATGACTTAAATATGCCTCATTTGATATGTTTAGGCCAAGAGAATCAAGTGTCACCTAATTCCATAAGCTTGGCTAAAAAAGGGAAGGCAAATTCAAGGAAAAAGTGTGTGACATTAACTTCAAGGTAGCTTTCTAACCTTTTTCTCATGCATTCCTTGGATGTTTATTTGTCTTTAAGGGCTTGTATGTATGTTTAAGCTATGAAAAATATTTTTAACTATCGCTTACTTGCTATGGTACCATTATACATCTTGAAATAAGTTTATGGATGTATTTTAACTTGAATAGGTATAATGAAACCAAAAGTCCCTATGATTGAATGAGATAAAGTCAAAAGTCTCAAGAAGAATGAGGCTTAGTCAAAAGTACCTTGAAAATGGGTGAGGCAAATCTAAAATTTTCAAGGAAAATGGCTGAAGATAGGCCAATGCCCTTAAGAGCCTATGTATGTTATGTATGAGTTTCTTGGATATAAAAAATGCTTTATGTATGTTCACTAGTAGCCTATATGCCATACATGCATTCATTGACATATTTTAGCATCCATTATGTATGTTTGAAAGGGTAAAAAGCTATTAAAATTCTTTAAATCTCACTCTTCTCCCTTCATATGCCTAATTATACCTAGGTGAACCAAGAGAATTCAAGAATGGAGGCCAAAGGTCTTGAAGTATGGGACTTTAATAAAAGAATAGAAAAATATACGTGTTAATTGCATATTGATTTTAAGAATTGTATCTATATGATATATATGAGATGTAACCATTTAAACAAGTTTGAATGTATATAATTATGATGTATGTATCAATCTTGAAGCTAAATGTATGAAAATGTAAGTTTTTACCACCCATGAGCCTATGTATGCATATGCACAAATGTGAGTGGTATGGTGAGATTGAGCATGCTGCTTCCCTAGGCTATAATGGTGATAACTTGAACCATTTGGCATGCTGCTTCCCTAGGCTATAATGGTGCATTGGGACGTGCCCAAATGGCCATGGAACCATAAGAAGATCATTTGGTGTCTTAAAGAACTATTTTGAACTTCAAAATTGACTAAATTTAAAGCTAAACCAAAGTTTGACCAAATGAATGCATTTTTCCATGAAATTTGGCCAGAAAAAAGGAATCATCTAGAGCTTTTCATAAAGTAAAATAGAATCTAATTTGAAGCTCTAGAGAATTTATTATAATTTTTTAAATTTAGCCAAATTATGTAGAAATGATATATGCAATGTTCATATGTTAGTTTATATTTCTATGTCACACATAAGACAAATGAAATCCAATACTCATAAAATTTTACAAGATAAACTAGACATCATAAGCTTTCCATAGCCACCAAGATCACCTCATTTGGAGCTCTGTAGAGTGAGAACCAAATTTTTTAAATTGCTTGATAGTATTAGTAATACAGCTTGACCTCTAGTATTATTCCATCAATTTTCATAGGCTAATGGCTACTACATTGATTTGGAATTATTTTTAGCCATTATTTAACATCAAAAAATTTTCATAATGGTATGTTTTACTTGATTTTGAATTTTGTAGAATTACTTATGAATTTTCAAAGTTTATATCAGAAACCTATGACAGCAGACCTAGTAGCTGGACCTTTAGTACTATTCTATTGTCTTTTGTGTTCTATTTGATGTTTTCATGATTTGGAATGATTTTTATCCTTTAGATGAAATTTTGGGCTTTCTAGGAAGCTACATTTGCTTTATTTTAATTTTTTTAGAATTAATTATAATTTTTCAAAGGTCTTGCCAGAAAGTTGTTATGGCAAACCCAAGAGCAACTTCAAGTTTTTGTATTCCATAGTTCTCAATTCTGGTTGTAAGCCTCCAATTGTGTTATTTCTTATATGTATGAGTATGTCATGGATAAAATGAGTTGAGACAAATTTAAATGACTCATGTATGCAAAATTGAAATAAATTCAGTGTCCATACGCTTTAGTTTCATTGCCAAAATGTGTAAATTCCACTTAAAGGAGTATAAAATGCTTTGAATGTTATGTATGGACTGTATGAACTTAAGGTACTACATAGAAAGCTTGTGACATGAATAGAATGTGTGGAAATGAGTGTGAATGCATGGAAGTAGAGTGTGTGTCAATCCTTGAGAGTCTTATGCCTATTTCCATGTGAGGGTGAGACGTGGGTGTGATGTGTGAATGCTGGAGTGCTACATGGATCTACTCCTTCAATTTATGGGTCATGAGTGAATGGAACCTATGCATGTGTGTTGGAAATTGCTATGTGGAAAAACCCATGCCTTCCATTCATGTACCCACATGAAGATTAATCTATGTACATGTGAATGCTCCTTCCTTCTCATTCATTCCTCTATGTATGAATGTGCTTTCCTTCATGAAATTGCTTAAGTCAAAAATAAAATAAAATCAATGGTCCATGAAATAAAATTGTCACCTAGGAAATAAAATCATTAAAATGTCCAATCTATGCAATATAATTTCAAAAAGGTGAAATTCTGCTTCTTAATCCAAATAATATCCAATAGAGCTCAAAGTATCATCAAATCATTAATAAAAAGTCCATAATTGATAGGTAAAAATATAAAAAATATATATATGAATTTATCAATACTTCTTCTAAAACTGCCAACTATAATTATATAGTCAGCAATTCTTGAAAAACTACTAACAAAATTATAATTATAGTTAGCAGTTTTAAAAGAACTACCCACGAATATGTATGAACATATCCTATTTCTATAGTAGTGTTACATGCTAGTGCTAATGGGTATCGAAGGCTTTATAATCAAGGTTAAGACACCCCAAAGGAAAAAGGATTGTCTCCTTCCATGCCTTATAATTATCCCTATTTAGAATGATCTATGGCAATTTCAACAATTAAAAGAGTTGATTATGATGCAAATTAGGACTTAAACCTTGAATCCTACTTACAAAATTGGGGCAATCAATTGTCGCATTTACATTGTATTCTTGCCAATGGAAGTCATAGAAAACATGAATTGCATCAGTAAAATCTACCTATGAGCAAAGAATGTATAGCATACTATAAATTTATGTATCTTATATGATATAGCTAGAAGGCATTCATGCCTCTTAATATATGTGAGCTACATAGAAAACACAAAGCAATTTCCATTTCATCCTAATTAAACATTTAGATGTGGATATCTCTATGTGGGCAAAGACATGTCATACCTACATACCTAATTACAATTGATGCCTTCAAGTCCTTATGTGATATTCATGTTTTCTAAAACAAACTAAGGATGTATATTCATAGACATTTAAAACTGTTGTAACTACTCCTTTAACTAAATAAGCTAATAGCAAAAAATCTCATTCTATAATGTGCATCTAAATGTATATAAGCACCAAGCAATGGTAATTTAATTTCAAGAGAAAAGGTAATGATTAACACAATCATTTCTCAACATGCACATTACTTAATGGAGATAATATGATTGTATAAGAGTTTGACACATTTAATTACTCTTTGCATGGCATTCCTTATTAACCTCCTCTTTTCATCAATTACATGTCATACATGCATATTATTCATCAACAATATCACTCAAATATGGTATTAAACATGTATTCTAGCCTTATAACATTTTAGAGGCCACGACTATGCAACTACATGTCTTAAAACACACAAAAGCATCTTTTGCATGGGCTAACATTAATTATATTCATTTTATTTTCTAGAACATATGGATTGACAAATGGTCCATTAAGGAATTAATTCTAAATATGTGTTAAAGTGATCATTTAGTAATTGAGCTAGGCACACATTAAAATATTATATTTAAATCTAGTTAATGGTCCTAAAAGTGTGGGTCATTGATAAGCATGATTTTTATATGTTTTAATGCTCCTAACTTAAGCGTTTTTAAGAAGCATATGGCTTGAGGAGTTTAATTGGATGGAATTTGGTTTTAGTAGCCATTCTTTGCACTTTAGGAATTTAACTACAAATTAATTGATTTTAAACGCATAAATCATTTTTAGTGAATTTTTCTCCTTTGTTTTTATATAGATTTTGGGCAATTCATCTCTCATGTTAATTAAGGAATGGGTGAATCATGCTACACAATTCCCACATTGAACCATGCTCCATGTTGCAGCACTTGGGTTGGAAGAGAATAGCTACATAAAGCTTAGTTTTAAACAAAAGAGAAGAAGCTTCAAGCACTTTCTGTTTTGACGTGAGAGAGTTGAGTTAAATGAAAGGAAGCTAAGGGAGAATGTGATTACAACATAGATAAAGCAAGATGCAGAAATAGAAGTAGCCACGAGCTTGATAGAAAGATGAAGTAGAATGGTTACAGGTTGACGTGGAAAGGTTGCATGTGGGCATGGGTTCATGCATTCTGTTCATGTACAGAATGGAGCACATAATAAAACACGTGGAAGAGGCTTCAAGCACTCACAGGTTGGCCCTAAATAGAGAAGGAGATTACATGGAAAGGAGCTAAGAATTAAATGAAGCAACACACTCTCTTAGCTAAAGAGGTTGCTGGGAAGAAATATGTAGCTCGAGATTTATGTGGCATGGAAGCAAAACACAAAGAAGGGATTTGCATTAAGCGTGAAGGGCTACCAAACATACACATGCAGAAGCGAAGGAATACTATGGGTTGGAGAAGAGAAGCTCATATAGAGGGCACACTCAAGCAGAATAGGTATAAGATGCCACAAATGCATGAGCTGAGATGAAGTTAAGAGAACAAACATGCCAAAGAAGCCTCTATTTTTGGGTTTCTGGTTTAAGAAAGAGGAAGCAACATGTGGTATGACAAGAAGGCTTGAGCTAAACTTGAAGAAATGAAGGAAGATCGAGCTAGTAGAACAGAGCACGTGGACAGTACAGCGCATGAAGAGAACCACGCGAGGGAGATTTAAATGAAGCTCATGAAGAATGAAGAGAAGAAACACGCAAGGCAGCAGCATAAAATAGAAGAGGAAGAATGAGCTACATGGGAGAAAAGGAATGCTATGTGTTTAAATAAGAAACAGTGTAGAACGAGTTGAGAAATGAAGAGCTACAAGTCAATGAGCAGAAAAACACACACAGATGCAAAATCATTTACTTGTGCGACAGCCACAGTTTAGTAGCAGAAACAAAGAGTTGAGCACGTGAAAAGAACCTGATTATAAGGCTAAAGGCTAGATCATTCCACACTTTGGGGCCCACAAACTTTCAACATGTAAGACACATATACACTCGTGAGGTTCTACATGAAGCTAACATGGAAGATGCATCAGGAGAACACGTGAATTTGGCTGGGAAATGAATAGCACGTGATAAATAAACAAAGCACGTGAGGAAGGGCTAAAGAGGGACAGAGGCAAAATCAATCATCGAGATGCTACATCCCATTTATTCCATCATCCAATCACTTCATTCACGCCGTATCCATTCCATTCATCATCCAGTCCATGCCCCTTTCGTCCTCCATTCTCTCTATACCACACCATCCCATTTCTCCACCTCCTTCCATTCAAATGAAGCTCTAATCCTCCATCTATGACTAGCAAGGAAGAAGGACCTTGGAGAAGCTTGAATCTATGGATAAACACAGAAGTTTTGGCTAAGGATTTCTATTTTCCTACATTTTTTCTCATTCATATATTGTCTTGTTTAAGTTGTATTTGATAGAGAATTTGTGTAATTGTAATTAATGACTGTTTAGACACTAATTAAGAAATCTTTTGTTGATTAATTAGTTGGATTAAATACTGAATTTTTCAATTCCTTACAATTACCTATGTATGCAATCAAGGTGTTTGATGAAATACATGTGAGAGATTGAGTCTTTAATTATTTAATTTGAGGACTCATTGGTGTTTAGTTGTTTAATTAAACATATTTGGATGATGATTCAAAGGCTAATTAATCAGTTAATCGATCAAATTGGATGTTCATTGATCTTAAAAATAAGAATTAATAATTTAATGTGGGATTGAGTTTTCAATTCAACATTAGATTGTTAATCTCTTGATTCTTGTGTGTTAACTTAAGATACAATTGTCGTGAACATAATTAGGGATTCTTAGGCTAGAATCAATTACAATTGGATTAGGATAAGGATAGTGGACATCAAGGGATGATTCCAAAGCTAGTCACAAGCCCATCTTTCACCCATAATTCATATAATTAGGTAGCAATTAGGAATTTTAATTCAATTTAGTTTTAGGTTAGTTTAATTCAATCAAAAACCCCCCTTAGTTTAGAAATTTTTAGAGTCTTTTAACATTTGGAAAACTCAATTAAGCATTGAACTCAATTCTAAGGGAGATGACCTAGGTTGTGCCACTAGCTGCATATTTTATTAACCTAGTTTTACTTTGAGGGTTGCGCGACATATCACTCAAAATTTGGCGCTGTTGCAGGGGATTTGGTGTCTAAATTGTTTGAGAAAGTTTTCTAAGTGTTTTTGTTTTGTTTTAGCACTGTTTTGGCTTTGCTTTAGCTTAGTTTTTGTTCTGTTTTGAACTTGGAATTGGATCATTTCGGTGTTATGTGTCAAGTGTCCTGTGTGACACCTTAACCTCTAGCTCATACCCAACGTGCCCTCTAGCCCATATGGCAATGCGGAACTCATAAAGGAGACACTTTCTCAACCTTATGCTTACTCTCTCTTTGGGGCTATGTGTGGGTAGAGCTCCACTTAGAAGTAATATGGACCGATTGAGCTCTCTATATCCTTCCTCATGCTCAATTACTCTTTTGAGATTTATTTCAATCCCTACTATATGCTTTAAACTCATGGAAAGCAAAAAGGAATTAGAGACATGCATTTTCGCTATGGGCAGATTTTGCTTCTTTTCTGGGCTAACTTTGGAAATTCATAACTAAATGCAGAAAAATCGTATCTGCATGATCTGGGTCATTCTAGAAATTTTGAGACGTCTACTTCATACTAAAAATACTTAGAAGTCTCAATCTCTCACTCATTATGCGTTTGACATCGAAATAGTTCACTGGTCAGAGGGGGCTTCTTTGCTGTCACAGTTTACTGATATGGACTTTCAAAATGTCTAACTAATTCCACAAAAATCCAATGCTCATAAACTATATCTCTATAGAAAGATGTAGATGTTAGCTAGAGTAGAAAAATATCTCCAGATCAGTTCACCTAGCCAATTTCCCGGAAACCGATGAAACAGTACCTCGGGTCTGGTTGGGTGTCTGATTCTGGGCAGGAACTTCGAAATTGCATAACTTCCTCTCTGGACCTCTAAATGAGGTTTTTCCAGTCCCTACAAGTCACTGTGACCATCTAGTTTCTGTGTATAAAATTTCGTAGCCATTGGACTACGTTTGCCCCTCGGATGACATGATTTCAAAACTGACCAAATGAACAATGATTTTCTGAAATCCGAATTTCTGATGTCAACTTTGAATGCTCATAGAAAATGCTCTAGACCTCTAAATGACATGAACTCTAGCTTCCCAGAAAGCTCTAAACATACTCTAGTTCCATGTCAAATCTCATGGCTAGAAGAGGTCATATGGCTATTCTATGACATCATGTGCAAAAGGCCATTTCTTGGCCAAAAGTGTGGCTAATGGGGTCCAATCTTAAGTTTTCTACTTCTATGACTCTTTGAGCACATGAGAAAGCATCTATAGGAGCTATCAATCATGCCTCAAGTGTCTAATAACTTAGATTGGGGAAACTCACTTCCCCATGCCCACTTATGCACCCATATATACTAGGCTATCATGAGCATTTCATATCAAAATCTACTTTCTCATTCATCATAACCCTCATTCTCATACATACATCATTCATACATGGTTTTACAAAACTATGATGAACTACATCATATACATTATTTACATCTCATGTACAATTCTCATATACAACATGTGGCCAAAAATCCTTTACATTCTTCTTCATCTCTATCCCTAGCCTCATGCTTGTTGGTGGTTGCTCCCATTCCTAATCTCACTTGGTCCACCTGGCATGGTTGGATGGTGGAGAGGGAGGGTGAGATTCATGGAATCTCAGTAGTTCAACTCTCATTCAAACATACATATATTGCATGCAACAAGTCTCATTATGCATGTATGGCATGTTAGCATATAAAACATGATGAAAAACATTTAAAACATGTGAAATGGCCATGGATAACATTCATGAGCTCGCTGAGTACTTGAATCGGCCTCACCCCTTCCCTTATGGCTTTTGGATTTGCCTTCCCATACTTTTAGAGGTACTTAGACTCACCCTTACTCTTTGGGAGTCAACCTCATTTTGGGAGACATGGCTCAACCAACTTAGGGCTTCGGCTCATCCTCACCTCGGCTATAGGGTTATTGGCTTTTCCATTTCCTCAAGCAACCAATAAAGCATTTAAAACATCATCTCCAACATATCACATAATCATGCTAACACACTTCTCATAGCTCATATCATTCATACACACAAGCAAGACAATGTAGACACACAATTATGCATGAGAGAAAGTGGAGAGAACTACCTTTGCTAGCTATTTACTACTTACTCTGTCAATGGTCTCCTCCCTTGTTGGTTTCACAACAACTTCTAGATGGGAGAGTTTCTCTTGAGCCTAACCACACAAAAGCATGGAATCAATACTTCAATACTCAATTCTTAAGCTAAGGATCACTTCTAATCAGCTCTACTAAGCTTCTCACTCTAGGTCTTTTCTTCTCACTAGGGTCCATGAGCTATCCCTCTCTTTTCTCAACTCTTAAGAAAGGGGAAAAGCAAGAAAGAGAAGACTAGCTACTTCTAATCTCTCTCAAGAATGGTTTCCCACTCTCTCTCCTCTGAACCAGACTCAGACCTAACCATTTTCTACCATTTAAACCGTAGGAAAGAGGGGAAAAGGGGAGAAGGGTAGCTTACTAAGAGGAAGCCATGAAAATTCATACCTTTCTTGTGCTTTCCTCTTCTCTTCAGCTTCTCACTCTCTCCTCCGCCCTTTTCTCTCTCCTAAGACGAGTTAGAGTCGGTTAGAAGAAGAAAGAAGAGATTTGGAAGCTTTTAAAAAGTCAAATTCTCTTTTTCTCGCTTTTCTGGACCGCTCTCGCTATAGCGAGTTAGTGCCCTCGCTACGGCGAGCTCGTGTCTGTTCCAGACCTCTGCCTTCGCTATGGAGTCGCTACGGCGAGATCGTGTCTATTCCAGACCTCTGCCTTCGCTATAGCGCCGCTACGGCGAGCAACTCCCTGGTCTCTATATGGAATGCCGCACTCGCTATAGCCAGGAACAATTTCGCTACGGCGAGCAACTCACTGGTCTCTATATGGAGTGCCGCACTCGCTATAGCTAGGAACATATTCGCTACGGCGAAGAGGCATTCTCGCTATGGCGATTCCATATCTTGCTATGGCGAGAAGACTTAGAAAATTCTCAACTCTTCGAAAATTTTCCAGCTTCTCTTTTCCTTTTCTTTTCTCATTTCTTTTTCTGGGTTGTTACATTCTACCCTCCTTATAAAAATTTTGTCCCCGAAATGTAAACAACATACCTCATGGGAAGAGTTTTGGATGTTTCTTTCTCATATCCTCCTCCAATTCCCATGTGGCTTCTTCGGGTGACAAACCCTTCCAAACCACTTTCACCAACGGTATCGTCTTATGCCGTAACTGCTTGAGTCTAGCATCTACGATCCGTTCTGGCGATACTATATAAGATAGATTCTCCTGTAACTGCACATTCTCATATTCTATGACATGTGAGGGGTCTGGCTGGTACTTTTTCAGTTGGGAAACATGGAAGACATTATGAACTTGGCTTATATTTGGAGGAAGAGCTAGTCTGTATGCCACAGGTCCTACTTTATCTAGAATCTGGAAAGGACCTATGTACTTGGGACTGAGCTTCTTACTTTTAATGGATCGACCTATAGCTGTGGATGGAGATACCTTAATGAAAATATGATCTCCGACCTCAAACTCTAACGGCCTCCTATGCTTATCTGCATAGCTTTTCTGTCTACTTTGGGCCATCAGAAGTTTCCTTCTGATGGTTTCTATCTGTCTAGAGGTCTGATCCACTAACTCTAGGCTTATAAGGCTCCGCTCTCCTAGCTCAACCCAACACATTGGGGACCTACACTTCCTCCCATACAATGCCTCATAGGGTGCCCTCTGTATACTAGCATGATAACTGTTATTATAGGCAAACTCTGCTAGAGGCAAGTATGTGTCCCAGTTCCCTTTCAATTCTAGTACACATGCCCTCAACATGTCTTCTAGGGTTTGGATGGTTCTCTCTGTCTGTCCATCTGTCTGAGGGTGGTAGGCTGTGCTAAATCTGAGTCTAGTGCCTAGAGCATCTTGCAATGATCTCCAGAAATTCGATGTGAATCTGGGATCTCTATCTGACACTATGCTCTTGGGCACACCATGCAGTTTAACTATCTCCCTGATGTACAGCTGGGCTAACTTGTCTAGGGTATAAGTGGCTTTCATAGGTAAAAAGTGTGCTGACTTTGTTAACCTATCCACTATTACCCATACTGCATCATAGCTCGATAATGTCCTGGGCAAACCCATAACAAAATCCATAGCTATGCTATCCCACTTCCACTCTGGGATATCTAGAGGCTGAAGTAACCCTGCTGGCTTCTGATGCTCTATTTTCACTTTTTGACATACTAAACATCGGGAGACATAGTCTGCTATGTCTGCTTTCATTCCGGGCCACCAGAACAATCTTTTCAGATCCTGGTACATCTTATTGCTACCCGGATGAATGGTATACTTACTCTTATGTGCCTCATCTAGGATTTTCTCCTTGATCTCAGTGTTCTTAGGCACATACAGCCTATCCCTGTACCTCACTATATTATCCTCAGACAGGTTGAACTCCTGGACCTTTCCTTGGGTCATCTGGGTTCTAACTTCCTTTACATGATCATCTACTTGCTGACCTTTTCTTATCTGATCTCTCAGGTTACTTTCTATCCGGGTTTCACTCATTAATAACTTTCTCGAATACACCCTGCAGAAGAGACTCATGTCTCTGAACCTCTCGAGCAATTCTTGCTCTCGGATCATCATACAGGCCACGTGTATGAATTTTCTACTTAGGGCATCAGCTACCACATTAGCCTTACCTGGATGGTATTTCAGTGTAAACTCATAATCTTTCAGAAATTCTAACCATCTTCTTTGCCTCATATTGAGCTCTTTCTGCTCAAACAGGTACTTAAGACTCTTGTGGTCGCTATACACTTCTATGGCTGCCCCGTATAAGTAGTGTCTCCATATCTTAAGAGCAAATACCACTGCGGCTAACTCTAGGTCATGTGTGGGGTAGTTTTCCTCATGAGGCTTTAACTGTCTGGAAGCATAAGCTACCACTTGGCCTTTCTGCATGAGTACGCATCCTAACCCTTTCTTAGAGGCATCACTGTATACTACAAACATTTCTTTAGGGTCGGGAAGTATTAAAACTGGTGCCGTGGTCAACTTGTGATTCAACTCTTGAAAACTACTCTCACATTTCTCATTCCACACAAACGACACACTCTTTCTAGTAAGCCGGGTCAATGGCATTGCTATTTGAGAAAAGCCTTGAATGAATCTTCTATAGTACCCTGCTAAACCTAGAAAGCTCCTGATCTCTGTCACTGTCCTAGGTCTCTCCCACTGCAATATTGCCTCTATTTTATGGGGATCTACTGCGACCCCTGCCTGGGAGATCACATGACCCAGAAACTGAATTTCAGTGAGCCAGAAATCACATTTACTAAGTTTAGCGTACAACTATCTTTCTCTTAAGGTCTCCAAGACTAGTCTCAACTGCTGCTCATGTTCCTCTCCACTTTTTGAGTAGATGAGGATATCATCTATGAAGACTACTACAAATCTGTCTAGATATGGCCTGAAGATTCTATTCATATAATCCATAAAAACTGCAGGTGCATTCGTTAACCCGAAGGGCATAACTAGGAACTCATAATGCCCATATCTGGTTCTAAAAGCTGTCTTGGGAATATCATTCGCCTTTACTCTGAGCTGGTGATATCCCGACCTGAGGTCTATCTTAGAGAACACTGACGCTCCTGCTAACTGATCTAGGAGGTCATCTATGCGAGGGAGAGGGTACTTGTTCTTAATGGTAATCTTATTGAGTTCCCTGTAGTCTATACATAACCTAAGGCTCCCGTCCTTCTTCTTGACAAATAGAACTGGGGCTCCCCATGGTGAGACACTAGGTCTGATGAAACCCTTTTCTAAGAGTTCCTCTATCTGCTTCTTAAGCTCTGCTAACTCTGTGGGGGCCATTCTATAAGGGGCCTTAGACACTGGACTTGCCCTAGGTACGATTTCTATGGGAAACTCGACCTCTCTCTCTGGGGGCAATCCACTCATCTCTTTAAGGAATACTTTTGGGAATTCCCTTACTACTGGGATCTCATCTATACCCTCTTCTACCTCAGCCTGTACTGAGAAAAAGACCAAATACCCCTGACAACCATGTCCTAGAGATCTCTCTGCTTGGGAAGTGGTCATGACAGACAACTCAGCCCTATTACTAGGCACAGTCCCACATTCAGGTAAAGTAACACATCTGTGGCTACAATCTAGTGTGGCATTATTGGTAGACATCCAATTCATACCAATGATCACATCTATTTCAATGAAGGGCATGCATATCAAATCAAGGGTGGTCAGGCAATGATTAAACTGGATCACACAATCCAACCAAGCATGGGAAGTGATGGCTCGGTTTCCAGTAGGGGTAGATACATGCAACTCATATGGCAATGTATGCATACACAGACCCGACCTCTTAACACAGTCATATGATATGAAAGAATGGCTAGCGCCCGAATCAAATAAGGTAGTTACGGAAAAATCATTTATCTTAATAGTACCTTGAATCAGACTCGGGGATTGACTAGCCTCTTGCTGTGATAGGGCAAAAACTCTACCCTGGGTCTGCGGTCTGGGAGGTGGAGCCATCTCTCTCTGCTGTGTGATCGGTACTGGGGCCTGTGGGGGAGCTTGCATACAATCTCTGGCTATATGCCCCGGCCTACCACATCGATAGCATACATTCTGCCCCGCATAACACGGCCTGGTACCGTGATTCCTGCCACACTGGGGACATATGAGAGGTGGAGCGCTGCCTCTACTAGACTGAGCTTTCCTCTTCATCCCTCTCTGGTTCCACTGACTCTTTCCTCCTCTACGGCTTGTCATTGCCGGCTGGGAACCATCTCTAGACCTCTTAGGCTCAGGGAGGGGAAGTAATGGTCTAGCGCTGGAGGTAGGTTGCATCATCCTGAGATTCGTTTCTGTTACTCTGCATACTTCTACTAGGGTATGGAAGTGCCTAATTCTCTGGGGCACTACCCTGTCTCTGATCTCAGGGAGCAAACCCTTCTCTAGCCTATCTGCCCTCCATTTCTCATCATCATGTCTCTGTAGGTATGAGGAATATCTAGAGAGCTCAATGAACTTTGTTACATATTGGTCCACTGACATCCCCGGTATCTGTCTCAGCAGAATAAACTCTGACTCCTTCTCATCTCTAATGGAGTCGGGGAAATACTTCTTGTGGAATGCCTCGAGGAATGCCTCCCACGTGATCGGGACGTTCCTCGCTCTCAGTATCGGTTCAGTGCCCTTCCACCAATATATTGCTTCTTTTCTTAGCTGGAAAGCAGCCATCTTGGCTTTCTGCTCAGAAGTGCACTCCATAACCTCGAAGATTTGCTCAAGTTCTATAATCCAGGCCTCGGCTCTATCTGCACTCATCTCACCATCAAAGGTGGGAGGCCCGAACTTTCTGAACTGAGTAACTACTTTTCTGGTCGAGGGCTGCTGCTCAGCAGGAGGCATCTGAGCTGGTGGGACTGGGGCTACAGCCTGCATATGTGGCTGTGCATCTGTAGGAGTCGCCCCTGAATGCTCAGGACGATCAGAGTGTGGAACTGGCTGAGGAGGGGGAAGTGTAGGACCTTGGCTATCTCTCTCAGCAAGCCGTTCTTGTAGCTGCATAATAACAGCTTGCTGCTGATCCAAGCGAGCCATTATACTCTGTAAGGCTCCAGCAACTGGATCGCTAGGCCCGGCCTCATCTGCCTGAGCCGCTCTAGAAGGCCTACCTCTTCCTCTACCTCTACCTCTGCCTCTGCTTTGGCGAGTGTCTACCATCTTTCTGAAACATATAACATGGCTTAGCATACATAAAAGGGACACATGCCACTTTCATACACTCAATCATCCATAGCAAAACTCATAAACATCTTGGCAACTCTCAACATATGCTACAACTCACAATGAAAGCTTAAAACTGTGCTCTCATACTACATCTCATAATGAAAGCTTCGAACCTTACTGTTCTTATGTTCTAACTTATCATAAAAGCCTGAAACTTATGCTCTGATACCAACACCTACAGAGCCACCAGAGGTATTGTCCCCGTCCTTCCCGGTTCGTGGGCTTGGTTACCCTGCCTTCCCGGTTCGTAGGGGTTTTGTCCCCTTGGGATTTTATTCCCAAAAGGCGCCTCTGGTGGGGGAAGGCTTCGCCCCCACTTATAAGCCTTAGCCCCAGACCATTCCTGGCCGATGTGGGATTTCACAATCCACCCCCCTTTTGGGGCCAACCCATCCTCGGGTTGCACATGGACCAGGCCCGCTCTGATACCAACAAATGTGACACCTTAACCTCTAGCTCATACCCAACGTGCCCTCTAGCCCATATGGCAATGCGGAACTCATAAGGGAGACACTTTCTCAACCTTATGCTTACTCTCTCTTTGGGGCTATGTGTGGGTAGAGCTCCACTTAGAAGTAATATGGACCGATTGAGCTCTCTCTATCCTTCCTCATGCTCAATTACTCTTTTGAGATTTATTTCAATCCCTACTATATGCTTTAAACTCATGGAAAGCAAAAAGGGATTAGAGACATGCATTTTCGCTATGGGCAGATTTTGCTTCTTTTCTGGGCTAACTTTGGAAATTCATAACTAAATGCAGAAAAATCGTATCTGCATGATCTGAGTCATTCTAGAAATTTTGAGACGTCTACTTCATGTTAAAAACACTTAGAAGTCTCAATCTCTCACTCATTATGCGTTTGACATCGAAATAGTTCACTGGTCAGAGGGGGCTTCTTTGCTGTCACAGTTTACTGATATGGACTTTGAAAATGTCTAACTAATTCCACAAAAATCCAATGCTCATAAACTATATCTCTATGGAAAGATGTGGATGTTAGCTAGAGGAAAAAAATATCTCCAGATCAGTTCACCTAGCCAATTTCCCGGAAACCGATGAAACAGTACCTCGGGTCTGGTTGGGTGTCTGATTCTGGGCAGGAACTTCGAAATTGCATAACTTCCTCTCTGGACCTCTAAATGAGGTGCTTCCAGTTCCTACAAGTCACTGTGACCATCTAGTTTCTGTGTATAAAATTTCGTAGCCATTGGACTACGTTTGCCCCTCGGATGACATGATTTCAAAACTGACCAAATGAACAGTGATTTTCTGAAATCCGAATTTCTGATGTCAACTTTGAATGCTCATAGAAAATGCTATAGACCTCTAAATGACATGAACTCTAGCTTCCCAGAAAGCTCTAAACATACTCTAGTTCCATGTCAAATCTCATAGCTAGAAGAGGTCATATGGCTATTCTATGACATCATGTGCAAAAGGCCATTTCTTGGCCAAAAGTGTGGCTAATGGGGTCCAATCTTAAGTTTTCTACTTCTATGACTCTTTGAGCACATGAGAAAGCATCTATAGGAGCTATCAATCATGCCTCAAGTGTCTAATAACTTAGATTGGGGAAACTCACTTCCCCATGCCCACTTATGCACCCATATATACTAGGCTATCATGAGCATTTCATATCAAAATCTACTTTCTCATTCATCATAACCCTCATTCTCATACATACATCATTCATACATGGTTTTACAAAACTATGAGGAACTACATCATATACATTATTTACATCTCATGTACAATTCTCATATACAACATGTGGCCAAAAAGCCTTTACATTCTTCTTCATCTCTATCCCTAGCCTCATGCTTGTTGGTGGTTGCTCCCATTCCTAATCTCACTTGGTCCACCTGGCATGGTTGGATGGTGGAGAGGGAGGGTGAGATTCATGGAATCTCAGTAGTTCAACTCTTATTCAAACATACATATATTGCATGCAACAAGTCTCATTATGCATGTATGGCATGTTAGCATATAAAACATGATGAAAAACATTTAAAACATGTGAAATGGCCATGGATAACATTCATGAGCTCGCTGAGTACTTGGATCGGCCTCACCCCTTCCCTTATGGCTTTTGGATTTGCCTTCCCATACTTTTAGAGGTACTTAGACTCACCCTTACTCTTTGGGAGTCAACCTCATTTTGGGAGACATGGCTCAACCAACTTAGGGCTTCGGCTCATCCTCACCTCGGCTATAGGGTTATTGGCTTTTCCATTTCCTCAAGCAACCAATAAAGCATTTAAAACATCATCTCCAACATATCACATAATCATGCTAACACACTTCTCATAGCTCATATCATTCATACACACAAGCAAGACAATGTAGACACACAATTATGCATGAGAGAAAGTGGAGAGAACTACCTTTGCTAGCTATTTACTACTTACTCTGTCAATGGTCTCCTCCCTTGTTGGTTTCACAACAACTTCTAGATGGGAGAGTTTCTCTTGAGCCTAACCACACAAAAGCATGGAATCAATACTTCAATACTCAATTCTTAAGCTAAGGATCACTTCTAATTAGCTCTACTGAGCTTCTCACTCTAGGTCTTTTCTTCTCACTAGGGTCCATGAGCTATCCCTCTCTTTTCTCAACTCTTAAGAAAGGGGAAAAGTAAAAAAGAGAAGACTAGCTACTTCTAATCTCTCTCAAGAATGGTTTCCCACTCTCTCTCCTCTGAACCAGACTCAGACCTAACCATTTTCTACCATTTAAACCGTAGGAAAGAGGGGAAAAGGGGAGAAGGGTAGCTTACTAAGAGGAAGCCATGAAAATTCATACCTTTCTTGTGCTTTCCTCTTCTCTTCAGCTTCTCACTCTCTCCTCCGCCCTTTTCTCTCTCCTAAGACGAGTTAGAGTCGGTTAGAAGAAGAAAGAAGAGATTTGGAAGCTTTTAAAAAGTCAAATTCTCTTTTTCTCGCTTTTCTGGACCGCTCTCGCTATAGCGAGTTAGTGCCCTCGCTACGGCGAGCTCGTGTCTGTTTCAGACCTCTGCCTTCGCTATGGAGTCGCTACGGCGAGATCGTGTCTATTCCAGACCTCTGCCTTCGCTATAGCGCCGCTACGGCGAGCAACTCCCTGGTCTCTATATGGAATGCCGCACTCGCTATAGCCAGGAACAATTTCGCTACGGCGAGCAACTCACTGGTCTCTATATGGAGTGCCGCACTCGCTATAGCTAGGAACATATTCGCTACGGCGAAGAGGCATTCTCGCTATGGCGATTCCATATCTCGCTATGGCGAGAAGACTTAGAAAATTCTCAGCTCTTCGAAAATTTTCCAGCTTCTCTTTTCCTTTTCTTTTCTCATTTCTTTTTCTGGGTTGTTACATCCTGCTTGCTGAAATTTTTGTTTGAAGTACCTAGAAAATTCTTAAACTTTGTTTTTTAAGGTTTTTGGGTGTTTTAAGCAAAATTAATAGTAAAGCTATTAGGTGCACCATTTTTTGTCCAAATTCTAATGTTTAAAGCACTTTTCTAATTTTTTAGTATTTTCTCAAATTTTTAAGAAATTTTCAATTTTTCTAGATTTATTTTCTTTAATTTTTGTGAGTTTATTTTGTGTGATTAACCTCTATTTTAGAGTGTTTTTTTATTGTTAGACACTTCTTATCTTCATTTGATTTGATTTTTTTTATTTTGAGTTAATTTTAGTTATAATTTGTTAGTGAATTGTTTTTGTGCTGAAATTAATTATTCTTCTCATTTTTTTCTTTGCTTTAAATGGATCATTATTATTCTAATCAAGGTGTTTATGATTCTTGTATAGAGCATAAGATTTCTTGAAAGTTGGATGACGCCATGTCAATGCTTCAAGGCCTTCTTGAAAGACAAAGACAAAAGCAATACAGCCAACAATACTAACAATTTCAATCACCATGCTACCAACCACACCATCATTCCTCTGAAGTACACCCCATTGAACCATACCATAATCCATATGAATTACACCCTAATTACTACCATCATTATGAGCCATACCACAACTTTCATATGCAAGAGTCAGAATATCGTCCTTACAATTATCATGAGGGATACACACAACAAGAGGTCCAGAGGGAACCAAGTTAGGAAGAGAGGATGATGCAGCAATTGGAAGCCCTTGATCTTCAAATCCAACAAAGGGATGCCGACCATCTTCAATTCAAACAAGAATTTGAATGGTTGCATCTTGAAAATCAACAAAAGATTGACAACATCATGAAGAATTCAAGATTTCAAATGAATCAACCTACTTCAAGTGCTACTGAATTGACTAAAAAGCAAATTGGAAGGGAATGTATAGAGGAGGAAGAGTCCTATTCATTGGGTAATATCCTTCCATCTTCTAATATTTTACAATTTGTTGAAACTGATTCTAGTATACGTGATAGCACTGTGATTCCTGATGCATATAATATTATTGATTCTGAATTGCATGATGATATTGTTGATGAGGAAATTATTGTTGAATCTCCTGATTTGATTAATTGTGGTAGTTCATTGAGTAAATTTGATACAATTTTTTATGTTCATGAACCTTTGTGTACTGATGCACTTGGTATGTCTACACCTAGCTGTGACCATAGTGAAAATTTCATTTCTGAGCCTGTTAATGATGAATCTTTTGAGTCTAGAGTAGTAGATAAGTATGGGGTGACTTAGAATGTAATAATCATTCTATTCCTAGTCTGGAATTAGTTGATAAGCCTGTTGATGATGCATCTACTGAGTTTAGGGATAGCATACCATCTAGATCATGTGATATAGATGATTTAAATGATTCTGTTGATTGTGTGTGTGCTGGATCCACTATATATGATAGATGCTCATAGATTAATTCTGTCATTAAGACTAGTAAGTTCCTCACATATTCTAATCAACATGATTCCTCACTAACATGTGATGATATGGCTAATGAAATGGTAGATGTAGCATGTGAAAAGAATATAGATAGTGAAATTGTTAGACATCTTGTTGTTGATAATTCAGACCCCACTCTTAAATGCTTATGTGATGATATGCATACAAGTCCTATGTGTGCTAAGATAAATGAATTTTTGGAGTCTGATAAGTTTGTTGAATCTATGGAATCCTTTGTTTGCACTAAAATTATTGATAAGACTGATTCTACTGATCAAACTAGTATTAATGAGAGCATGCATAGTGATACTGCTGATGTTGAAAATCCTATTGATGCTTGTGTTGTTATTGATACTAGTGAGAGACTGGATTTTGTTATTGATCATTGTTTTCGAATCTTATGAGCCTATTGATGTCTCTTTGGTCAGGGAAGATACTGTTTCTCTTGTTGAAAGTGCTGAACAAATTCTTAAAGTTAGTGAGCTAATTCCTAACAAGCCATAGACTCTCCCAACTGAGAAAAAGCAACTGTCAGACACCTTGAACTCAAAGGACTGTGAGAAGTTGAAATTAAATTCTTCTGTGGATGTAATGACTCTTACTGATGGGAGTCTAGTAGATTTTATTAGTTTTGATAGATTTATAGAGAGTTCGAAGTTTACATTTGATTTTAAGTTTTCTTTTTGTGCTTCTGAATATCCTAAATTTCATTTTCCTTCTTTTCTTGCTCCTGAAATTGCTGAATCTAACTTTTCTAAACTACTGATGGTTGAGGAAGTCCATGGATCATCCCTACATGATCAATCCAAATGCTTTAAAGTAGTGAGACTTAAAGTTGTTTAGTTGAGAAGAAATAAAGTAGTTTTAATTTTGATTTTTGATACTTATGATTAGTTGATCTTGATAGTATTCTTTTTAGTTTAGGATGTAGTTTTCTTTTCTTTTCTACATTACAGTTTGTTTTGTTTCTGTTTTGTAGGTAATAAAAGGTTGCTAACCAGCTACATAGGAATCTGAGCCTACCTTAAGATCTTTGATTCAAGTTTATCTAGTTGTATTCTCTCCTTTCACTCTCTTTATATTATGTTGTTTATCTTTTTACTGGATTGTGTGCTGACATTGAGGATAATGTAATATTTAAGTGTGGGGGGGAGAGTCATTTCATTCCATCCATCTTTTCCTTATTTCCTTGTTTTGAAAAAAAAAATTGAATTTTTGAGAAAATTTTTTTAAAAATAGCGTGATTCTTTTCAGTTTTTTTGTAAAAGTTGCAAGTTAAGATGATTATAGCTTGGATTCACTTAGACATGATAAGTCATAGATCTTGTGTCTTGATTCAAGTGAAGTGGCAATGAATTTGTTTCAATGAATTGTTTGATAGCCATTAGCTGGTGAGGAATTGAGCCATAATTGTTCATTTCTAGTGTGTACTCACCTATCACTGCTTTCACTCTAGAACTTGTCTTGATTCTCTATTGAGACCACATTTGCATTTACATGCATGAAAATGATGAGGTATTCATTTCTTTTGATAACTAGTGAGCCAAAAAGCCAACCTACATACATCTTATCCATTGTTTTAGCCACTTTGAACCTTGATTTTCTTTTCTTGTTGAACCATAGCCATTAAAAATGCATTCAATCTTATGTTAAGATACCTTAGGGATTTCAAGGAGCATTACATCTAATTAGGATAGGTGAATGTGTGCTTTACATCAATTTAGGCCATTAATAGTAAAATTTGAGGCATATGTTTCAAAAAAAATGCAAAGAAAAAAGTGATAGAAAAGCAAAAAGAAAAAAACAATTAATGAGAAGTTTGAAAAAAAAAGAAAAAAAAAAGACGAAAAACAATTGAAAATCAAAAGAAATAAGTGTTTCAGATTGAATTTGCTTTCTCTTATACTTGTTGGAATTAAGGCCTAGAAACATATTCTTCCCTATCTTAGGTTTCTTTTGATTGCTCTTGAAGTTCTAAGGTATCCATTTGTTCCCCTGTTCTTGTTTGCCCATTCATTTCATTTCCTTAGCCCCATTACAACCCCAAATAAAGTCCTTTGATTAGTGTATTGCATTTAGCATGGGTGGTGGACACTTAGAAGCTTGACAAGCTTATGGTAGTGAGCTTTGATAAGTGGAAATTGGGTGATATACATTGACCTTAAAATACTTGAGATGAGAGTAAACACTAACCTATGTGAAGGGCTATGCATTTTGATTCATTCTTTTTAAATGAAATTGCCATGGAGCTTAATTCTTGATGTAAGTGATATTAGCTTTGATTGTTAAAGTTTTGAAAAGTTTCGGTCATTTTCTATCTTGTAACTTCCTACACTTTCCTTTCCATTTTCATTCTCCATTGGTCATTCCACTAGTTTTTTTCTTAAAGATTTTTTAGCTTTGCCCAGGAATGCAAAGGTTTAAGTGTAGGACAATTTGATAAGCATGATTTTTATATGTTTTAATGCTCCTAACTTAAGCGTTTTAATAAGCAAATATGGCTTGAGGAGTTTAATTGGATGGAATTTGGTTTTAGTAGCCATTCTTTGCACTTTAGGAATTTAACTACAAATTAATTGATTTTAAATGCATAAATCATTTTAGTGAATTTTTCTCCTTTGTTTTTATACAGATTTTGGGCAATTCATCTCTCATGTTAATTAAGGAATGGGTGAATCATGCTACACTATTCCCACATTAAACCATACTCCATGTTGTAGCACTTAGGTTGGAAGAGAATAGCTACATAAAGCTTAGTTGTAAACAAAAGAGAAGAAGCTTCAAGCACTTTCTGTGTTGATGTGAGAGAGTTGAGTTAAATGAAAGGAAGCTAAGGGAGAATGTGATTACAATATAGATAAAGCAAGATGCAGAAATAGAGGTAGCCACGAGCTTGATAGAAAGATGAAGTAGAATGGCTACAGGTTAATGTGGAAAGGTTGCATGCGGTTATGGGTTCATGCATTCTGTTCATGTACAGAATAGAGCACACAATAAAACACGTGGAAGAGGCTTCAAGCATTCACAGGTTGGCCCTAAACAAAGAAGGAGATCACATGGAAAGGAGCTGAGAATTAAATGAAGCAACACACTCTCTAGCTAGAAGAGTTGCTGGGAAGAAATATGTAGCTCGAGATTTATGTGGCATGGAAGCAAAACACGAAGAAGGGATCTGCATTAAGCATGAAGGGCTGCCAAACATACACATGCAGAAGTAAAGGAATACTATGGGTTGGAGAAGAGAAGCTCACATGGAGGGTACACTCGAGCAGAATAGGTATAAGATACCACAGATGGATGAGCTGAGATGAAGTTAAGAGAACAAACATGCCAAAGATGCCTCTATTTTTGAGTTTCTGGTTTAAGAAAGAGGAAGCAACATATGGTATGAAAAGAAGGCTTGAGCTAAATGTGAAGAAATGAAGGAAGATCGAGCTAGCAGAACAGAGCGCGTGGACAGTACAGTGCATGAAGAGAACCATGTGAGGGAGATTTAAATGAAGCTCATGAAGAATGAAGAGAAGAAACACGCAAGGCAGCAGCACAAAATAGAAGAGGAAGAATGATCTACATGGGAGAAAAGGAATGCTACGAGTTTAAATAAGGAACAGTGTAGAACGAGCTGAGAAATGAAGAGCTACAAGTTGGTGAGGAGAAAAACACACACAGATGCAAAATCATTTACTTGTGCAACAGCCACAGTTTAGTAGCAGAAATAGAGAACTGAGCACGTGAAAAGAACGTGATTATAAGGCTAAAGGCTGAGATCATTCCATACTTTGGGGCCCACAAACTTCCAACATGTAAGACACATATACACTCGTGAGGTTCTATGTGAAGCTGACATGGAAGATGCATCAGGAGAACACGTGAATTTGGCTGGGAAATGAATAGCACGTGATAAATAAACAAAGCACGTGAGGAAGGGCTGAAGAGGGACAGAGGCAAAATCAATCATTGAAATGCTACATCCCATTTATTCCATCGTCCAATCACTTCATTCACGCCGTATCCATTCCATTCATCGTCCAGTCCATGCCCCTTTCGTCCTCCATTCTCTCCATACCACACCATCCCATTTCTCCACCTCCTTCCATTTAAATGAAGCTCTAATCCTCCATCTGTGACTAGCAAGGAAGAAGGACCTTGGAGAAGCTTGAATCCATGGATAAACACAGAATTTTTGGCTAAGGATTTCTATTTTCCTACATTTTTTCTCTTTCATATATTGTCTTGTTTAAGTTGTATTTGATAGAGAATTTGTGTAATTGTAATTAGTGGCTGTTTAGACACTAATTAAGAAGCCTTTTGCTGATTAATTGGTTAGATTAAATACTAAATTTTATCTATGTATGCAATCAAGGTGTTTGATGAAATGCATGTGAGAGATTGAGTCTTTAATTGTTTAATTTAAGGACTCCTTGGTGTTTAGTTGTTTAATTAAACATCTTTAAATGATGATTTAGAGGCTAATTAATCAGTTAATCAATCAAATTAGGTGTTCATTGATCTTAAAAGTAAGAATTAATAATTTAATGCGGGATTGAGTTTTCAATTCAACATTAGATTGTAAACCTATCCCTATAAAGGTTGAAGACAACTAACAACACACGTGAAAACATGGCCCACTAGTGGGTCCTCCAAGGGGATGGCATGTGTGGGCCACCTATACCCTTTTAGGGTGTTTTTTGTTGCACTGTACTCATTTTGTTATCTAGGATTTTTTAGTGATTTATTTATTTTTAATTATGCTCAAAAAAATTATTTTTTATTTATGTGTTCTTTCCTATCTAAAAAATCAAGTTTGTTTTTAGGAACTAAATGACATTAGAAAATTATAGAAAATTTTGACATTATATTTTCACCCATAAAGAACTTAATTTCAACTTGTAATCTCCTTAAATGAGTGTAAAAAATTCATGCTCTCAGCCTTAAATTTATATAGCTAAATATTATGAAGTTTGACTCCTAATTTTTTATTAAGGTAGTTGTTCTACTTTTAAATGCATCAATGGCTCATAATTTGATATCTTAGGATATATTCAGCATAGTATCCTATTTGATCAACCAAATTTAAAATTTTCTCCTAATCTAGAATTTAATTATGCAAGCTATGATGAATGTTTATCATCAAAGTTATTCATCCACCAAAGTTTTGAAAAATTGGCTAGTTCCTTGTAGATAGAAGATAAGATAATTATTTTAATCCAATCTGGGAATATTATTTTGTAAATTTACAAAATTGTTTACTTCCCTTATTGATGGAATTACTTTTTGAATTATTAAACATAGTTACCTGCCCAAAGGAGGGTAATTGTGTATATTAATTCTTATGCGACATGAAGCATGTATGTGGAAATACATGGTTAAAAGGTCTATCTACCTAAAAGCGATAACTCCTTTCAATTCATTTATTTCCTTAATGGTTTGGGGTATATATATACATTGAATGGTCTATTTGCCCAAAGGAGGCAAATTGTTCAATGTTATGAATATTCTCTTTTTATTATTTACTTCATGTAAGAGAAAAACCAAATTGTATGCTGTGTTCTTTACCCAAAAGGGAGTTCATGATGATGTGCATGGTGCTATTTATGAATAGGTTATCATGTTTTTATGAGCAATGAAATAATTGCCTATTAAATTAACCATGTTGCATTTTTTAAGTAGTTTCTTTTGCTATGAATAACAACACCACCACTATAGAGGCCTTGAATGGTTCCAATTATAAGAAATGGAAGTAAAATATGAAGTTTTCGCTTGGAATAATACATATTGACATGGATTTACATGTTAGTGAACCTTTAAAACCCATTGAAAAGAGTAGCATTGAGGAAAAAGAATACTATGCTAAATGGAGAAATCTAATTGTCTTAGCCTAATAGCTATAAAGAGGTCTATACCTAAACATCTCATGAGTGGGTTGCTAAATACCACTAATGCCAAAGAATTCTTCGTTGTTGTGGGGAATAGATTTCACCTATCAAACAAGGTTGAAGCTAGGCAATTGATGAGTGAGTTGACAACAATGAAATACAATAGCATTAAAGAAGTAAAGGAATATATCATAAAGGTGGTACATGTTCAAGCTAAACTCAAAGCCCATGGCATTCCTCTTCCTAATAGTTTTGTCATTCATCATGCACTTAATTCACTCCCTTTTGAGTTTAGTCAAATTAAAACTACTTATAACACGCAAGATCAAACATAGGGTATCAAGGACCTAATTTCCAAATGTGTGGCTAAAAAGGAAATGCTAAAAAGAGAGAAAAATGAGACAACTTACTTTGTTTCCCACTATAGACTAAGTTTTCATAAAAGAAAGGGAAAGTTCAAGAAGTTAAAGCCTCATGCTCCCAAGAAAGACCAAGAATTCAAAAGGCAATAATACTGGAAACAATAATAATAGAGGGATCAAAGATAAGTTTAATGACTTCAAGTGCTTCTTTTATAAGAAGAAAGGTTATAAAAAGGTTGATGGTCTCAATTACAACACCTAGTTAGAGAAAAAGAACAAAGGATAAGGTAAGTTATTGATGTGTGTTTGTTTTGAATCAAATGTTGTTAATTTCCCCTTTGACTCTTGGTGGCTTGATAGTAGTGCTTCTTTTCATGTTACATCTACTTTATAAGGTTTAAGAAACAATAGGAAAACTGTAACGTCCGATTTTCCATTAAACGTTAAAATTTAGTTGATTATAAAAGTAGGTCCCTGAGATGAATGATTTAAGGCCAAATAAAATTAGGATAAAATTTTAAATAATGAAAAATGAGGATTTAAGCCTTGAGTTGTCCAGAAATCAGAGCCAGAGCAGTTCAAAAAAATCATCGAAAGTGTAGTTGCATTTTCATAAATTTGTGCAACTTTTTAAAAACTCATAGGAGGGCTTTTTAAATGAAAAATTTAAGCTTTTTAGGGTTATCAAAGGCCCTGAAAACCATGGCAAGTCTTGGAACTGTTAAAATCCCTCCAGTGTATGTTTTTAAACATCAATTAATCTAAACTTTGACTATTTCATTTAGAAAGGTTTTTAATCCAAATTGAGTGATTCTAGAGCTATTTTATAAAATTAAGGACCTAAATTTTATGATGGAAAAAACGGTTCTAAAAAAGGAGCTGAAATTAATCAAAAATGAAAATGCTACAGATGCGAGATGTAAATGTCATTTTTAATGAACAAATCCTTCTAAATTCTTCTACATAAGAGGCATCCCACTCCCTTGGTCCTTTTAATCAACTTATTCTATCCAAAATAGAGAGAGGCTCTACCCAAGTGAGATGCACAAGGAGAAGCTTCAAGGAAGAAGAAAGAGTAAGGAGAAAGGTGGGAAAATGGAAGAATTTCTTGGCTTTTCCTTCTTTAATGTTGTTTTTCTTCTCTTAAGCTTTCTTCCTAAGGTTTGGGTTGTTCATTTGGGTCTGTTTTGAACCATATACAAAGGGGAGGAGTTCAAAATTCAAGGAAAAGGAAAAGGCAAAGAAACAAGCTCTTGTAGAAGTAAGGAAAGCAAGGTAGTTTCCTCTCTTTGTTGCTTTCTTCCTTTTATGCTTATTGAGTGTGTGTCTTAGCCTTAAATAGAACAGTTAAGGGGGAGGAATTTTTGACCTAGAGCAAGCAATAATCTTAGGAATTAGGCTATGGGAACCTAGGAAATGCAAAGAGAATTAAAGAAAAACCATTAAAACTTAAGATAGAAAAGTTAGGAATTCATGGTGGACGTATGAAATCTATTTTGATTCAAGAATTCTTTAGCCTATGTAAGTATTCATTTGAGTTTCTAGGACCTTTAGGGAGTCTCCCAAGTGCTTCTCCCATCAAGGAAAAAATTAGAAACTCCATAGACTTTAAATGCTCTCCATGTCTTGACCTAGAGGAGTTGGGAGACCTAGGGAGTATTTTAAATTTTTCTAAGCTTGGTTTGGGACTTTATGTGATGGAAAAAGATGAGAGGAGGCTATAGGAAAAATTTAAAAACTCTATTTTGAAAGTTAGAGGTGTAGGTTCCATAATATGACCTATAGAAACAACTTATATCTAGGCTCTTAGAAATGAGTGTGTGATGGCTCTAAGGATTCCAAATGGAGTCAAGAGACCTAAATATAAGAAAAAACTAGAACCAAGAGCTTGAATTATGATAATTGCTTCATTAGGCCTTAAATGGAACCAATATGTAACCATAAAGACAAAATGCTTCTTTAACGTGTATTTGATGCTAAGGCTTGTTTGAAGAGGATAATTGGATGCTATTTGTTATGTCTAGGCCAAAGAAAGCAAGCTCTATCCAATTATGGTTTGTGACTGAAAGGAGAGAAGGGGAATCAAGAGAGAAGCTTGTGTTCAATTACTAAGGTAGCTCTCTATTCCTTTCTTGTGTACATTATGGTTGTATGAGTGTTATTTGATGCTTATGTGTGTGTTTGGATCTTGAAAGATGTCATATGTTATTATTTGGTTTATATGGTACCATTATGTTTCTTGTTGGCATTTGGTTGTGAAATTATACTCTATGGGAGAGGTTATGCCAAAAGTCCTTTGTGATGAGTGAGGTAAAGCCAAAAGACCCTAAGAATGGGTGAGACAAGGCCAAAAGTCTCATGGATGAGTGAGGATAAGTCAAAAGTTCATAGAACAAGGGTAAGGCTAATCCAAAAGTCCCAAAAATGGGGTGAGGCTAGACCAAAAGCCCCTTAAGCTTGTTTTTAACCTTGATATGTTACTATGGCATGGAAATTGTGAATGCAATGCCTCTTAAAAATGCTTATGACATACTTGTATCTTATGACATGATTACATGCCTTATTTGCTTACTTGAAAAGATGTTGAGCTATTGAGATTTCTTGAATCTCATCCCCTTCCCTCTCCCATCTCACCATGTTTAGGTGAAGTTCAAAATACCAAAGATGGAAGCTATAGAGCTTAATGGACTATATGTTGACATTATTGTAGTTTTTTATGTATTTGAATGTCAAAGTTTGTATGCATATATTATTTTGAGATGTGAGCCCTTGGGCAAATGTAAAAATATGTAAAGATCATGTATAAATCCAAGTGGTAGCCAAATGAATGAGAAAATGCATTTTGACTGTAACAAACGCAATTTTCGTAAAACGACAAAATGAGTCATATAAAAGTAAGTCCTCTGAAATGACCTAGATAATGTTTCAAAAAATTTAGATAGATTCCTAGACTTCTAAAAATGACAATTCTAGGCTTAGACGAAAAGAAAAACAGAGTTAGGACGGAGAAGCAATTTGTGATAGAAACTGACGAAACGTAATTGCATTTTTATAAATAAGTGTAATTTTTAGAAAAACACATAGGAGTACTTTTTAAATGAAAATTTTGAGTTTTCCAAGGTTCTCAAACGCCCTAAAAACCATGGGAAGCCCCAGGACCAGTAAAGCCCCTTCGGTATGCATTTTTCAACGTTAGTTGACCCAAACTTTGACTAGTTCGTTCGATAAGGTTTTAGTTCCAAATTGAGTGATTCCAAAGGAATTTTATTAAATTGGAAACCTAAATTTTATAATGAAAAAGATGGTTCTAAAAAAAGAGATAAAACAAAACCAAAACAAAATTGCCATTATGAAAGGACAAAATTGAAATTTTTGGAAAAGTATGCTTCTAAAAACTCCCACACACTTCTCCTTTCTTCTTCCACCTTCTTACGCACGAAATTTTCTGCCCAAAATACAGAAGTTGATCTGCTCTCTTAGGTGCACCAAAAAGGGGAAGAAAAGGAGGAGAAAATTCAAGGAAAAAGTAAGAAAATTTGTAGATTTTCATGCTCCATCTTCCTCCAATCTTGTTCCTCTCCTTTCCTCCTCTCTTTCTATAGGTTAGTTGAGCTTTCTAGTTCTGTTTTAGGTCCAAAACCAAGGGGAGAATTTTGAATTTTCCAAAGAGAAGAGAACCAAGGAGAAAGACACTTGAAAGCTCACTTGAATCCTATATAATCTTTGCTTTTTGTTGCATCTTCTCTTCCCCCTCCCTTTGTGTGCATTTTGGCCAAGGACAGAACCAAAGGAAGGGAGGATGTTCTATCCAAATACAAGGAAGCAACAAGGGTTTTAGGCCATGGGGAGATGGAATATGGCAAGAAATTCCAAGAAAAACTAATAGAAAACAAGTTAGAAAAGTGTAGTGTTTTCTAGGATTTTGTAAAATCTGATTTTGTGTGAATGTTTTCTTAGCTATTTGAATGTTTCCTTGAGCTCCTAAGACCCTTAGAAACCTCCCCAAATGGCTTTCCCATTAAGGAAAAATTTAAAACTCCAAGAATCCCATTATTGCTCAAAGGTTTGGCCAAGCTAGGATAGATGGGGTAGATGGTGTTTTAATTTATTCTAGCCTTGGTTTGGGACTTTATATGATATTAGAAGATGGGAGAAACCATTGGGAAAAATTTAGGAACCATGGATTGGGAGATGAGACAATGGTGTCCATAATGATGCCTTATGAAGCAACTTGGTTTTCCAATTGTGCAATTGAATGTGTGATGGCTCCAAGGACCTTAAATGAGCCCAAGAAGTCTAGAAATAATAAGAGAATGGAACCTAGAAATTGAATTCCAATAGTTTCTTCATTAGACTAATTATGGAACCATAATGCAAAGTATGAAACCAAGTGTGTATTTAAGCTTTAGTTTAATGTCTTGGCTTGCTTCAATTATGTAATTGTGTGTTTCTTGTGATGTCTAGGCCAAGAGAATAATCAACCACCTAAGTGCTCTTGTGAAATCAAGCAGGGGAAGGAATTAGCAAAGTAAGCTTGCATAAATTGAAAGGTAGCTCTCCACCTCATTCTCTTGCATTCTTGTGTGCATATATATGTTTTTGTGTACTTAGGTATGCTCTTGTAATTTGAGAACATGCCACTTGATGTCTTGAGGTTGCATAGGTACCAATGTGTTGTCTTGAATGACATGGATTATGAGAATGGCTCTCAAGAGTGAGGTAATTGCCAAAAGTCCCTTAAAGTGGGTAAGGATGTGCCAAAAGTCTCAAGGCATGGGTGAGACTAAACCAAAAGTCCCTTGGATGGGTGAGGCTAGTTCAAAAGTCCCAAGACCAAGAGTAAGACAAATCTAAAAGTCTAAGAAATAGGGTGAGGGAAAACCAAAAGTCCCTAGAACATGAAAATGGCTTGATGTGGAAATGCGGCATGGAAATGTAATATAACATACTTTATGCTTGCACACTTGTGATTTTGATGTATGTATGTTTTGAATGTATGTGTGAATGGGTGTGTGAGCTATTGAGATTCTTGGAATCTCACTCTCTTTTCCCTCTCACTCTTGAAATGTCTAGGTGGTGTTCAAAACTAAGGAAATGTAAGGCAAGAACATTAAATGGCTACACCTTGTTTATTTTGTAGTCTAACTTGTGATGGAATGTCAAAGAAGCTTTGTACATATTATTTTTGGTAATTTAAGACCTTGAGCACATGTAATATGATGTATAGACTCTATGTAAACTTTATGTAGCATTAAACCAATGAGATTATGTATTTAGACCCTTGAATGACATGAATGTTTAGTATATTAATAGATGTTGAATAGCCAAAATGATATGTGTGAGATTTAAGACCACTTGAGCATCCCTTACAAGTCATAATTATGCTTTTAAACTTGTCTAAGAGGTGCCAAACTCAAGAGGAGGCCATTTGGACTAAAGTAACTCTTGATAGGGAGCAAAAATGATCATTTCATGAGGCTATGTCACTTTTTATCCAAATGAGCTCTTCTTTGTCTGAAATTTGGCATGCATCTTGAGCTTATTAAGAGATTTTTGGGAAGCTAAAGTTGGTAATTTTTGGAGGTTTGTGGAATATTTCGCAAATTGTTGAAGTTAGGAATTTTTATGGTTTTGGTTACTGGTACTATAATATTAGTCTGAAAATGAATTCTGTCACACAGGGCTCAAATGATGTCCAATTGCTACGAAAGTTTATAAAGAGAAACTAGACACTCACAGTGACTTGTGCTAAATAGAATCACCTCATTTGGAGGTCTAAAGAGGGAGATATAAATTTTCAAAGTTCCTATCCAATACTAAGCATTCAGACCAACCTCAGGTAATGTTTCATTGAGTTTTGAGGTCTAGACATGCCTGAACTGGTCTGAAGTTATTTTTCCACTCTAGCTAACATCTACATCTTTCTAGATTGGTATATTTGCATGAATTGAATTTTTTTGGAATTAATTGGACATTTTTGAACTTTGCTGCAGAAACCTATGACAGCATTAGGGGACAGCCAGACCTCTAAACCTTTTTGAATGTCAAACATCCTTTGTCTTGTGTTTCACGGTCTAAACATATTTTTAGCATAAAGTATACATGTGTAGCTTTTCAAAATGGCTAAGAATGCATGATTTCAATTTTTCTAGAATTAGTTATGATTTTTCAAAATTTGTGACAGAAATGGCAAAATTCTGGCCTAAAATACAAATATAAGTTTTATGCTTCCCTTTGCTTTCCACGAGTTATAGGTCACTTTTGATAATGAAAATGAGTTGTATCTATATAAATAAATATGAGAATGTGATACATGAGCTCACATGGTCCACGAGACATTGAACGAAAAATTCAAATGCAACGCAATGCAAAAATAATCCATTATTTAATGCTAGTTTTCTTACCTCTTGTGTAAGTAGCATGGTTTAAGGCATGAGATTAGTATGAAATGAGTTAAAAATATATGGTGTTACATTGACTACTTGGTGGCCTATCTTTGATTATGTATTCTTGTATGTAGCATATTGAGTTTGAGATGTATGATATGTTAGACCACTTAAGAAGCACATACATGCTATGTTTATGCTTTAAAACTTGTCCAAGAAGTGGTAGAGAAATTAAGAAACCATTTGGACCAAATTTCACCCTTATATGGTGCCAAATTTGCCATGTTCTTGAGCTATATCAATATCTGACCAAATGAGCTTTTCTTGGCTTGAAATATGGCATGCATATAGGTCTTAACTAGAGCTTTTTATGAAGCTAAAATACATATTATTTGGAGTTCTAAAGAATTTTTTGTGATTTTTCAAAGTTGACAGTTTTTTACAATTTTAGCATTGTTACTTTGCAAACAGTTAGGTTTTTTGCCTCTATCACTCATAGGTCAAATGGTGTCCAATAGCTATGAAATTTTACAAATATAAACTAAATATGATAAGTTTTCTATGGCCACTGAGATCACCCCAATTGGAGATTTGTAATGGGATAACCAAATTTTTGAAATTCCATATTAGTATCAAGGATGTAGCAATACCTTGGTTATTGTTCCATCGATTATCAAGGGCTAAATGCTTTTGTTTCCATCTGGAGTTATTTTTAACCTCTATTTAACATCCATAGCTTTCTAGAATAGTATGGTTTGTTAGATTTTTATTTTTCTAGAATTAGTTATAAATTTTTAAAATTTATATCAATAACTTGTGACAACAAACCTAGGCAACCAGACCTTTCATACTTTTTTGTTGTCAATCATAGTCCAACTGAGTTTTCATGGCCTGGAATGATTTATAACCTATAATTGACATCTACAGCTTTTTAGAAAGCTATCATTTTCTTGATTTTTATTTTTCTAAAATTAATTATGATTTTCCAAAGTTAGTGACAAAAACTTAAATTCTAGACCCAAGGCAAAACTCTAAATTTTCTTATGTGTGACTCCTAAATCGAAATGTATAGAATGTTTTGTAATAGTTATGACTTGTTTAGATGGAATATAAGTAAGGGATAATAGTGGGGAGTCCACAAGATCCATGGAGTAAAATTTGAATTTTTAAAGTACTATGCAACTTAAGAAAATACCATTATTTTATCTCTTTGCTTTGAACTTGCATGAGATTAAGCATGGGCTAAGCATGAGCATAATGAATTATGGTATTACAGAAACCAAGTGAGAAGGAGTCTAAATTTAAAGTTGGAAATGAAGCTGATGTTGAAGTATAGTTTTGTTATTCGGTTCTAAATATGGGTTAGTTTTGGAGAATATTTTTTATATTCATTCTTTCAAGAGGAATTTAGTTTCGCTTTCTTTACTTGATAAGGCTAGAAATTATTTCAATTTTAGAAATGTAAACACCATATTTTGTTCAGATAGGCTTCATAATAATAATAAAATCAAATTAACAAAAAATATTAAAAAATGACAAAGGAAAATTTAAAAGGCCAAAAAAATAAAAAGAAAACAATAAAAATAAAAATAAAAATAAAGAAGAACAAAAGAAAAAAAAACCCTAAGCTATTTTGTTAATATTAATCTTTTAGTCTAAGCCCATAAATCAAATGGACCCTTTTAGTCCAATTATCTTTAAAAAAAAACAAAAAAATGAAACAAAGCCCACTAGCATCAACTTTCTTGGCCCATAAATCTCAATGCCTAATACAACTAGAAAAAAAGACACGAAAACCAAAAGGAAAAAAGCTTATAAAATAAAATAAAATCCCATTCTCTCCCTTGTAGCCTAATATCAAACTTAAAATGATGATTAGAATTTAAAAAAATTAGCCTAATAAAATTAAAAAAAAGAAAGACAAGAAAAATATAGGAGTCCAAATTCTTTTGGGCTATGGCTATTTAACCTAGGATTGTGTTGAACTCCCTTTAAGTCATGGCAAATATGAAGAAAAACTTTGGTTTGATCCCTACCCGTGCTAAACCCTATTCTATTGTGCTCTCTTAGTTTGTCCCAACTACAATGAAGCCATGCAAGGAGAGAAAGGAAGAATGAAGTGAGAACACCGACTTTTTATTGAAAGATAGGAGAGGCAAACAAGCACTAACATTGTAGAGCGACTATGAGGAAAAAAGTAATGAACAAGATAAAGAAAGGAAGGAATTAACGGAGTAGAAAGGCATGACAACAATCTAGTAGGAAGGATAGAAGGACAATGCGCATAACAAGAAGCGAAAGCCACTATTAAGTCCCCTATAAAAAGGGGATTTAGCTAAAGGTTATTGGAGAGGATTCATGAGAAAGAAAGGCACAGAGAGAGTGAAATTTGGCTTGAGGTTGTTTAGTGAGAAGTAGAATTTAAAAGGGAGCTTTTGAGAATTTTTGGGTTAGAGACTCTACAAAGAAAGGGATTGAGAGTGATAGAGAAAGATGAGCTTGAGAGTAGGAAAGCCATAACAAAGTAGGAATAGAGATTAGGAGAAGAAGAAGCTAAAGCCAAAGGTAAACCTTATTTGCAAATTTAATCTGGACCCAAAATGTAAATTTAATGACTCTGTGCCCTTATTTCTTTCTCTTTCCATTTTATAGCATGGGGAATTTTGTTCAGATAATAGTTAGACTCACTAATGTAACTATAGGTATGAATCATGAATGTGTGCTTGATGCTCAAATATAAGCCTTTTTTTCCTTAATCTTCTAATTTGACAATGCATGTTCATATGAGGTTGTTGTAACTAGGGTATGAATTTAATGGTTTCATTATTATTATCATGAATGTATGCCTAATAGTTTATATTTTGGATCCTCTAATGTACCTTAGCTCTCCATCTTCCATTTGGACAATACAAGTTCATGTGAGTTTGGTAGTGACTAAATGAACTAGGTAGTTGTAGTTTCCTCAAGGTAGTGTTTCTTGTTTTCCCCTGAACCCCAATCCTTCTGGATATTCTATTACCATGCCTTTGTTATGCAATTTCATATTGTGAAGAAAGATTCAATTGAAATCTCTATAGTCCTGGCTCAATCGGTTTGTTTTTGTGTGATGGATCTTGAATTAATTCTTGACCATTCACCCCTGATTTTTGATTTGATATGTGGGCTATAGAATAAATTTAAGATGTGAATGAGTCTCTATACTCTTGGCAATTTGTGTTGAAATTTTCTTTCTCTTGCTTCAGTTATAATCATGTTATATAAGACCATGGGATGAAGTCATAAACCTTTTCTTTTTCTTTAGTTATTTTGTGACATTAGATTTTGGCATGATATTTTGTTGATGTTTCTCCTAAAAATAGCAGTTTTAGTCTTGGAGGATAAGTGGAATATCTAAACTTAGTTGATCATGAGATATTTGAACCTTTGAATTGGCAATCTATTACGCTGAATTTGGCTTAAAATATGGCCACCATGGATTGTTTGCTAAGTTCAAGTGTTGTCTCATGATCATGAAGTTGTGTAATCTAAGTTGGTTATGCTTAATGTGGCTTTGGCTATGCATTGTTAATGTCCTTGTTTTGATTTATGTTGAGGATATTTGGGGTGGTAAGGTCAAACTTGTTAATTGTTCTTGTTGCCAAGGCAGGATGAAATTAAATAAGAGGGAGGCTTGAGAACCATGTATTCAAGATGCTATTTTTACCTTACCTCCAAGTAATTATCTACTGCACTATGAAGATGAATTTCAATTGTGCCTAGTGGCTTTTAGGATTCCCATTTAACTAATTAATTTAGCTCAAGTATGGAGGCATTTGTTGCTTAATCATTTGGGAAAAATAATTTATCATAATAGAAGCTAATATGCCTTGTACTTATCCTATGTATGAGGGCCATGACCTGGAGGCCCGTAACCTTATGAACCAAATGAAGCAACTGACTGGGAGGCTACCCAAGGAGATAGGTTGCAGAGGTATCACATGGTTTTGTTTTCTTTTTCTATTTGTATATAGAAATTGAAATGTAAATATAGTATAATTGGTATGTTTGTAATTATTTTTTATATATATTATTTTATTTTTTTAGAGTAATTATATGGGATTCTTTATCCCTTCAGACATATAGGATATCATTAGATCCATGTGTGATAATAAGTCTTCTTAAATACCTATGTTACTTTGATCACATAATTAACAAATTTTGCATTTCAATGGCCCACATCAAATTGATTTTTGCTTTTTTTTAAAAAAAATTCAAGGAAAAGAAAAACAAAAACTTGGGGGGAAAAAAGAAAAATAGAAAGAAAAAGAGAAATTCAAAAAATTGCACATGGATATTTTTTTAAAAAATGTATTACAATTAAAAAAAAAAGAATAGAAGTAAGGATTTTTTGGAAGTCAAATGTGTTTCTTTTAAAATTAAAATTTATGTTCACATATATCAAAATTCAAAATTAATTTTCTCTTTGTCCTTAGGAGTTTGTCAAGAAAACAAAAGGGAAGAAAAGTAAAAAATTAATTTCCCTTATGAACATTTCTCAAGTTTTCTTTTGACAAAAATTAGAAATTAAAAATATACTTTATAAGAATTTAAAAAATCCTTTTTTACATAAGTAAAAATTTCCTTCCAAAAATAAAAATAAAAAATTTTAAAAAAACAAGAGAGTGGAAAACTTTTTTATTTAAATAAATAATAATAAATGTCAAAAAAATACAATAAAAATAAAACAATCAAAACGAAAAATATTTTAAAAAATCAAAAAATTAAAAAAAAAATAAAATCAAAATCAAATTTTAAAAAATCAATCAATCAATCAATAGAATCAACCTAAAAAAATGAAAAAGAAATATCTAAAAAAATCAAAAATTAAAAAGAAAAACTTATAAAGAAGAAAGAAGAAAAAAGTGTCATTTCAAAAAATATAATAAAAAATATAAAATAATAATAATAATGTAACACCTTCATTCTAGCTCATCTCATGCCTTTGAATAGCATAATTATCATGAAACATACACATAATTCTCATAGAGGAGGCATGAAAATTTGGACTTTTATTTGTAAGTCATCCTATCCAAAAACCCATTCGGTGTCACGTGGACCGTGTGAGCTCATTCTATGCATCCTCATATTTAATTGCACAATTACAACTCATTTCAATCACAAAAACTAGCTCACAACTCATGGAAACCGAAGGGAGACATGGGACATGCATATTTCTCTTCGGCCAGACTTGGCCCCATTTCTGGGCAAACTTGGAAAATTCATAAGTAAATCTAGAAAAATCGAAAACATGCACTATTGGTCATTCTGGAAAGTTTAGACTGTCTACTTCATGGGAAAAATATATACAAGTCATAAAATCCCACACATAAAGCGTTTGACACATGAAATCAACTGCAGGTCGGAGGGGTTCCTGATACTGTCACAGTTTACTGATATGAACTTCAAAAATATCTAACTAATTCCAAAAAAATCCAATGCTTGCAAATAATACCACTATGGAAATATGTGGATGTTAAACAAAGAGGAAAAATATCTCCAGATCAGTTCATCAAGCCAAACTCCCGGAAATCGATGGAACAGTACCTCAAATCTGGCAAGATGTCTGATACTGGGCAGAACCTTCGAAAATGCATATCTTCCTCTCTAGACTCCAAATGAGGTGCTTCTAGTTTCTACAAGTCACTGTGACTGTCTAGTTTCTGTCTATAAAATTTTGTAGCCATTGGACTACATTTGCCCCTCGGATGACACAATTCCATAACTGACCAAATGAACAGTGTTTCTAAAAATCTGAAATTCTGATACCAACTTTGAAAAATCATAAAAAATTCTACAGACCTCCAAATGACTTGATCTTTAGCTTTCCAAAAATCTCTTAATGAGACCTAAGTGCATGCCAAGTTTCAGGGCAAGATTAACTCATTTGGCCAAAAAATGGTATAGGGTTCCATTATGGTCAATTTTGGCTCCATATTGGGTACCAAAATTGCCAAATGGATTTCCCTTGGTCTTGGCACCTTTTGGACAAGTCTAAAAGTACATTTAAGACTTGTGTGATCTGCCCAAATGGTCCCAAACCTCATGCATCTCATTTTGGCCATTCAACCCACATTTATGCACACTTCCATCATACTTTCATATTGCATAATTTGGCATCTCATGCACAAAATGTAGGCTAGAAGTCATACATCATATTCATACATTTAAACATCATATAATATTATATTTACATGTGTCTCAAGGGTCATGTGCCATTTACAATAATCATATACATCATTGAACATCATTATGGTTCAAAAAGAATGCAAACTAGGCCTAGGCTTGTCAATCTCCTTCTTTCATGGTTGTTGGCTCCCTTCACCATAGCTACTTGGTCCACCTAGCATCTTAGAGCATTGGAGAGGAGGGAATGAGATTCAAAGAATCCCAATAGCTCATCTCCCATTCCATCACACATAATATGTGCAAACAACTTTCATATATGCATGCATGGAGAAAGTAGAAATCATAGGCATTTTAAAGTAACTTTGGCATGTGAATCAATCATGCAAGATATTCAAGAGCTCACTAAGTATTTGGATTGGCCTCACACTTCTCCTCATAGATTTTGGACTTGCCTCACCCATTCTTTAAGCACTTTGGACTCAACCATACTCTTGGAAGCCCACTTTGCTTTTGGAAGACTCTTTACTTTGTCTCAACTAAGCTCAAGGGTTCTTGGTTCATCCTCACCAAAGGAAAGAGTTCTTGGCCTTTCCACACTTAAGCAAACTCACACAAACATCATGTAATCATTTAAAAACATAACATAGCATCAAGCATCATGGCATATAAAGGCATGCTAGCATACTTTTCTTAGCTTGAAAATACACATACACACATTCTAAAACAAGCTAAACACACATCCATGCATGAGAGAAGGTGGAGAGAGCTACCTTGCATAATTTCACACACTTTTTCCTTAGCTTTCAAGCCTCCTCTTTTAGCCACACCCCCACAAGTTGGTGGAAATAGTGCCTCTTGGCCTAGACACAAATTATGGGAGCCAATTAAGTTCATGAAATAATGTCTAGGGCCATGCAACTTGCTTAAACCCTAGATTACTCTATAGGCTCCATTATGGTCCATAATCACACCTAATGAAGCAACACCCATGAAATGACTACTAGGCCTCATTCTTTCTTTTCAATTATGATTCTTGACTCCTTTTAAACCTCTTGGAGTCACCACATCATTAAAACAAAGGGCCTAGCATCATGTTGCTTCTTTAGGTCCTAATATGGAACCTATAACACCAATTCACTTTCTTTGAGTTCTAAATTTTTTCTAAGGCCTCTACTCATCTTCACTCATCACATATGACTCAAGAATAGCCTTAGAAAAATTTAAAACTCTCCCTAGCTATAGGAACTTGCCTAGGCCAAGATTATGGGGGCGAAGAAGAGTTCATGGCCTTCTTGATTTTTTCTTGATGGGAGACACACTTGGGAGACTTCCTAGCGGTCTTAGGAGCTCAATCAAATACTCATATATGCTAGGGAATGCAAGAATCAAATCAGTTTTTGCAATCCCTTCAAATGCACTACACTTTTTCTACTTAGAGTTCATTAATTGTTCTTGCAATTTCTTTGCTTTCTTGGATGGAAGGTGCATGTGGGAAGCTCTCTAGGGGTCTTAGGAACATGTTTAAACATTTAATTAAGTCTAAGAACATTCATATAAAATCAGATTTTCAAGGGAGCATTTGGATCCCTAATGGTTCCATCTTATTTCTTAATGCCCCTTTCTTGATTCTATTGGTTCATTCTTAATCCTTGCACTCCAAAACCTCTAATCCTTCCATAAATTGGGCAGAAAACAGCCCCTAAAAATTGGGCTCATGGTGCCCAAATTCGTGCAAGAGGGAGGGGGAGGAAAAAAACTACCAAGAAATGGAAGTTTTACCTTGTTTTCTTGCTTTCCTTTGCTTGGTCTTCCACTTGGTTGGCTTGCTCCCTCAATTTTCGAAATTTCCCTCTCTGTTCTGCCCCTAAAACAGCACCAAACTCTCCATTAAAACCATAGAAAGAAAGCTTGAGAGGAGGGGAGCAAGTTTCAAGAAGGAAGGATATGGAATTTCTTAAAGTTTCTTACCTTTTTCTTGAATTTCTTCCTCCAAAATCCTCCTTCCCTTGTGCGCCTAAGAAGCTGGAGTTTCTCTCTGAAAATGGGTAGAAGCAAGTCAGTTTAATGAAGGAGAGGAAGAGCGTGACTTGTAAAAAGAATTTGGAAGCTTCCTTTAACACTTAAATTCCATTTTTGCCCTTTCATACTTTGCATTTTCGTTTCTCCTGCGTTTTAGCTCCTTCTTGAGAAACGTATTTTCCATCATAACAAATAGGTTCCCAATTTAATAAAATGCCTTTGGAATCACTCAAATCAGAGCTAAAACCTTTTCGAACGAATCGGTCAAAGTTTGGGTCAACCGACGTCGAAAAGAGTACACCGGAGGGGCTTTACCGGTCCCGGGGCTTCCCATAGTTTTTGGAGCCTCTGAGAACCCTGGGCAACTCAAAAATTCCATTTAAAAAGCCTTCCTAGGTGCTTCTCCAAAATTGCACTTATTTACGAAAATGTCATTGGCCTTTCGGCAAATTTTTTGAATCACTTTGGCCTTGATTTCTAAGCAACTCAAGGCTCAAATCCTCATTTTCCCTTATTTAGAATTTTATCATAATTTTATTTAGCCCCAATTCCTTCTATTTTGGAGACTTCCTTTTATATTTGGCCCATTTTTTACGTTTACAGAGAGACTGAACATTGCGTTTCTCACGTTTATGGAGGGACCAGATGTTACAAATAACATCATTGAAAATTAATCATAAAAAAAATCAATCAAAGAGATCATAGAAAATTAATTAAAAAAATAAAAAATCAAACATAAAAAATTTAAATCAAAAAATTATAAAAAGATAAAAAATCAATGTGAAAAAATCAAATAACCATAATAATCAAAATCGTTTCATTTGTGAAAGTTTAAAATAATTTCTCCTTTATTTCTCTCTTCACAAAAAAAATTAAAAAAGAAAAACCAACTAGCACATACAATTTTCTACCTGGTCGAACTATGTAAACTTTGATTCTTTTTATAGAGTACGTAAACCCTAAACTCTTGCCCTAAGTAAAATCCGCCTTTGTAAATAAATATTTTTTTTCCTTTTATTTTCTTTTCTTAGTTGCTTTTCTTTTCTTTATTTTTGCATGTGATTGATAAAAGGGTAATTAAAATAATTTTAAAGCTATATTAACTTTACACAGTTAATTTAAGGTAACTGTTTTTTGAAATGAGTGTTGTGGGGTATTTAACAGTTTTTCTACTCACAATTGACTCCTGAATCTATTTTTGCTTCACAAATTATTTTCCTTCAAATTTTTAAAAATGTTTTTCCAACGTTTTATTTTATAAAAAATTAAAATTTTGGTGTCAACTATACTTCACTTGATTTTGTTTTGTCAAAAAATGAAAATTTAAAATTCTTTTGATGCTATGTAGTCGTATTGTTGGTGTAATAAGAAATAAAATGGTTGATATTGTAACACCCTATAATTAATTAAGGTGTTAATCACGGATTAGATTAATTAGGAATAACTAATATGGGATAATTAGGAAAGTTAAATAAATGGAGATTTTAGAAAGGTAAATTTATTAATATGGGTTTGAGATTTAATTGGGATAGAAATTTTATCTAAGCTTAAATTAATAGATCATGAGAAGAGGCTAATGGAGGCCCAATGGGTTAGGTGCAGACCCAACCCAATTTAGTGTGATGGCGGCCCAAAATCCACCTTGTATAGACTTTTCTAAGTGGCCCAATAACCCTTGTGCAGACCCACATTCTTGAGCTCTTTAAACTTGGCCCAAACCTAATTAAACTTCAGCAACCTAATGCAAAAAAAAAAAAAACTGGCCCAGTAAAATTCTGCAGCCCAACACTTTAAAACTAGTCCAACAAGCTAAAATCTGAAGCCTAAATGAAGTTGGACCTTAGAGCAACCCATGACCCATATTTGACCCAACTTAAACCCTAATGCTTCAAGCACTTTCTCATTTACTGAAACTCAAGAAGCAAAATTCAGAGGTTGAGAAGGAGGCTAGGGTTGGAGGCAAGAATTATGCATTTTCTTACATTTAAAGCAAGATTCAGCCAAGGTAATAGTTATACAACTTAATCCCCTCATCTTTCTCTTTAATTTGGTCCGATTAATTTTTCATTTGGAGTATTTTCATCCTACCCAAAATCTGAAATGTAAGTGTTTGGGCATTTTCTTAGTGAAATTCGTATGTTGAGGTTAAGGCTGACATTAGGTGAGCTTAAACCCTCCATTTTGATGCTTCATTTGTCAATTTGAGACCCACATAGCTGATTTATAAAATGGGTACTAATTCTGTACGAATTTGCTTAGGATTTTGGGTGGAATATTGAGTTTTCTGGTGAAGGACACTCTAATCCGAATTTGGGATTTGTGGTGACTGTTGCAAAGTTATCTACAAGTGAGGTAACTGGGTTTATATCAATTCCATGTATATATTTGATTTAATTTCATATGTTACTGTATATGAATGATTTGAAATATTGAATGAATTAGTTGGCTATCTGTTGAATTGTGATTAGACTTGTGGGTCCATGGTGGAGCTGTGGTGCGGCTGCCACCCGTGCATGTGCTTCGATCGAGCACCGGGTTATGATCAAACCCCGATACACTGAGCCCCGGTTGTGCTCAATAGGGAGTAGGTGCCGTGGACGGGCCTCTCCCGGTATTAATAGCCTTTAACATGTGATAATATGATTGCTAGTATGGGATAGTAATCATGATAGCCTAATTGTTTCATTTGCTGATATGATGGATATGATTCTGGTGTTGATTTTAATTCATGCATATATGCTAATTAAACTGGATATATGATGGAATTGCCTTGGTTACTGAGATTTATATCTCACCCCGTTTCATGGGATTAACATTTCAAGTGAAGGTTCTTCGGGTAAGAATAAAGGGAAGCAAGTGGATGAAAATCTATGAGCTCCAACATATGGGAGAAGGCTACACTTAGGCTGGCTTATTTAGTAGAGATGCAATTTTGTTATTAGTTACATAGCATCATCATGTATTCATGTTGCCAAGTGTAGGCGTTCATATTTTTTGATTGAAATGTAACCGTTAAGGATTTAAGTCTCATTATAGTTGAATATTAATGTATGAACTTATAGTATCATATATGTAGTTTTGTTGAAATTGTGATATGGATTACCATATGGGAATTGTAGTCATATGATGCCTTGGATGTGGACATAATCTATTGTTGAATGGAATCTCTATGGAATATGCATGGGATGTTAATTGCTGCTAATGCATATGTTCTTGCTGTCATATATTCATAAATTTACTGATATGAGTTAGTTGGGCAAGTAGAAAGTAGTATTTAAGTTTTGCAATGGTAATGGATGGATTGATGGGTAAATAGGGTAGATAAACACCATTAGAATCACATAAAATAAGGGAAGGTAGACCTGAGGTGTTTCTAAGATGAGATTTGGAGTGTAGGGGGCGAAATTTGGGTAATGTAGTCACAGGAAGAAGTCTCGCCGCGGCTAAGAAGGCTTCGCCATGGCCAAATGAGAGACAGAGTCGAAAGGTGCCGCGGCATAACCAATCCTGCCGCGGCGCAAGGGAAGAAAATTGGCCCAGGGAGTGACAATGGCGAGGGGCGCCACGGCCTAAGAAATCTCGCCGCAGCGCAAAGTGGGAAAAATTGCCCAGGTGGGTGACAGAAGCAAAACTCGCCGCGGCGTAGTAGGTCTTGCCGCAGCGGGAGTCGAGGAAATTAATTAAGAGTTGGACAGTAGCAAAACTCACCGCGGAACAAATGTATTGCGCCGAGGCGAGAATCATGGGGGTTAGGAACAGTAGTTCCAGGAGGCGTTTCCGCCGCGGCGCCATGTAGGCTGGCCACGGCGATGGTCCAACTCACTGTGACGATGGCGTTTTGGCCACGGCACCATGTAGGCTGGCCACAATGATGGTCCAACTTGCCATGGCTATCGCGGCGACAAGATTTACGAAATTTGCCCAGTAATTCCAGATAGCAACCTAGCCGCGGCAGGGAAGGTATAAGCCGCGGCGTAAATCTCCAAACTCATAATTTTAACCTAGAAACCCTTGTTTCTTCAATGATAATGGTAGGAAACGATATAAGAACACTGGTGGGAGGTTATTGGGTATTGAAACTGATAGACGGCTGAATCATAAACCCCTTATGGTAGTAGAATTTCTTTTATGTAAATTTTGTTTTGTTGAGGTGGTATGGTGATGACCCTAACATCAAGGTTCAAATTTTTTTCATATTTTCACAATGTGATAAATTGTAACTACTCAAACCTTGATAATTAATTATTAATCGTATATTTAACTATAATTACAATGATTAGAAGGGAGGGTTGTCACAGATATTTTTTATGATTCCAAAGTAATTAACAATATGGTCGACGGATTGTATAAATTATGTTTGTCTTCTATAGAAAAATGTATATCCTTAAATGTTGAAAAATCTACAGCTAAAAGAACCTTGATAAAAGAAAAATTCTTCATATTATGGCATAAATATTTAGGTCATATTTTGAATGAGTAAGTTAAAAGATTAATAAAAAAAATGATATATTGCTCTCTCTTGACCTAGGTGAAATAGGGATTGTGTGAGGGAAATTTTGATAAAATCCAAAAAAGAAATAGCGCAATGCGTAATAAAAATGTCATAGAAGTGATTCACATATACATCAGTGGACCACACTCAATTATCATTTGTGGCAACAAATATTTCACCAGCTTCATCGATGATTACTCATACTATGATTATGTCTTTTTAATTGAAGAAAAATCTGATGCTTTAAAAATATTCAAGATCTATCACACTAAAGTTGAGAAACAATGAAGAAAAGTTATCAAAATAGTGGGATCCGATCGTGGTAGAAAATATTATAGAAAGCATGATGTGAATGGGCAATAAAAGGAGCCTTTTGCTAAGTACTTGCAAGATTGTAGTATTGTAGCCCAATATACCATGCTTGGAAGTCTTAAACAAAATAGTCTAGTAGGGAGACATAATTGCATACTTATAGATATCATTAGAAGCATGATAAGTAAGTCTAATTTACCTGCCTTTTTGTGGGGCAAAGCTATAAAAATCACCACTTATATTGATAATCATGTTCCCAACAAATCGGTGACTTGTACGCATTTTGAATTATGGATTAGTAGAAAGCCAAGTCTAAATCATTTATGCGTTTGGGCTACTTAGTTGAAGTTAAGATCTATAATCCTTCTTAAAAGAAGAGAGATTCCAAAACCTCATGTTATTTCTTTATTGGGTACCCTGTGGTAAATAAAATACTATTCAGTCATAGTTATCGAATTGGTCAAGATTAGTGAATTTTTACTAGTTTGTAATATAATGTCCACCAGGTTATCTCCTACGAAACTATTAATCAAATCAATTAGTTTAGGAATGACAAAAATAAAATTATGATGATTAGGGGTTTAAATATAAATTACACTCATTAAATCGAATAGTAACTCAATTAACAAAAACAAAATGAAACAAAATTCAATCAGAATTATACATAACCAATCTAGAATTTTTCCCTTAATAGCTTTCTATTCTTGTCACCTAAAAATACCTCTAGTTTGATTTTAATCCTCTTATTAATTTTGATTAATGTTCCTAAACTACCGTTTAAGATTTTAATTAGTTTATATTGCTAATTAGAACACAACTGTGTTTCTATCAACAACACAAAGCCAAACCATTCTACATTTGACCAAAGACGCACTCAGAATCCTAACATGGTTTCAAATGAATTTAATTGATTAATCAACTAATTGAATCAAATTGTGTTCTCAAATAAATCAAATGAATTAGAATTCATGCAACAAAAATCATTTAACCAAACTAATAATAATTATAAGAAAACAAAGAGATAAAAAATGAAATTATTCTAAAATCAAAATTTAAACCAGAGTTTTATAGAAACATAGACTCAAGTTCTTTATTAGGTTCAAACTCTGGACTGATCACCAAGAAAATTAAAAAGCTATAAAGAGACAAAAATAAGAATGAGAATTAGAGAAGATAGAGTACGTTCTATGGTGATGTCTTTTCCTCTTTAAATAAATGACATTGGCTTCTTCCTCAAGAAATCTAATACCATTCTAGAAGTAATAATAAGATAATATCCAAATATTTTCAAAAGTCTTCTATCCTAATCCTTTTAGGAATCTTTTATCTTGCAAAATATAAATAAAAAATAATTGAGCCTTCATTGGATAAATATAATAAAAATGTATTTAAACTCCATTAATCTAAATTTAGCCCATTTAATATAAAATAAGCCCAAAGTCATCAAATTACCTACTATAAATTATTAATAAAACTAAATATAAGGAATATAAAATATAATAATGTTAAAATATCAAATTCCCCTATACTTAGGCTTTTGCACTTCTGAGCAAAACACACACAAAAAACAAAAAAATAAAAATAAAACCAAAATGCAAAACTGTCAAGCTAAGTACAATTTAAGCTTTTTAGATATTCAATAGTCAAGGCAATCTTTCTTGTTAGTCAAGGAAGAACAAGTAGCATGGTAATTCCAATTGATGAAAAAAAAATGAATCAAAGTGGTAGCTCCTTACTAGTTATATGTTTACTCTTAATCCTCTCAAGTATTTAGATTAAGCATTCCTCTCAAATTCAACCTTTCACAACATCACTACCATAAGCTTGTATGTCTTCTCAATCTCTACTAACTAGTCACAAGCAACACATAAAATCAAAAAGATTTTTATTTAAGGTTGTAATTAGGCTAAGGTAGGAAACAAATGGTAAACAAAAGAACTAAGGATGTAACAAGAGACAAAGCGAATACTTAAAATCATCAACAGCAATTAAAAAAAGAATATAGGATGGAATAAACATGCATCTTAATGTCTTATTTATCATAAACCAATACATGCGCAACAAAACTTAAAGTAATTTTTTTTTCTTTTTTCTTTTCATCATTCTTTTTTCCCCTTTTTTTCATAAAGATTTTTTCTTCTTTTCATGCTTTGTTTTGTTTTTGTTTTTTTGACATATCTCTAGAGAGAATAAATTAATTAGCTCAAAATTGACACAAGATTATATTGCACATCCATCCACTCTATGAAGATATAATGCTCTTAATAATCAAAAGTATCCTATACAAGGTGGGAAATAATTTTTTTTTCTTTTTTGGCTAAAGGGGTAAAATGAAAACATAAAAAACTCAAAAAGAGAACAAAAACAAAGGATAAAACATAGGCGGGATAGCTATGTAGCTCTGTCTACAAAAAAAGAAAAGAAGAAAGAATGCCTTAATCATCTTTATGAATACTTGTGCAAATGTAGTTTCAATTAAGAATCAAGACAAGTTCTAGAGTGAAAATTGTGATAAGCGAATGCTCTCACAAAAAAGAAACAATAGAAGGCCCAAAATCCTCACAAGTTTAAAAACTACCACATGCAATCCATTAAAATCAAATTCATTGCCAGTTTATTTAAATTCCAAAAAACAAGATTGATTCCTAATCATATTGAAATACTTCTAAACTTAAATTGCTTCAACTTATTTTTTCAATTTATTTTAAAAATATTAATAATTTGCAAGAAAAACAAGAAAATAATGAAAATGCCAAAAAAGAAAAACCGAACAAAAAAGAGAGAAAATGAATGATTTCTTCCTCTCTCCCCCGCCCCAATACTTGAAATTTACATTATCCTTAATGTAACAATAATATAATTTATCGAGTAAAAAAAAGACAAGAAAGGAAAAGAAGAGAGAAAGATATACAATCGGGTGGTTCAACTATATGAGGCATTGTAAAGATGTAGCTCCTCCACTGTCTGCTCTTGAAATCTTTCAAAAAAATGTTTAAAGCTTTGCCTATTCATCGTGAAGTGCTTATTGGTTGATTCATTCATAATCTCAACTATATCATAAGGAAAAACATAAATAACTACAAATGGATCAATCCATCTAGAACATAACTTACTAGGCATCAGCTTTAGGCGAGAATTGTAAAGGAAGGCTCTTTCACCAACATGAAGCTCTTTTCTTTCAATCATCTTGTCATGTAAGGCCTAGTTTTCTCTTTATAAATTCTAGAGTTTTCATAGGCTTCCAACTGAATTTCTTCAAGCTCTTGAAATTGTAATTTTCTTTGAGAACTAGCTTAAGATAGATCCATATTACATTTCTTTACTACCCAATAAGCTCTATACTCAATCTCAACTGTTAGGTGGCATGTTTTATCAAAAACTAATTTATAGGAGTTTTGTAGACAGTACGATAAGCTTATAGTACATCTTTTAATCTTTTGTTCTAATCATTTCTATTAGGTTGTACTGTTTTCTCTAAAATTTGTTTTATCTCTCTATTTGAAATCTCTACTTGACCATTCGTTTATGGATGGTAAAGTGTGGCTACTTTATAGAGCACACCATACTTGCAAAGGAAGGCTTACATGTTTCTATTACAAAAGTGAAAGTCTTAATCGCTGATGATTGTTCTAGGTGTACCAAACCTACAAAAAATATGAGATCTAACAAAATCCACAACTACAAAAGAGTCATTAGTTTTAGTGGTTTTTTCTTCCATTCACTTTGAAACATAATCAACAACTAAAAGAATATATATGAAACCAAAAGAAACAGGAAATGGTTCTATGAAATCAATACCCCAAACATTAAATATCTCACAAAACAATAATAGTTGTTGAGGCATCTTATTCTTACAAGAAATATTGCCTATCTATTGACATTGGGTACAGTTCTTAGGAAAGCATATACATCCCTAAATAAGGTTGGTTAGAATAGTTTAGAATCTAAAACCTTTTTAGTAGTACGTTGAGGACCAAAATGGCCACCATATACAAGTGTATAACAGAATTGCAAAAAAGATTCAAACTCATAGTCAGGAACACATCTAATAATTAGGTCACTAGACATGCACTACAAGTAAGGGTCATCCCAAACATAATATTTTGCCTCACTCTTAAATTTATTAATTTGGTGCCTTTTAAAATAAATAGGTAATTCAGAAGCAACTAAGAAATTTACCATATCTGCATACCAGGGATCTTTACCATGTGATGAGTACAACTACTCATTTAGAAAACTATCCCTGACAACAAATGAATTTGAAGAGTAAAGCATTTTGCTTAAATGATCAGCCATAAGATTTTCTGTTCCACTTTTATCTCTTATTTTTATGTCAAATTCTTATAGGAGTAGTATCCATCTAATGAGTCTTGGTTTCACATTAGGCTTCTTGAGTAGGAACTTTAAAGGTGGAGTGTTACAAAGTCCAAACAGCATCCTTCTATATGCAAAGGTACCAAATAGGTAGGTAAATATAGTATTTTCCTGGCCCTCTGGCACAATGTGAATCTCTTTGTTCATGATATCTAAGATTGTAGGATTGAGTCTTTTCTATGGTTGCTTTACTGGTTCGGCTCCTTCCTTGAATAAAATTTTGTACATGCAAGTGGAAGGGCTAATCCCTGGAATATTTGCAAATGTCCAACCTATTATTTTTTGCTTTTCCCTTAACAATTCTAATAACCTTTTTCATGATCAGGTGGAAGGTTATTTGCTATTATTATTTGTAATTTATTTTTTTCTTCCAAAAAAGCATATTTGAGATTATTAGGTAAAGGTTTGAATTCAACTGTGGGTGGTTGCTATATGAAAGGTACTAATATTTATGAATTTAAATGTATAGTAGCCTCCACTTGTTCATTTTTCTCAACAGAGGGAACAATATCAAATAAATTAACAGAATCAGGGTCAAAATTAGAAGCAAAATCAGAATTCAAGAATGCATCAATCTTAAAATATGCAGTACATTTATTAAGTCCATCATAACATTCTGAACATTGAATTCCATCTATAAATTCAACAATGTTAAGAAGTTTAGTATCAATGTCCACACAAGCATCAACAACTAACAAGTCTATCATATTTATATGCAACATGGAGTGTTCTTTTGAAAGGTGTCTTATGGCATTAAGAATATTAAAATGAATAACATCACCACCAATTTCCATTGATAAAGTACCATCATGTACATTAATTATTATTTTAGCAGTTTTCAAGAATGGTCTACCTAGAGTTAGTGGTGTATGTCCATGTATATGGTCATCCTCCATGTTCAGAACATAAAATCAACAGGGAAAATCAAATCTTTTACCCTTACTAGAACATCTTCAAGTACTCTTATAGGGTAGGCTATGCTTTTGTGCTTCAATATACACAGACTTAGGCATTACATTAGTGGAAGCTCTTAAATCTAACATAACATTATTGAAATGCATATTCCCTATTATGTAAAGAATGATGAATGTGCCAAAACCTTTGCATTTAATGGGTATAATTGCTTGAATCAAAGCTGACACATTTCTCCCCATGCTAACTTTCTCATTCCTTTTCAACTTCCTTTTACGTATACATAACTCCTTCTGAAACTTCGTATATTTTGGAATCTGTTTGATTGCTTCTAAGAGAGGGATATTAACTTCTACATTTTTTGAATATCTCCATAATTTCCCTATCCAATTTAGCCTCTGTGATTTTCTTGGACTATATAATTCAGTTGGGGAATGGAAAGAGTCTAGTGTATGTGGAATTCTCTCCCTTTTTCTGTGCTTTTCTTGCTTTAGATTAAAAGGGGTTGTTATTCTCTATTGCCTTCTTTTTCTTATAGCACCTTTATTAGAGGTGTGATGGGTACATTTACTTGCTTGCCACTCTTCAAGGTTATTGCACTGACATTGCCTCTTGGGTTGGTCACAAGCTGTGAAGGTAATTGGCTAGAACCTTGACTTCTCAACCCATTGATATTTGTTGCAAGTCAGCCGATTTGGGTTTCCAAGATTTGGATTGTTGTCTCTGTTCACTATTGGAATTAAATTGTATTTATTGCCAACTACTTCACTATATCTTCTAAATTTGGCTTAGACTTGTTTATCTATTGCATGGGTTGTCTCATGGGTTGTTGGTTGCTTAGGCCAAGAGCATTAAATTTTTGTTACTGCTATTATTGGTTAGACCTATTATCATATCTCAATTCGGATGATCTCTCCATCTGGGATTATATGATGCTTCATAAGGGTCATATCTATTCTATTGCTACTATAAAAGTCTACCAGGGAATATGCTAGCACATGATTCCGTATTATCTTGCAATTAGGGACACTAATTTGTGCATGTGTGGTTAATGAACAAATACCACATAGAGGTGTTAGGAGCTGTTGCAGTTGTCTTTGCCCAAGTGCTAACTATCTAATCATAGAAGCCAACTCCTTAAGTTTATTTTCTATTCTTTGTTAATCCATATGAATGGCATAAAGTTCGTTTACACCTCAGGTTGGCATGTTTATTTTAGTGCCAAATTGTAGTGTATTATGTGCCATATTTGTAAGGAGGTCTTTGGCAGCAACTGGGGTTTTGTTAACCAATGCTCCTCTTGTAGCTGCATTAACCATACTTTTGTCCATAGTTAGCAAGCCTTCATAAAAGTATTGAATCAAAAGTTGGTCATTGATCTGATGGTGAGGACAGCTTACACATAGTTTCTTAAACCTCTCCCAGTACTCATACAATGTTTCTCTATTCATCTGTCTAATATTACTAATCTCTTTTTGGATGGCAATAGTTCTTGAGGTAAGGAAGAATTTCTCAAGAAATATCCTCTTTAATTCATTCCATAAAGTGATGGCTTGAGGTTGAAGATAATTAAGCCAATCATTGGCCCCCCATCTAATGAAAAAGGGAATGCTCTTAGCTTGATGTGCTCTTCTGAAACTTCTTGTGGCTTCATGGTGGAACAAACCATATGGAACTCTTTGACATATTTATAAAGATCCTCTCCTTAACCATGGAACTTTAGAAGCAAATGTATTAATCCAGGTTTAAGTTCAAAAGTAGCATCAAATTTAGGATATTGATTACATAATGGTTAGTAGTTAACATCAAGTGCAGCCAAATTCAATTTGCAATTACTTCCTATATTGTCTATTATCTCAAAAATCAAATCAGTAGTTACAACTTCTTTAATCTTACAATTTCTAAGTTGTGTGTGAAAACTTCTATCAATTTCCAGATTAAACTCAACCAAATCTCTATTGGAGGGTCTTGTTATACACCAAGAATGAAATAAAATAAAAGAAAACACCTAAAAATTACCAAGAAAAATTAAAATAAATTTAAAAAAATTAGAAAAATTGCAAAAAAATCAAAGCAAAAAATACTAAAAAATTGAAAAAGTGGTATAAACGATAGAATTTGGCTAAAAAGTGGATTAGCAAATAGCATAGCTATGATTTTGATTCCTTACAACATTTAGAACCTACATACCAAGTTTCAACTCAATCAAGGTTAGTTACCCCTATCACCGATATTACTCAAAACAGTCACAAAATATCGAAAAATATAAAAAATTAACCATAAACACTATGTATAAATGCTAAAATCAAAATTGAAACTAAGAAATTTTCTATTCTAATTGATTATAATTAATTGGCTCCCTAGCAATGGCACCAAAACCTTGGTAAAAAAAATATTGTTCACTTGCAATTGTTGAACTAGCCAGGATTAATGAATTTTTATTAGTTTACAATATAATGCATACCAGATCATCTCCCATGGAGCTATTAATCAAATCAATTAATTTAAGAATTACAAAACTAGAATTATAATGATTGGGGGTTCAAATATAAAATTACACTAATTAAACCAAATAGTAACTCAATTAACAAAAACAAAATGAAACAAAATTCAATTAGAATAATGCGTAACCAATCCAAAATTCTTCTCCTGATAGTTCCCTATCCTTGTCACCTAAAAATATCTCTAGTTTGATTTTAATTCTCTGGTTAGTTTAGGATTTTAATTGGTTCGTATTGCTAATCAGAACACAACTGCACTTCTGTCAATAATATGAAGCTAAACCATTTCGCATTTGAATAGAGACGCAGGCAGAATCCTAATATGGTTCAGACTGAATTTAATTAATTAATTAACCAATTGAATCAAACTACATTCTCAGATAAATCAAACGAATCAAAACTTATGCAACAAAAATTATCTAACTAGACCGATAATAATTACAAGAAAACAAAGAGAAAGAAATAAAATTCTTCTGAAATCAAAATTCAAACCAGAGTTCTATACAAACATATAGACTCAAGTTCCCTATTAGGTTCAGACTCTAAACTGAGCACCAAGAAAATTAGAAAGCCAAGAAAAGATGAAAATAAGAATGAGAAGTAGAGAAGATGGAGTATTTTATATGGTTACATCTTCTTCTCTTTAAATAGATGACATTGACTTCTTTCTCAAGAAATCTAATACCATTCTAGAAGTAATAATAAAATAATCTTTAAATCCTTTTAGGACTTAATAAGATAATATTCAAATCCTTTTAGAAGTCTTCTATCCTAATCTTTTTAGAAATCTTCTATCCTACAAAATACAATCAAAAAATAATTGGACCTCCATTGGATAAACATATTAAAAATGTATTTAAAGTCCATTAATCTAAATTTAGCCCATTTAATATAAAATAAGCCCAAAGTCATCAAATTACCCACTATTAATTATTAATAAGACTAAATATGAAGAATGTAAAATATAATAATATCAAAATATCACCGAGCGCACTCAAAAGAGTATAGATTCTATTGTCCAACCTAGGGGACCAAAATAGATAAGTCGTTAACAATAAAATTCCTAGAACTAGATGTAGCAAATGAGAGTTGTTCTCGAATATTTGAACTAAGTGAACGAAGTGACTTTATTTCCATTCCTTTATCATAATTTAATAACATCTTTAGACCTATGAATGTTAGGAAAGAAATGATGGGTTTGACTGCCCAAGTTGAAGCTCGTACCATGGGTGAAGTTCCTTAATCACTTGAATCAATTCCAGAAATAGTTGAACTAATCCCATAAACACAAGTTCTAGTTTCAAAAGTGTCTCTAAAAAGATCTCATAGAAAAAGAAGACCAACAATTTCAAATTATTATTACATCTACATTGTGAAGCAAACTTTGACATTAGTCAAGCTATGGATCCTCTCACATTCAATGATACTATTAGTAGTCCTCAGTCAGATAAGTGGATTAGTACGATAGAGGATGAGATGACTTCTATGACAAAGAGTAGAGTTTAGGAGCTTGTTGAACTACCTAACAGTTATAAACTGACTGGTTACAAATGGATATTCAAAACCCAAAAAAATTCTAAAGGACAAATTGGAAGATTCAAGGCCAAGTTGGTGGCCAAAGGCTTGTCATACAAAGAAGGAATTAATTTTACTAAGACATTTTTACTAATATCTACCAAAAACTCTTTTAGAATTATTATAGCCTCAATGGCCCATTTCAACTTAAAACTTCATCAAATGGGTGTAAAGATAGCTTTTCTTAATGGAAATCTTGATGAAGAAGTACATATGGAGCAACTAGAAGATCTTAAGGAGAAAGGCAAAGACTACTTAGGGTGTAGACTTAAAATGTTGATTTAAAGTTTTAAACAAGCTTCACACCCAATTGTATTTGAAATTTGACGAGGTTGTAACTTTATTTTGCTTTGTTGGAAATAGATTTGACTAGTGCATATACTTAAAGACTAGTGGAAATGGGTTGTTCTTCTTTTGGTACTTTATGTGATGACATCCTTTTTGCAAGAAGTGATTTGGGTCTGCTTCAAGAAGTGAAACTTTTCCTATATAGTACTTTTGCATGAAGGATTTTGGAAAGGACTCCTATGTCTTAGATATTGAGATAGATCATGATAAAACTCATGGTGTTTTAGGACCATCTCAAAAAGCATATATAGATCGTGTGTTGAAGCATTTTAACATGTAAAATTGCAAGGCTAGGGATGTGTTTGTCATTAAAGATGATAGATTGAGCAAAGATCAATGTCTAAGAAATGAAACTAAAAAGGAAGCCATGAAAAATATTCCATATGCTAGTGAAACAGAAAGCTTAATGTATGCACAAGTGTGCACTTAATTGGATATTGCTTTTGCCATAAATGTCTTAAGACAATGCTTTTCTAATCTTGGTCTTGATCATTGGGTTGAAGCTAAGAAAGTTATGAAGTATTTGCAAAAAACAAATAATTTTATACTTATTTATAGAAGGGTTGAAAACATTCAATTTGTAGGTTATTTAGGCTCTGATTTTGTTGGTTTTCCACATGATTTAAAATCCACCTCTAGTTTTATTTTCATACTTGCTAGAGGTGCAATTTCTTATAAATGTATAAAACAAAGTTTGATTGCATCATCAACCATGTATGCTAAATTTGTGGCTTGTTATGGAACAACCCAACAAGCTATTTGGCTTAAAAATTTTATATCGTAACATAGTGTGATAAATTCCATTGCCAGACCACTAGTGATTCATTATGATAATAATACAATTGCGTTTTATTCTAAGACTAATAAAATTAGTAGTGAGTCAAAGCATATGAAGATCAAGTATCTCATAGTTGAGGACTTGGTGAAGAAGGGTGATATTGTTATAGAATTTATAAATATAGAACTAATGTTAGCTAATTCCCTAGTCAAAGGACTAAAACCCATAACCCATATAGTTTAAGAAACATGTTAAGAATATGGGTATTTTAGAGTCTTCTAATTTTTTGGGTTAGTGGAATTTTAATGCATTCTTATTTGTATTGACTTTTCATAGTAATTTTTTGTTACACGGTTTATTTTCATTTTGTCTTGAATTTTGATGCATAATGCATTATAGTGTTGCACAATCAAATTTGAATACTTTATTAATGATAATCTATATATAGTGATACTTTACCTTACTAAAGATAAAATATAACATGTATCTTAAAATTAAGGCATAATGTATATCTTAAACATGATTGTTGTATTAACCTTGATATGTCTCAATCAACATTATATAGCATTCTCAAAATAAAGGCTATTTGAGACACATAGGCCTTATGAAGCTTGTTGATTCCTCGTGCTGGTTAAGCATAAAGACTCTTGATAAATCATATAGAAAACTGATAAAAAATAGTGTATTATTTATCACTTAAGAGTTATTTCTTACCACACTTCCATACTAGTAATCCATGTCAGTATGAACATTAGCATGTATGAACATGGATAGAGAGTACATCAATGAAAGACATATAATTGCTATTATCCCATGTTTATGGATGTATTAGACCAAATTGTGTTTGTTGTGCTATTTAGGGACCATTTTTTTTAAGAATGTGCATATAAAGTTGTTTTGTTAACCCAAGAATCGTTTTATAAAATAAACAAATTTCTTTATAACAATTAATGTGGCCAAAGTAGGAGATTGTTGGAATGTTTTTTATGGGCGCATATTAATTATCTTATTTATTTTATTTTCTAAAACATATGGGTTGACAAATGGGCCATTAAGATGTTAGGCCTAAATAATTGTTAAAGTGATCATTTAGTAATTAGGCTAATGACACATTAAAATATTATATTTAAGTTTGGTTAGCAGTCATAAAAGTGTGGACCATAGGTTTTATTGAAGCCTATAATAAGATTGCCTAATAAGAAACTATTTAAGTTAAGATTAGGTCCTCTTTCTTACCTCAATTCAATGTGTGCTTTCCCACAACGGCCGTTATAATGTTTAGAGTTAAGGGAGGAAAAACTAGCTAATCTTATTGTAACTTAATAACATATGGAAAAGTTAAGCACACATGTAGAACTAATTATTTATTATAATCACAATCATGAAAGCATTTATTTGTTTTTGTTTATGCACTAGATCCCATCAATTGTATCATTGATAATTCACTTATATGTTTTACATCCCTTTGACATAGTACGGTTGTGGCACTTAAACTATAAAATTAGTCATCTTTTTCATTTTTCACATCTTTCAAAAAATTTTAGGCATTTGTTTAGACTAAATGCAATTTACTATGTAACCATGCAATTAGACTATAATTACATCAAAAGCACACCAGTTTTCACAATTCTACCCATTACATAAACATTAATGTGTCATATAAGGATTTTTCCAAAATTCCTCCAACCAACACAAATTAGGACAAAAAACTTTCAAGTTGAATTATGCTAGGTAAGTCTATTGGAACCTAGGGCTCTAAAGCCACATGTAAGGTAGAAATTATAAGTCTAAAACAGCAAAAATGTAAATTTCACATACATATATGCTTGTAGACATAGCAAAATTGAGGCAGAAATTGAAAGCAAAAATGATTTAACCTCTATAAAATGCCCTAGCAATAGAAAGATTAAATTTTGTAATAAAAAATGGTCTTCTAACAAATCAAACAGCCAAAGTGATGGCCCAAATACAGGGGAAGATAGTTTCTTATTAATAACCCTCTCAAAACCAAAATGCCAATGAATTAGCATATGTATTTACAGTTTTAATGGGATTAGACCACTATCCATATAAAAGTAGCCATGAACCGCTCCACTTACATCAAGTAATTGTCAATGACAAAATTGTAAATAAATATAATAATGAAAAACCACCTTCGTATATTAAATTTCAAATTTTAAAATTATCCAACACAAAGACCATCTCAGAGCCCCTTTTTCATCATTTTTCAATCAATAGATGTTATTTTAGAATTCACCCATGGTTAATAATTCTCAAATTGCTGGTAGATCTTGACGATACCTAAATTTATACAATCAAAAAGCAACTTCCCTTTGGACCTTAAACAAGTAATACAATCAGAATATCTCTTTTCAAGCACTAAAAAATATGCGTGTCCTTATCATAATCCCATCAAATTATCACTTGGAAAGCATGACCCACAGCATCACCCTATAAAACCAAAATGCCACGCTAGCAAAAATGGTGGTGCAGGGATCCTCTTCCATTGTGGCGCCAATGTAAAAGGATCCGCTTTTTAAGCTTTTTTATTTTGACTTTTTAGGCTATAAATGTGAGGAATGAAAATAAAAATTATAATTAAAAGATTAAAAACTATTATTGTAAAAAAATTATATTTTAAAAACTTTGACTGTATTAGACATTTAAAAATTTTCAAATGTAATTTTTTTTATAGTTATAATTTTTGACCCCTCAATCTTTATTTTTCATATTTATAATCTAAGAAAAAAAAAAGTTTAAAAAGCCAAGTGGGCGCCGTTGGGAGAGGGAGAGGGAGAGGATCCTTGTCCTAAATGTTGACAAATTGAATGACACCGCATTTAACGGTGGTGTCCGTGGGCATGATGAAAAGGATTACTCTGTGAGGTTTTAAAAAGTTTGGAATATTTAAAGTGATATTAAAAGATTAAAAACCAAATAAACTGTTAATTAGGTGATCAAATTGACATTTTGTCTTTGAAAAAGAAATTAAAAACAAGCTCTCTAAAAAACAATCTATTTGCAAATATATTTTATTAATTGTTTTTTGAAAATATTTTTTTTTTCAAAGAAAAACACTAATGAAACAAGTTATAGGTAACTATGATAATTTTTTAGGATTAGATGCTGATGAATTTTTTTTTAATATTATAGTTTTGATGTAAATGATTTGTATTTGACCAAATGAGGGATCCAAACTAGTTGAAATGTGCGTAAACTAATGTAACACCAACAAAATATAATAAAATAACGAAAAATGAAATTTATCTCCTAGTCCAAAATCAATTTGTCCTCTTTAATTTAAAATATATCCTTTATTTAATGTGATTTGTTTTGCATTTAACTATCTTGCAGTATTTCTTATCATAATTTTAACATAAATAATCATGAGTGTCAAAACCAAAAGACAATCTTTTTTTTTTGGGTTATTGATAAGTAGTCTTTTTTTTTTGTCAAAATATGTTTTACTTACATGTTGAATAATTTCACAGTCACATCGCCTATGAATTCACTGTTGTGATTAATATAACATTTGAAAATTAAGATTGTTAACTTAATTTCAATAACAACTTCATAACGCTACGAAATTGTTCAATGTATAGATAAAACAAAATTTGATAGCAATGATATTCTTAATCGTTCAAACGATTATTTCTATTGAAATTTGAATAAAAATATTATAAAATAATTAAGTGATAATATAAAAAGTTATAAAAGAATTAAATAATACACTTTAAATGGCAAGATAAACTGACTTTAAAACAAATTCTAATTTTTCTTTCTTTTTTCTTTTTTCTTTAAAAAATATAAAGCAACTCTTGAAATGGCAAGAAATTCATATTTAAAATGAGCCAAAGGAAAATTACAAACTCAACATCAAATTCGAAGGAAAATGCTAACTTGAACTTCAAATTTGTCTATGATTTCGTCATGTTTAGATAAAATATTTATGGTTAAAATATACTTTTAGCCTTTAATTTTACTTCAAGTTTTATTTTTATTTTTTAACTTTATTTAGTTTCAATTTGATTTTTTTATTTTTTTAATTTCACTTTCATTCTTTAATTTTATTTAGTTTTTAATTTAATCCCTTAACTGTACCTTAAGTTTCATTTTCATCCCTTCATTTTATTTCATTCCAATTTAATCCCTTAATTTTAGCCTAAACTTCACTTTTGACCATTAATTTCATTTTTGTCCAATTTGCTCTAATTTAAATAGTGATTTCATTTTATTTTATCAATGAACCACATTAAACTTTTCTATTAAATATTTTTATTTAACAGTATTAGAGGAAAAAAAATATTTGAGTAGTTTTTAAAAATTAATGATTAAATTAGAACAAAATAAAATTAAAAGATATAAGTGAAACATAATATAAAGTTAAGATATCAAATTGAAATCAAATAAAATTAAGGAATGAAAGTAAAATTTAAAATAAAGTTAAGAGATTAAATTAGAACCAACTGAAATTAAGGGGCAAATTTAAAACTTAAGATAAAGTTAAAGGACAAAAATAAAATCTTAAATAAAATTAAAGGACTAAAAATATATTTTTTCCAACATTTGTTGTATTCTCAAATTAATTTGTCTTCATCCGATAGATTTTAGGAAAAATTATATATATATATATATATATTGTAAAAGGAGCACATCTATTTTATAAACATTTTTATTTTTTGGCCACATTTTATAAACTTACTCAGACTGTTTTTACAAATTACCTGAAATGTTTAGAAAAAATTATTGTTAAAGACTCTAAATTAAAAATACATATATTAAAAGATTTAAATTTAAAAGGAGCTTCAATGGGATCTACTAGAGTTGATCATTATAAGTGTTTATTTTAAAAAATCCAAATTCAAAAATTTAAATTTTGTAAGAAAATTATAATTTATAATCCTTTATAATAAATAGCTTTAAATTAAACTCGTTATCTCTAATTTTTTACAACCTTCATCCTGGTTCACGCACTCCTCCTGAATTGAAACTTATAATTAATTAATTCGAAGTAGGCAAGTTAGGCACAATGAATGAATAAAAACAATGGCATTGGTTAGATGCACAATTCACAACTTCGTTTTGCGCGTTAGCCACTAGGCTTCCGTCTTCATTCTCTAAAATATAAACGGCTCAGATTTCATTTCACACACACCCTGTTTCTCTCGTGGACCTCGTTTCTGCTCTTCGCTCGGCTGCGATCCATGGCAGACCACACAGGGGAGCCGAAATCTCTCGCTGAGAAGGTGGCGGAGAAGAACCACGACGGCGAATCGTCGTCGTCATCGTCATCGTCATCGTCGTCCGGTTCCGATGACGGCAAGTCATCGACGGTTGAATCCCTGAAGAAAAAGGCTAATAGGCTCTTCGGCCGCCAGAAGCCTGTTCACAAGGTCCTGGGCGGGGGAAAGCGTACTTTCTGATCTTTCACTCTCGTCTTTCTCTTCATTTGCATTTTCCTTTGCCTACGTAATGCTACATTGATCAGAATGCTACAATAGAAAATATCATACCTCTGTTTCTTTTCACTGTTCTTTATGATCTGAGTCTCGAGCATTTCACAAACCGCTAGTTTTATGATGGTGATTTTCTGTTCCTGGTTCTCTGCAAATAAGTTTGACGTGAAGCGAGATTGATTCTGCAGTTCATATTGATCAATATCAAAGCTATATTAGCAAAACTGAAGCTCTTTTGCAATACGTTTTATTTGTTCTTTTCAATCATCAAGCAGAAAGCTTGACTTTGTATAATTTGGTTTGTTTTGGGTCGTTACTTCTCGGATCATGCGCTATTTGGTTTTTACTTGGGTGCTTGTGTGCACAATGAATCTGAATTTTATTCTCTTTTTAGCAAGTATTACATCCTCTCTTTACTGGGATACAATGTTCCAGGTTTGGATGCTAACGGGTTTCATCTGCTCTTACTAAAGGATACAGCAACGGAGAATAGCTTATCACTTGATTAAATATTTGTATTTGTAATTTTCATATACAATTTGGGCGACGTCATCCTACTAAGATTGAAAGTAGAGCTTATCACTTGATTAATTTTTTTTTTAATTCCAGTAATAAATTGAGCCATGTCTTGACACTAAACGATGTAATTATTCTAGTTTAATTACATCTCACTTGGAAAGCTGAAAATAATCTTTCTCTCGCTTCCACTTTCTACAAGAAGGTTATTATGAAACTTTTTGGCATGCTACTTTATCTCTCCAGTCTGCATATTATGCACTGAGGGCTTGATGTTAGGATAATTTAATATATTGTTGGAAACTTGACACAAGTGATATGATAGAGGAATTTTGAATTATCTAGGGAATTTCTCGGGTATGTCGCATCTACTTGTTTCTTGTCAAATGTCCAGTTCTGTCTCTCATCATATAACCTTATTGTCTTACAACAAACTTCTCTTGCAGCTGCTGATATTATCCTATGGAGGAACAAGAAAACCTCAGGAATTGTATTTGGAGTTGGCACTGCAGTTTGGCTTCTCTTTGAGTCGTTGGAATACAATTTTATCACGCTGGTTTCCCATATATTGATCATGTCTCTTGCTACCATTTTCTTGTGGTCCAACGCATCCGTCTTTTTCAACAAGTAGGGAATTGATAATTCTTATACTTTCTATCTCATTCCATGCATTTACATGTTGTCTTGTCATTTCCTTGACTAGGACCCCACCGAAAATCCCAGAAGTGACAGTTCCTGAAAAATGCCTTTTTGAGGCTGCTTCTGCTCTGAGGACTGAACTCAACCGAGCCTTGGTTGTTTTGCGTGACATTGCAACTGGGACAGATGTGAAGAAGTTCGTTGGTGTAAGTCGAATTACCCCTGCTTCTTCTATTAATGCTTTAGCTGCTCGCGAAACCGCATTGCTACTTGCTTCCCATGCTTTTTACTGGATTTCTTTAGATTATGTGAGAAGGAGGGAAGCATCTGAAAAGCAAGTTCACTGATATTAAATTCCATTTTCATTTGGAACTATGCATAAATGGTCTTGTGCTCAGGCCTTTATCCCATATCTTGGTATGTGCTGACTGTTATAAACTAAGGTTCTATGTCCAATTACCAGGTTATGACTGGATTATGGGTTTCCTCGGTTGTTGGGAACTGTTGCAACTTCCTGACCTTGTTTTACATATGTGAGACTTCCTGCTTTACTCCCTGTCTTCTTGTTACTAATTCTTGTATTTATGCATAAACTAACGTTTTTATCGTAGTCTATTAACAATGAATCAATTTGGTGAGATACAGCGTTTGTCTTGATGTTCACTGTGCCACTGCTCTATGAGAAACATGAAGACCAGGTTGATTTATATGCCGAGAAGGCAATGGTTGAGATCAAGAAGCAGTATGCACTCTTCCATGCTAAGGTATTGAGCCAGATTCCAAAAGGAGCGTTGAATAAGAAAGAGGATTAGAATACATTATTTAGTTTCAATAATGAAATAGTGGGTGTCCTTTGTTTAGATACTCCGTCTTGTCCTACCGGGAAAACTATTCCTTTCTTAGTAAGTCCAATATGTGTAAGGAATACATAGCCCCAGAGTCCTCTCTTTGTTTGTAGGGCCTATTTTGGATTCTTGATCAACATAGCTTTTATTACATGGCAAAGCGACAATATTTTTGTCGTATCTGAGAAAATGACCGCATAAATATGCTTCGTATTACTTTTTAATGATTTCATTCATCAATTAACAGCAATAAGACATTGAAAATTGACTTAAATGGCAGCAGCTAGTGGGAAAATAATTATACAACATCTTTATCAGGAACTGGCCGGTGGCAATAAATTATCAATTTTATGTGTTTGAAATTATTTGGAAGTGTGTATCTATTCTGTTATTATATGATAATTGAATATGAATATGCTATAGTAAGTGACTGCTAGTTCCTACTCAAAAAATCCCCATTTCTTTGTTTGAACTATTAGTTGATTGGTAGACCGGCCCAGTTAATGACATAACAACTCAATCGTCTTGACATTTTTAACAGACACATATAAGGAAAAGTATCTTATCTCGCAAAAGACAGATCTACCTTCCAATGTTAAGAAAGAAGAGAAAACATCAATTGAGGATAAAAGCGGCTGCTCCGTCATCTTCCATGGACAGAAGCTTCTATAAGATACCCGTGGATAGCTGGCCTGCACAGGAAATTATTTCTAGATCTTCGTAGTTTAAAAAATTTCACATTTTTATTAAAACAAACATAAGTTACTAGGTGTGGTCTAACAATAAAAGATGTGAGTAGTTGGCAATAGATTTTAAGTTCAAACCTAGATTTTTAACAATGAATTTTTATGAATAAAATCTCAAACTACAATATCTGATTTGACGTTGATATGGCATCCTTAGACCAATAAATTTAGTCACTCCTACTATGGATGAAAAGAAAACATCCTTACCCCAATTAGTCAGTCTAGTTAATTTTTCCGCTACACTGTTCACTGTTGGAAAGGTACAAAGTCCAATCCCTCAAGCTTCTTTTTCTTACAAGAGCACCAATACCTGCTCCTTAAAAAAAATTTAAAAAAAAATCTGCAGGGTCTTGAATGTCTTACAAAAGAGAATGACCGTAGATTTGCTTCCTAGCATCTTTTAAAGTGCTTGGGATACGCCCATAACCTGGAAATTGATCCTCCTTCTGAATCACTGTCACTGTCTGAGGAAGATGTTATGGATAGAGAATCATCCAGAAGATATTCAACAACCTGAAATGAGGAGGTTTACACAGTCAATATCTAATCAGCTCAGTAATTCAATTTGAACAAAGGACTGTCAAAATGAATATTATATTTATAAGTGATGCAACAACAAAAATGTTGGGGGAAAAGAATTGCTTGCAATTTTTGCAGGCAATCCAGAGGCTGACAATAAATAATATGTCTGAATACATTGACTATAATGGCATCAGAAATTTACAGAAATTCTCAAAGAGTTACAATTATTCACCATTCCTAACGAAGAGTTCTAAGCAAGGAATTTACCAGGCATCACATAAAATGTTTGTTTTAGATACATTGTTGCCATCTTGACATTAGTCAGGTAGCAACAGTTTTCTATGTAGAATAACATCAAAACATTTGTATGAATATTTCCTGTGACTGGTGGCCACGTCAATTATGTGATACAAGGATTCATATTGGTTTAAATGACAGAAGCGTTCAGTCTTCAACTCTTTTTTTTTTTTAAACTACAATAAATGATTAGTAACAAAGTCATTATGTTACATACGGTAAAGAGGATACCTGGCATGCAGTTACAGGTTTGATATCTTGAATTTTGGATATAATTCCGCAATGTGCATTGAGACATTTTGAGTTATCCAACCAAACTATTGCTTTGCAGTGTCCACAGTATCCCCTATTGGATGTTAATTTCTTCGATAAAGCTCCTATATCAAAGTAGATTCTAACATGAGAAGAGTAGAAACATTTTAAATGTGCAAATATGAATATATATATATATATATATATATTTTTTTTTTTTTTTTTTTTTGGGGGGGGGGGGAGAGGGAGGGAGAGAGAGAGTAAATGGCTGCTTTCTGTATTTATAGGATAAAAATTGAATTGAGCAAACTGCAAACTCAGTCATGACATGCAAATCAATACTCTTGACCTCTTTTGTGGCTGAAGTTTGGTCTCAACAGGCTAGACAAATTTTAAACTACTTCTGAAACTCCACCTTCACTATTTTCATCAAATCAAAATTTATGACCTGTGCTAGTGTATCTTATAGGATTATACCTCCCCCATTCTGGGAGGTAAATCTATAAGAGAAAAAACCCCAACTCATTGCAGCATTATAATACAGATATGATAGCCAAATTTATGTAAAGACCAGCAATCGTCACCAAAATGGATAAAGTATGTGACTCAGAAATTCTGCTAGGAACCAAATAATCAAATAAGTTCAAAAATTCAAAATAGATGGGGACATAAGTACATAAAAGTTTTTCAATTCTACTAATTTACTTTTATAACATTTGTTAACTGATAGAGCATTGGATGAGATGAAAAACTCAGCTAAATGTAAGAAATCAAACTCGGCTTACCAGTATATGCTCTTTTAACTGCCTCTTTCCAGTCAGCACTGGATCTGGCGTCTATGGGACCCTGTAGAAGTGTATACTTTCTGTGTTCACCCGGTCTAATAGGCTGCTCTTTAACAAAACTACCATACAGTACAACATACTGCAACTCCCACAGATGGTTATCATTTGCAGCTAAGTTCCATGACCTCCAAATGCAGCATTGATGGGTCACTAACAATGATTTGATAAATGATGAAAATTGATGACTAGTTCAATTCACTTGCCAATGCAGCAGGATATGTAATTGGCTGATAGTATTGCACATGCACAAGATGTAGGCTAAAATAATCAACTGATGATGGTATATCATTAACATAAATAAACAAGTCTTACCAGCAGACTTGCCCCACAGAGGCTAAAGATTGCATATCTAAAAAACTGAAGATGTGCACTAGAATATCATGTGGCAGTTGGGTAGAACCTGAAAGAAACTTCTTATCTTAGATTTACTTGTTTTCTTGGGTAAAACAATGCAATTATGCAGAATCATCTGAAATATAATCTGACCTTTTTCTTCCTGGCGAGCTTTACAGTGCCTCTTGTGAGCAACCATTGCATGCTTAAATTCTGTGACAGCCATATTCCTTTTTTGCTTTGGCAGTGCAACTTCTACACTCTGTAGGAGTAGATGGGCTGACGAAACAGCACTCTGGGTCTGTATTCTAGAATTAGAGAACATTTAAGAATTAATGAGTTAAAGAGGTCCATGGTGACAGTTCCATCTAGATGCTCAACTCAATATCGCATTGCAGATAACTAAAAGAAGTCTCAGCCCCCTGCTCCTAAAACAATAGCTAAAAATTATACTTGTTGGTTTTCTCTCTCAGGTACTAATATTTTTTTTCTATAAAAAAAATGGTAATGTGAAATGCTTGCCATACCAATTTCCACTCCAACTGGAGTTTTAAGCACAAAGGGATAAAGGAGGATGATGGAGCTTAACTTCTGATGATGTATACTTAGAAGAAACTTCAGCACTGGCTCCTTATCGAAAGGAGTAGGCTGATTCAGGATTACATGGCTCAAAACACAAAGAAAATGCAGAAAAAAGAAAAGAACTCCCTGACTTTTTGAGAGGTCAGGTCCTCTCCTACAAAACCAGCAACTGCCTACTGCTCCCGCATCTCCCTGACCCATAATAACCTTCCTCACTCAACCTCACACACTACACACCCACAACATGACAAAGTAAGTTAGTGACGCATCCACAAATTCCCTTTTTACCCCCTAATCTGCCAGCTCACTTAAACATCTATCTATTTTCAGTTCCTCCTCATGTAAAGATTTCCCCATCTATTACTCTGCTTCTGTTGGGCTGCTTTGGGCCTTCTCTCATACACCTTACAAGTAGTGGGCTCATCATTTCCCTCCCCACCAAGATTCACCTTGTCCTCAAGGTGAAAACTGGGAAATTATTCTTTGATCACTTCCACATCTTCCCACGTGTTATCACATTCTAGAAGTCCCACCCATTTGATGAGGGCCTGTTGCTGCCTGTTAGTTAATACTCTGGTTTTTGTACTAATTTAGGCTATACGTGCAGGGGCATCTCCTCCGAAAGTGACAGAGGAATGAGTTGCACTGATACAGAGGGATGGATAGATTTTTTTAGTTGGGAAACATGGAAAACGGGGTGCATACAAGTGCATTAGGGAGTTCCAGCTTATGAGCCAGTTTTTCCAACCTATACAGTACATTACAGGGACCATGAAACCTAGAAGACAGCTTCTCGTTCTATGTCTTAGCTAAGGTTTCCAACTTGTAAGGCTTAATATGAAGGTAGACCATATCTCCAGCATTGAACTCTATCTCCCTATGTTTCTCATTAGCTTGTTCCTTCATTTTCATTTGTGCTATCTCAAGATGATTTTTTAGTTCAGTTATAATTAAATTCCTTTCCTTCAGCTACTCATTCACCTCCTCACTCTAGATATATCCTCTTGCCATTTGAACAATGCTGGAGGATCCTTTCCATAAAGAGCTTTGAAGGGAGTTATTCCTGTAGACCTATTAAATGTAGTATTGAACCAATACTCAACCCATGGAAGCATCTTGAGCTAGTGTTTAGGTTTGTCTCCTGCAAAACACCATAAATAAGTCTCCAAACTCCTATTGACCATCTCTGTTTGGCCATTTATCCCAGGGTGATAACCAGGGCTCTACTTAAAGAGTAGTACTAGCCAACATAAACATCTCCCTCCAAAATTGGCTAATGCAAACTCTGTCCTTGTCTGAGACGATGGTTTTTGGAAAACCATGGAGTTTTGCCACTTGCTTAATAAAAATTTCAGCTACTTCTTCAACACTAAAAGGATGGAAAAATGGAATAAAGGCTATACTTCATAAGCCGATCAACCACAACCATCACAATATCGAATCTACTAACCTTTGGAAGTCCAACAACAAAATCCATACTTATATCTTACCATACCTGTTGGGGAATGGGCAAGGGCCATAATAAACCTGCAGGACTCAATGCTTCATATTTGTTTTGTTGGCACACCTCACATCTTGCCACATAATCTTGGATGTCTCTTTTCATCTCCTCCCAATACACTACCTTAGCTAAATGCTTGTAAGTTCGCAAATAGCCTAAATGTCCTCCCATGGATGATCATGATACTCCTCCATCAACTCCAATGTTCTAGGAGACCTTCGTGGTAGCACAAGTTTGTTGTTATACATAAAGCATCCTCTACTAATGCTGTACCTACTAGGTGCTCCCACTCCCACAAGAATTTGCTCTCTAATTTCTCTTAACTTGCCATCCTTGTTCACTTCTGTTTCCAACCCCTCTGGCCCTTCATACTATCCTACCAAAAAAACCATCATTTCCATGGTATTGTCCCTCCTAAATAGAGCATCCGCCACCCTATTGTCAACTTCCAATTTGTAGTGAATTTCAAACTTATATCCCATTACCTTAGAAACCCATTTTTGTTGGTTAGGATCTATCACCCGTTGCTCCAACAAAGATTTTAGAGCCTTTTGGTCAGTCCTTATCACAAATGATTGCCCTGATAGATCGTGTTGCCATTTTTTTACTACTAATACTATGGCGATAAGTTCACATTCATATACAGAGCCTTGTCTCTCCTTTTCTAATAGTTGTTGGCTGAAGTAGGCAATATGCATCTTTTTTTTTTTGCATTAGGATAGCACCCACCCCCCTTCTTGAAGCATAAGCTTCTATCTCAAATGAAATGGTGAACTCAATGGCTAAAACAACTATAGTAAACATGGCTGTCTTGAGTTGCCTGAAAGCCTTATGAGCCTTTTCTCCCCAATGAAATGAATCTTTCTTCAACATACCAATGAGAGGTGTTGCAATTTTTCCATAATCTTTGACAAACTTTCTATAATAGCCTGCCAATCCCAGAAATCCCTTCAAAGCCTGAAGGTTCTTAGGAATGGGCCAATTCATCATAGCTTTTATTTTTGCTGGGTCAGCTTACACCCCTTCCTCGGAAATAATATGCACCAAACATTCTAATTTTCTTTGCCCAAAGATGCATTTCTTTAGGTTAATAATCAGTTAATGCTGATGTTATATCTCCAAAGCCACCTGCAAATGTTTTATATGGGAATCCTTGTCTTTGCTATACATAAGAATGTCATCAAAGAAAACCAAGATAAACTTATTCCTTAAATATGCCCTAAATATGTCATTCATCAAAGATTGAAATATAAATGGTGCATTGGTTAGCCCAAAAGACATCCCAAGAATTCATAGTGGCCATTATGGGTTCTAAAAGCAGTTTTAGGCTCATCCCCTAATTTAATCCTTCTTTGATGGTACCCTAATTTTAAATCCTGTTTAGAGAATAGTGCAACTCCCCCCAACTCATCTATGGCTGGAATAAGGTATTTATCAGGAACCATTATCTTGTTTAAGGCTTGATAATCTACACAAAATCTCCAACTTCTATCCTTCTTCACTAGTAACACCAGGTTAGAATAAGGGCTGGTACTAGGCTGTATTATCCTTGCTTGCAACATTTTCTCGACCAATTTCTCAATTTCTATTTTCTGGGAGTGACTATAGCAGTAAGGTCTCACATTCAGGGCTTGTTCGTTTGGTTTAATCACAATAGCATTGTCTTTTGATCTATGTGGAAGTAGAGCTACCCTTGCTTCACACATATCAGCAAATTCCTTAAGGATGTTTTGTATCTCTTCCTCAATTTCTTGCTATCCAACCTCTTCCTCTAAGTTCACAGCCCCAAATTCCAACAAATATCCTTCCCATTTGGCTTTAATTGACCTCGCTAGAGATAAAGTCAAGAATAGATCTCCTTTAAGACACACCCCCCTTTTACCAACTTTAATTTTTATATGGGATTGTCCTTAATTCACTCTTAATCCCCCAAGGGACTCTAACCAAGCAACTCCAAGCACCAGATTCACATTGCTTAAGCTGAAAGGATAAAAAGTTTAGGTAATGATTAACCCTTGCAACTCCAGTTTAGCATCCTTGCATTCACCTTGCATATACGGCTTCGTACCATCTCCCAAAATAATAGAATACCTCTCAGTTCCGTGCACTTGGATGCCCAATTTTTCTATCAATTTAGTGGAAATAAAATTGTCCGTGGCTCCACTATTAATGAACACCAAAACATCTTCCTCAAAGGCTCTTCCCACTAGCTTCAATGTCTTATAACTCATAAGTCCTACCACTGTTGTTAGTGAAAACTCCATGGAGGCCATCTCTTTCTCGGTCTCATCATTCTCTTGATCCTCCCTTACCTCCATCTCAGTAGGTTCCTTTTCCCCTTCATTAAAATTATTAATTGGAATTTCTTGTTCATACATTTGTAAGTTCATTACACTTAAAAACAAAGGCCCAACTCTCTTCCCCTATTTATCTTAGACTCAAGACAATTTTTTTCTGTTATTGCTACTACCATTGCTGCTTGCGGTGGATGTTATAGGTATAGTAACTTGCTAGTTATTTTGGTGTCCTTGCCCCTTTTCCTATCTCGGTTCTTACTCAATCCTTCACTCCCTGAACTTTTAGGAATTTCCACTATGCTAATGTACTTAAGGAAGCTAGGATTATACCCACTCCATCTACACCCCATACTAGACTTCAGTCCTCTTGACTTCTCTTTTCTCTAGCCTTTTGTAGAACTAGGTTCCTTCCCTCCACTTGATATGCATAGTCCATGATCTGTTTTAAGGATTTTGGTTACAATAACCTCACCTTGGCTCTAACTTCTACTAATCCATTTTTAAAAGCTCCCATTAGCCCTTTTCAGGCACATCTTCTAAGGGAGCTGAAAGTAATTCAAACCTCTTTCTAAAATCTTCCACTGTTCTTTCTTGTTTCAAGTTCATTAGACACTCATAGCTATCCCTTACTCGATGACAATGAAACCTATCCATTACTTCCTTCTTAAACTCCTTCCAAGTTCAAACTGGATATCTCATTTCTAGCCATTGGAACCAATTCAATGCTCTTCCCTCCATACTCACAACCACAGCATCCATTTTCTCAGCCTTTTCTATTCCATTCACATTGAAATAACGTTCAACCTTAAACGGCCACCCAATGGGGTCCTCCCCTGAAAAGATAGGAAGTTCCAATAATCAATGCCTTCCAAGATCTCTCTTTGTTACAACATCCACCACTTCAACTCCTAGGACAGTCTCCATTGTCACCAACGGCATATTCTATGCCATGTTTGCTCTTGGGTTGGTTTCCAAGGCTATTGTCAGTACATTCTATGTCCCATTCACTCTTTGGTTGGCATTCCTATCACTTGTTGATGCATTCTGCAATTGTCCACTACCATTCGAGCTCGCATATGAGGTTCAAATGCAGCTCAAAACTCCCCAAGTTGTTCCATCACTTTTCTCCTTGACTCCTTTGTAAATCTCCCACACTTTTCTCTAATGCTTCTACTTGTCCTTCCATCCTTGCACCCACCATATCCGACTATAACCGGCTCTAATGCCAAAAGTGATGGAGCTTAACTTCTTATGATATATACTAGTGTTGCCTAATTCATTCATTATGCCTATGAACTCTGTATCCATTCATTTGTACCAAAACGGGGCTCGTTCGCAAACCATACGGGAGCTCCAAATGCTTTAGTTCAATGAAAAAGGAAGAGGGACTAAGGGGTTTGTTATTAATTTCATCTTGCTATGTTGCGTCAGGAGAAAGGAAACAGATTGATAGAGCATCTCCTAAATGTGATAACTTTTGGTGTTGCTAAATGCCTTTCCTAGTCTAGAAGGGTTTCCATCTTGTAGATCGATGAAATCTATCAGCATGCTGCTCCCTTAAGACCGAAAGAATCAAGAAAGATGAGGAGTATAGGAATTGTTATAGTAATCAAGCGCATTAAAATATATTATTTAATTGATTTAAAATATATTATGTTAATATATAATATAGTATATAAAAGAAAAATTAATATATAATATAATAATTGATTTAAAATATATATATTTCATATTTTTGTATTTTTTTGAACTTATTTAATTAGAATTTGAACTATAAATTTATGAGTATGAATATAAAATTTAAGTTTTAAATTATTTATTTTTTATGTAATTATATTTATTAACTTTTTTTAAATTATTCATTTATTAAATATATAAAAATATTATATAAATTAGTTATCTATTTGTACTATATCACTTATTAAATTAGTATACCAATTAAATATATTTTCTCATACCACAAATTATATAAATTAACGTATCCTACACTCATACTCATACCCCATACTCCACCAAATTTTGTATCAAGCAACACTAATATATACTTAGCAGAAATTTCAGCACTGGCTCCTTATCAGAGAAAGGAGTAGGTTGATTCAGGATTATGAGGCTCAAAACACAAAGAAAATGCCAAAAAAAAAAAAGAAAGAAAAGAACCCCCTGACTCTCAAGAGTCAGACCCTCCCCTACAAAACCAGCAACTGCCTACTGCTCCCACATCTCCCTGGCCCATAATAACCTTCCTCACTCAGCCTCATGCACTACACACCCACAACACGACAAAGTTAGTTAGTGACCCTCCACAAATTCTCCTTTTACCCCCTAATCTGCCAGTTCACTCAAACATCTATATGTTTGCAGTTCCTCCTCATGTCAGCATTTCCCCATCTATTACTCTGCTTCTGTTGGGCTGCTTTGGGCCTTCTCTCATACACCTTACAGGTAATGGGCTCATCAGAGGATATGGTTGTGATTGTATAAAAAGTGGAATTTCTACCACCAAATCCCCCCTTCCCACCTCGCATATACTGTTTTGGGGAAACAGCCCTATTACTGCCCAAAATAATTTCCTCCCTCACCCATTTCTTTCACCTTTCTTAATCATTTGTTTCCATATATGATATATCTCCCTACCTATATTTCTTTTCTTCTCAAAATGAAAAGGTCTTTTTCTTTTGGGTCCATTGAAGACCAAAAATAGAAGGCAGCCTCTTTCTCCAATAAATCTCATTCCAACCACTCCCACTGATATTTGAACCTAGGACCTCAAAAATGAATAAGTTTGAATCAAATATACTTACAAGAAGAAATGGATTAGGTCCCAAATTGTGCCAAAAGATCGTTCAACACCACTAGACAGTATAGATCCAAAAGAAAAAGGCATTAGACAGACTTTGTCATAACTGAAATCAGTTCAATTATCTGCTAACAGGTTTATTGTCATAGTTAAAAGAGCAGAAGTCATGGCTTATGGCTCTCTCATTATTATTGAAACTTCATTCAATCTCTTCCTGAAGTCAAACAAGATGAAGTAGGGAAATTTAAGACAGTCTAAATGATCCAAATGCCTCACTTGTAACCTGCTCCTTCATCTAAGAGAATATGAAAATTTTCTTCCAGGGGGAAAAACTCCATGTAGTAATAAAGATGGTCCTTAAATGAAAAATGAATTTAATTGCTGAAGTAGTAACAATCATATTTATCGACATTACAAGACTATAGAAGAATTTCTCTCTTGGAAAATGACATAGGTTAGACAAGACAAAGAATTTTAAGTTATAATCTCAGGTATATTATATTATGTAATAAATGCTCTCACTTTCCATAATATACTAGTTTAAGCCTTTTTCTTCTCAAGCAAAACAATGGTCACATTCTGATTAGAACAAATACAATATATAGGGAAAAAAATCAAATAAATAAATTAAAATAAGAGACCAACGAGTGGATATCAATTTTTGGGTCATTCAGCCACTAATGTTTGAGATAGAATAGACAAAAACATCAGCTGCAGGCTCTCTTCGAGCTGGTTTAAAACAATAAATGATTAACAAAAACTGTAACATGAGCTTAGACGTGCTATGTCTTCTTCAGTTTTTGGTTTTCAAGCTGGTATAAGCTTTCTACAAAATAGAGTTCCAGATAGTTTGGTTATGTTGACAGATATGTGTAATTCAAATTCATTCACTGAATTATTACCCATGATCACATTTGAAAGAAAAAATATAAAGGTTATAAACTAGGAAGCGTAGACACCGGCCCAGATATGGACATGATGACGCAACAAAATATAAAGTGATGTAATTTAAAGTGTGGGGTAGTGTCTAATATGAGCACGGACGCAACTCCTCTTATGAAATGTACAAAATAGCTTGATGACCACCAAAAATTATGATTTCAGATCAGACAAAACTTGAGCTGGTTTAATGTAATAGATGGTTAAATGTAACATGAGCTTAAAGGTGCCATTTCTCCTTCAGTTTTTGGTTTCCAAGCTGGTCCAAGCTTTCAACAAAATAGAGTTCCAGATTGTTAGGTTATGTTGAAAGATATACGTAATTCAAATTCATTCACTGAATTATTACCCATGATCGCATTAGCAAGTAAAAATATAAAGGTTATAACTTACAACCAAATAACTTGATGACCACCAAAAATCAGGGTTTCAAAGCAGATAAAACTTGAATCAAAAAAATGAAAAAATTGGTGAAAAAGAGGGGTATTGCCGATGAAATACTTACTCCGGGAGGAGACGGAAGGCTGTGAGCGTGTCTTGGAAGATGATGGCCTGCAAATTTTTGGGCAGCTTATCATAGGCGTCCCTGAGAATTGAGCTTAGCTCTTTGCAAGCAATTGGGTATCTGTAGATTTTGGGTAGAAACTCTCTTAGGCGTAGATTTTGGTATCTCTCCAATGGATTCGACATGTTCTGAATTTCTTGGAGACGGGAAAGAATCAAAGACTAGTTGAAAACCATTTGGGGCAGAGAGAACGAAAGGTGGATGCTCTTAATTTTAGGGACAATGTCGGAACCGAATTGTGATGCTGTTTTGTGGAGCTGAATCATCACCGTTCAACTCTGATAAGGACTGAGATCATTGACTGCCAGTTTCTCATCATTACTTCGAAGGGGAATAACGATCGAGCCGATCTGGTACGATTTGTAAATTTTGAAAATTTAAACGGAAGATGATTATATTAAAAGACCTTAAATTTTAATGTTTTAAATTAAATATTTAAATTATGTAAGAAATTTATAATTTAGAATTTTAAGTTAAAATTTTTTTATTTTAAATTCTTTTAAAATAATTTTAGAATTTAAAATATTTCAATATAAATATCTTTAATTTAAAATTTTAAATCATAATTTTTTTTATTTGTTTTTGTCCATGTTTCACAAGTAAGACATATGATAGAATTGGTAAAGAGAATTACAAAAGAAAAAGAAAAGTGGATTCTCTCAATTTTTACAATCTTAATTTTAAAGAGATACGAATATAATGAATGAAGTCCATTCTTAAGTAGGCATATATGTCCCTTATTGTTGAACAAATTATATCAATCATATGTGTATTATATAAGAGTTTGCATATATGCTAATTATTAATCTTCATAATGAGCTTTGTAATTCTCATGGTGCGCAGGTTTGAATTCCTTTGACACGTTGATAACCAACTCTCTTTAGATGGACTTTTTGACACTCAATCTTTAAAGTAAACCAATGCTCACCTGTGATAAGTTTAACTCTTCATACTAACTAGCTAGGCACTCGTGCTACGCACGGAAAAAAATAATAATAATAAAATAAAACAATAAAAATTGATATGATAATATAACAAAAAAAATTAGAAAAAAAGCACAGAGTCTAATAAAAGCTCAGCCACCTAAAAAATGACTTAGCTACAGTAACATAAAATTAAAACTTTATATATTTAATAGATTCTTCCTCAACAACACCGAATATAAGGGTAATAAATTGGGCATACACAAGTAGGTTGCTAAGAAATTCTACGCATGTTACTGATACTCTAATCTAGTCGATAGTATTAGAGTAACTTATTATTATGGTTTTTGATTTGCATAAATATTATGATTTACTTACTAATCATATTGTTAAATATATTAAGATATACCTAACATAAATAGTGAATTAGTATTTAAGTAAGATATATATTATTCAAGTAACATTTGTGTTAGCTATTTTGTATGAAAAAAATAGCAAATTAGTAAAATGATATACTTATCTCTATCTTTGTTTGTCAAAGGGAAAATTTTCACCAAGGATTGATCTTTTGAAAAAAAAGGAAAAAAACACCTCACCCACTATCACTAAAATAATATAGTAGACAAACCTTCATCGATGACTGAAGAACAAGAATGTCTGTCGCATATCAAAGAAGAAGAAGATCTTTTCTATAAGAGTGTAGAACGACACAACTCGACTGGAAACAATGTGAGGGCTATGGAGGCAGAGGACAAATTGCAAAACATAGAGAATGAGAACATTATAGAAATGGTTACAGATTGGAAGGCTAATGATTCGAATCAATCAACCAACTTGGCTGAACGATCTAAACTGATTGTAAACAATGTTAAGGCAATGGATACGGTAGACAAAGGCCAACACACAATGAACGAGAATGATGTAGAAAGGGATATTAGTATGAAGAATAATGATATGAACCCATTATCAACCAAGTTTACAAAAATAAGCAAAAGGGAGACAAGGTCCCATAGAGATTCACTATTGGGCAACAAAGGAATCGATAATGACCTATACCAAGAAATGGAGGACTGGTTAAATGAACTAGAGGATGAGGGAGCAGGCTGTAACACCATATTTACTGAGCTTATCTCATGCCATTTGTGGGCTCATTCTCATGAATTACATAACATTCTCAAAGAAAGACCATTGAAATAGTCAATTAATTTGAGTTATGTCATGCATAAATTTTTTATTCCATGTCCCGTGGGCCATATGGACTCATCCATCTTATTCTTATATTTAGATACACAAATACAATTCATAACAAGCTCAAGAAGTGGCTTAGAATTCGTGCAAATGGAAGGTATACATGAAAATAAAGTGTGCAACCTCGAGTTGAAATTTCAGAATTTTAATATGAAATTTGAAAACTTATAACTAATTCTATAAAAATTTAAATCATACATACTATACCATTTTGGAAAGATACAGATGTCTACTTTATGTTAAAAATAATTCCAAACCACAACAGAGACGTCAAGCTATCGAAAATTGATGGAACATTACTAGAGGTAGTCTGTCACTACCGGTACTATCCTTCAATTTCAAAAATTCATATCTCCCTGTTCAAATGTCCAATTGGGGTGATCTTGGTGGCCATGGAAAGATTATTATGTCTAGTTTGTGCTTGTACAATTTCATAAGCATTGGATACCAATGAGATCTCGAATGACACAGACCAAGTTACTGATTATATAAATAGTATCTACATTAGTTTAGCAAAAAAATGCTAACTTTGAAAAATTATAATTAATTTCACAGAGATCCAAATAATCTGATTTTTGCTTCCCAAAAAGTTCTAGATAAGATCTATATGCATGCCAAATTTTATGAGCAAATTTGTTCATTTGGTCAGATTTGACATTAGGTTACATAATGATCATTTTTGTGTCATGTAAGGGTCTCAAATAGTCCAAAATTGCTTCTAAGGCAACCATGGCCACTTGATCACATGGGAAAGCACCAAAATGGTCTACAAAACTTGTATCAAAGGTGCACAAACCCGAATTTCTCAAACTCACTCATCCATCCTAAGTTATACACAAGAATACATGTCAAATCTTGCCATTCCATACCTAAATTATGCTATATCATGCATATTGCACCAAATCTCATTCATATATAATATATTTACATATTCACATGTGCTCATAAGGTCATATAACATATATAATGAAGAATTACATCATATGCTACTATATGGCTACAATTTAGCACATTTCCACACTTTGTTGTCACTCTCATTCCTTTAAACATGATCGCTTCTATTCTTTTGCTCACTTGGTCCACCTAGACATGTTAGATATGTGGGGAGGAAGGAATGAGATTTTAGGAATCCCAATAGCTCTTTTCCTTTCAATCACACATAAAGAATGCAAATCCATGCTTAAAAGTGCATATATGACTATTATGGAACATGTAATTATTCAAAAAGCTTTCTTGGCATTTTAAAAAGTCATACATAGCATACATAGGCTTGCTAAGTAAGTGGATTAACCTCACCCATTCTCTTCAAAAATTTTAGACTTGCCTCACCCTTTTCTTAGAGGCCTTGAACTAAGCTTTATTCTTGGAAGACTTTTTACTTTGTCTCAACCATTATTAAGGGTTCTTGGCTTATCCTCACTATGGCTAGAGGATTCTTGGCTTCACCACATTCAAGTAAACCAAAGCAAGTATACAAAGTGTCATTTGAATACATAAAATAATATCATGGTGCCATGGTATATGAATTCATGTTAGAATACTTTCTCATGATTTGAAACACACATACACACATTCAAAGATAAGATAATATCCACTCATATATGAGAGAAAGAAGAGAGAGGTACCTTTGTTACAAATGCAAACTTTTTCTCTTGAATTGGACTTCCCTTCCTTAGCCACATACACACAATAAGGTGGAGCTTGTTATTTCCTTTGAATTATTCTTATTCTCCTCCCTCATTTTCCTAACATTCACCCTTGATTTAGCTAGAAATCCAATCCCTCTTGTTTGGTCTCACAAATGGTGAAACATGCACCATAGAAGGAGCAAGGAGAATCAAGTATAGGAATGACAAAATACTTTATTTTCTTGCTTGTTCTTTACTTGGTTGGCTTCCTTTCCTCAAACATGAAATTCCTCTCTCTATTCTACCCTCAAAACAAAACCAAACTCCTTATCAAACCCATGAAAAGGAAGCTTAAGAGGAGAAGAATAAGTTTAGAAGGAGAAGGAGCATAAAATTCTATGAAATTCCTTACCTTTTTCTTTCTTTTTCTCCTCCTTTCTCCTCCTCCTTGGTGCACCTAAGAGATCTGGTCTTTCTTTGGTTTTGGAGAAGAAACATGAAACTTAAAGAGGGTTCAAGAAACTTCCACTTTCTTAAAAATTCTAATTTTGCCCTTTCGTCTTGACATTTTCGTTTTAGTTTCCTTTTAACTCCTTTTTTAGAACTGTCTTTTTTATCATAAAATTTAGATTCCTAATTTTATAAAATTCTTTTGAAATCACTCAAATTGGAGCTAAAACCTTCTTGAACAAATTAGTTAAAATTCAGGTCAATCAATGTTTAAAAATGTCTACTGGAAGGGCTTTAACTGTCCTAGAGCTTTCTATGATTTTCAGGGCCTCTGAGAACCACAAAGAACTCAAATTTTCTATTTTAAAAGCCTTCTTATGAGTATTCTAAAATTTACCCAAAATTACAAAAATGCCATTATGTTTCGTAACTATTTCGTTAAATTTTGTTTGGCCATTTTAGCCTCCTTTTCAAGATACCTCTGATCTTAACTCATTATTATTTGAGATCTAGAATATTATTCTAATTTTCTTGGACCTTAAATCACTCTATTTGGGAGACTTCCTTTTGTATTCGGTGAATTTTATGCGTTTACAGAGAAACCGTATGTTACGTTTCTCATATTTTCTCTTGTTTTCAAAGAACTGGATATTACACAGGTGAACTAACAAAGGAGATTAGGGAGTTGATAAAGCAATACCCTATAATTCTACTATCTAAGCAAGAATGGTCAAATTATTGTAGACCCTGGAGAAAAGCCCTTATTCTGACTCTGCTGAGGAAGAAGATAAGCCATATAATACTCAAAGCCAAATTACAAACACGCTAGAATATACTAGAGTTTGAACTCATTGACCTAAAAAATAACTACTTCATACGACAGAGATTATCATTTTGCTTTAAACAAAGGACCTTAGGTCATCATGGAACTCTATCTGGTAGTGCAGAGGTGGTATCCAAGCTTCAATCCTTATACTAATAAGCTTTGCAAAATCGCCATTTGGGTTAGAATTCTAAACCTCCCAACTCAGCTCTATAATAAACACTTTCTATAGAGATTAGGAAACAGAATTAACCAAACATTAAAAATTAATTCCAATACACTATTAACCGAGGTGGATGAGGAATCAAATATTGAAAGGGGACGCTTTGCCCAATTGAGCATGAAGATTGAATTAAATAAGATAATCATTTCAAAATTTATAGTTCATAATTCCATTTTCACAATAAAATATAAGGGGCTAAATCTAATATGTTTCAATTGTGGAAAATACAGTCACAAAAAAGATGATTGCCTTACAAATAGGGATAACGAGGTCATCTAAGGTACTGGAGATAAGGATACTGTGAGAGGGCCACCACTAAAAGCCGAGGAGCCTCTAATCCTTCTATTTGAGGAGTATGGGTCGTAGATTATGTGAGGAAGACAAACAAACAGAAGACTCTTCCATCAGGGAGAGCCACAAGCATCCAGGATAGGCCACTGACCAAGAGCAAAGCTGAAGCAAGTGGTTAAAAACCTTTCTTATCAGGATCACGCTTCTTAGCAATAGTTGACCTAGGGACAGAAAATCAAGAGACAAGTTAGATCAGGGATTTTATTGCAAGAGTTAGTATGCAGATTAAGGAAAATCCTAAATCGAAATTAATGAGGGAAAGAAAAGGTTGACCTATGAGAGGAGGGCAGGACTAGATCTAGAGCAATAAATGAACTAGATATGAATGATATCTCGGTAACAATTTTGGGGAACACAGGATTGATAATAGCAAATAGAAGTCAAATGAAATATAGGAGCTAAAAAACAAATCAAGTATTAGGCCTAAAGAGATTAGAAGCAAAGCTAACCCATGCCTACATTAGGTGGTACATGGAAGTATATCCAAGATGGCCAAGGAAAAAACCTAGCCCACAATTCATATAACTAGCCCAAATAAAAGATCCTCTCCTAGCACTCTTATAATGGGCCTTGATAGCCTCTTTGCCGAGTCTATTAGACCTTTCTATTCGGGGAAACCCAGCATTAATGGAGAAAAGCCATAACCCAGATACTAACATGAACTTGAAGGCCATTAAGGAGAAGCCACCTGATGGATTAGGCATAACAACATCAATTAGTCTATTCCAAAAAAGTTTGCTTGACTTTGACCTTGCGAAACTCCTAGAGATGAGCAGCATCTCTGGGCTTAATCAAAACTTTCAGTAAGGCACTCATGCCTCTTTTCCCCCCTCCTATGTTGTTAGTTAATTATGAATTTTGGGACATGGAACTATAGGTGAGCAGCCTCCAAAACATTCACATTTCGTCTTCAAGATTTTGTCAATAGTAACTCTCTGGGCATGATTGTGGTAGTCGAGCCAAGAGTAAGTAGTTAAAAGGCTAACAAAATTGTCAAGAAATTAGGCTTCTCTAATTGGATATAGGTGGAAGCCACTAGTTTTGTAGGTGACATTTAATTAATCTAAGACCAAGAGGTCTACTCAGTTGATTATATTAGCTCCCATGAACAACTCATACACTACAACATCATGATCAATTAGACTAGAAGAAGATTTATTCTTACTAGGATGTATGGAGATCCAAACCCGATTAGAAGAAAGGAGCTATAGGAGGAGATTAAAGCGCTCACTTTGAACAATGAGGAGCCTTGGATCATCCTTGGAGACTATAATGCCTATCTAAATGTTAGTGACAAAAGTGGGAGCAATAGATATAACTGGAAGGATATGGAGTGCTTCAATGATTGTATAAACTATACTCAATTGATGGGCCTTGGGTTTATTGGACTCAAATTTATGTGGAAAAAAAAGGGAGGTGAAGAAATGTATAGACTGGGCCTTTGGTAATACGACTTAGATTCACTGCTTTCCCAAGGCTTCTGTCCAACATGGCCTCCTATGGCTTAGACCATACATTAGTGAAGATCAATTTTCACCAAAGTAATCGGTCTCAACATAATAAGGATTTGTTTAGATTCATGCAGCTTAGCTGCTGGAGGAGTCCTTTAGTAAGGTCATGAATCAAGCTTAGGAGAGAGATAATTGGAAGGAGAATGTAGCTAAATTTATCCAAGCTGCAACCAATTGGAGACTTTAGTCTATAGGCAATATTTCCTCTACTAAAAAGAAGATCCTTAATCGAATCCAGGGTTTTGAAAGGAATCTTATTAGAGGCCAGAACCCCTTCTTAGTAAAGCTACAAAGTGCTCCTTGGGGGGAATATGAAAAACTCCTTCTACAAAAGGAACTCATCTAGTTCCAAAATTAAGGTGCAATTGTCTAGCTTATAGGGATCAAAACACTAAGTTTTTCCATACCTTAATAGTGGTAAGAAGAAGAAGAAATAAGGTAGAAGCACTAAAAGATGACTTAAGAGCCTAAGTTAAAAAGTTGAATGAATTGAAGAAAATGGCAATAGAATTTTTTAAGTCCTTATACACGAAGGATGATGGGTACCGATCTAGACTCCCAATTTGTAGTAGGTTCCCCACCTTAAGCACTCAGGAGTTTAATGTTATCTAGCAAAAGGTCACTAACAATGAAGTTAAAGAAACATCCTTTAGTATAGAGTCCTACAAGGCTTTAGGCCCTGATGGTTTGCAAGGTATTTTTTTTAAAAGTCAGGCACATAGTTGGCCCTTCAATGTGCAAGTTCATTAAAGAAGTATTTGAAAACCTAAGCAATATTGAATTAATGAATCATACACATATTGTTCTTATCCCTAAAATAGACAAGCCAGAGACCATCAAGGAATTCAAACCCATCTCCCTCTATAATGTTATATTCAAGATTGTGACAACAATTATTGCTAACAAATAAAAAAGCTACCTTAACAAGCTTATTGGGCCCAACCAAAGTAGTTTTATCCAAAGATGTCGTAGTAGTGACAACATTATCATAGCTTAAGAGATTATCCATTCCATGAGGCCAAAGAAAAAAAGCAAGGGCTATGTGGCAATCAAAGTAAATCTTGAAAAAGTGTATGATTAGCTGGACTAGGACTTCTTAGAAGAGACACTTCATGAGATTGGGCTTAAGAGTAAAGTTGTAACTCTCATCATAATATGTGTCTCTAGCTACAATATGCAAGTCCTTTAGAATGGCATGCCACTAGAGACTTTTAAGCTATCCATAAAGGTTAAACAAAGGGACCTCTCTCCCTTTACCCTTTTGTCCTATGCATGGAAAGACTTGGTCACTATATTAATTGGGCCCTTGTGAACAAGTTATGGCATCCCATTTGACTGACAAGAAATAGCTCTCCCATTACACATCTGTTCTTCATGGAAGACCTATTTCTCTTTGCAAAAGTTTCTCTGGAACAAATTGAAATCATCAAGCAGCGTATCAATGTCTTTTGCGAAGCCTCTAGTGAACATATGAACATGACCAAAAAGAAGCTATGCTGCGTTAGGAATATCCAATGGCAACATCCTCCCAAATGGCAAGCACTTTAAGAGTGGATTTAACAAGTGATCTAGGCAAATATCTTGGCATTCCCTTACTTCATAAGATATCCTCATGCTCCACCTTTGGTTGCATTTTTGAAAAAGTTAACAAATGCCTCTCAAATTAGAAAAGCAAATTTCTTAAACTTGCTGGACACAACACCCTCATTCACACTGTGTTATCGGCCCTTCCAGCTTACTTCATGTAAACAATGTTCTTTCCGCTAAATGTTTGTGATGAACTAGAAAAGACTAGCTACAAATTCCTTTGGGGATTTACAAATAACGAAAGGTAGATCAGTTTGGTAGCCTGGAGTGAGGTGTGCAAGCTAAAACATCAAGGAGGCCTGGGTATCAAAGCCCTTTGACTTCAAAACAAAGCATTTATCATGAAGACATACTGGGGCCTCATCCAGAGAAAAGATGAGTTATGGGCCCAGATCATAAGAAATAAATACAAATGTGGGACCCAAGCCATCCTGCTTGTCTGAAAAATCCCAAGAGCATCGAACCTTTGGCTTGGCATCTCAAAGGTCTGGGATGATTTCTCCAAGGGTTTGGGATGGAGCATTAGGGATGGTTCTTAGATCAATTTTTGGCAGAACCTATGGACCCCACCTTGATCATGACATCTCTTATTATGCTTGTACAAATACACCAATAAACCAAACCCAAAATATAGTTAGAGCCTTTTAATCTCCCTCAAGGGACTAGAACTGGAAAGTTATAAATAAGGTCCCTCCTTAATTGCATAGAAAACTATTGCTAACATTGTCCCCCTACACTTCATCCCAAGCAAGATGCTGTCATTTAGAGGAAAGAACACAATGGATGCTTTTCTGTGAGATCTACATACCAAATGATGGCCAAAGGTGATTCAAACCAAGAACCAAAGATTTGGCAAAAGGTGTGGAAATGGTGGGTGCCTGAAAAGATAAGAGCCTTCTTATAGATGCTAGCTCAAGATAGGCTCCATACTCAGGAGCTAAGGATGAGACATGGTTTTGGTGACTATAATGGATGCCCCTTTGGGTATGAAGGGATCAAAACTTCACTTCATTATTTGAGAAATTGTGACAAAGCTTCGGATATTTGGAAAAGCTTGATTGATGAAGCTTAGTGGTACACTTTCTCCTCTCTCCCACAACATGAATGGTTGGAGCAAAATTACCATAATGAGAAAGGAAATCATCTCTGTAGTAGATTTCCATGGAGGAAAATTTTTGCATATATTTGCTGGTGCCTGTAGACCTCCCGATGTAAACAAATGTTCTCTAATAATCTAGGAAACAATCTTAGCGTAATCTATAAGGCTCTCTGGGAAACTAAAGTTGATGAAGAGCTAAATACTTTTCACGATAAGCTTCAAAGTCGAAAGGGGAAATGCCTTATTAGTTGGAAAGTGCCTTATCAAGATTAGTATAAATTGAATACTGATGGTGCTCCGTCTATAACGAGGGTCACGTCTTATGGAAGGATCATTAGAAACAGCCATGGCTACTAGAAGACATGCTTTATATGCAATCTTGGTTTTAGTTCCATCACACAAGTTGAGTTATAAGGCATTCTGTGGGGGTTTCGTATAGCTTGGGACCTTGACATCAAGAAATTAATCATTAACTCAGATTTCCAAGTAGCGATTACCCTCATCGAGAGTGGGTGCTATAGATTACACCCCTGCTTCAATTTAATGGAAGAGATAAGAAGATGTCTCAATAGACCTTCGACTGTGACCCTTGCATATTGTTATCGAGAAACAAATAGATGTCTTGATTGGCTTGCTAATTGGGCTCAGAATTTTCTCCTTAGTTGCTAGATAATCTCCTTTATCCCGCGAGGCTTAGGCTCCATCCTTAATGAAGATATCTAGAGCGTAGCCTTTCCTTGGGTTGTTTGTATTTGATCTCCTTTTTGTCTTATTTTGTCTCGAGCTTTAGTCCCCTTTGTACCCAAAAAAAAAAATAAACAAAAACAAAAAAATTTACCAAAGTTTTGCAGACAAGACAAACGTCATTAATTCCCAATACATGTGTGGCCAATGTATAAATTGTAGGTTAGATAAAGAGGCCTGCTTTGCAATCATTTCTTGTCACACTTTTATTGGTTTTTTGAGCCTATACTACAGTAAAAATGTGTCAAATTATAGAGTTGAAAAGACATTGCATTAGAGTATCTTTGGCCTTTATTCTTCATGGCACGACTACTCATATGAAGGAAGAATTTATGCCTTCAAGCCAAATGCATCATCACCGAGAATTATGAGTTGAGAATAGTTTTAATGAACCAAATGCCACCATAGGAGTAACAGAATGATAGGATTGATGGCAGAGAAAGTGGAAAGGTACATTACCAATTAAGCACCAACTACAAATTGGAATGCATGAATCAGTTAATGAAGGAAAAATTTATGTCAATTTTTGTTTAAGAAGGGAGGATTATGGAATTCAATCAAATTTTAAAGAAAGACTATACATTTTAATCTAAAAATTAGTAGACTCTTTTTTTTTTTTAAAGCAAGAGTGGTGGAATAGTTAAGCTGTGAAAACATTGCAAGTTGCAGCTAGATTGTAAAATGACCCCTCAGCTTCACGGCTACCCAAATTTACTTTTATGTTATATTGCGTGCTTTTGTAAATCTGGCCACAGGTGCCATATGACCTTAGGCTACTAAGTGCCCAATATAATTAAGGATGGTCATTTAGCTTCACGACTCAATCATATCATGTTAGACTATATTAACTTGCGACAAAAATTTTATTGACTGCACCAAATTATATGATTAGGTTAAGTAAGTTATATTCGTCAATTTGATTTGACACGATGCAAATATTTTTTTAAAAACTAAAATTATTTTATATAGATTTATATTAAAAAATTTTAGAAGTAAAATATTATTTTATAGAAATTCAGATGAAAATTTTATTTTTTTGATTTTATTTTATAGTCTTTATCAAAAATAAAATATAAAATCCAACTAGTCCAAAACATTAGCTTGGCCAGTGCTAGATCAAACCATACTGAGTTAGGTCTAGACACCAGATATAAAAAGTAAAATCCAATACAAAACCAAACCCAACCAATCATTGGCCTAAGCCAATATATGATCACCGAAATATAATATCCCCATCCACAGGCTTGGGAAGATCGAATTACTATATGTTCTCTCTTGATGCTTTCTTTCTGTCGCTCACATTGGAGGGAAATAGCAACACTTGTTCCAACAACAAGCTTCCCAAATATTTCTGCCATTAATTCTATTATAATCCCTCCAATTTCTCACCATCTATTCCATTAGGGAGCAAAGGCAGTTATGTGCCGGTATTTACGGATGACAATGGGTTCGACTATTTTGGGTACCCCACTGTACGTCAAGTATAACTGTACAAGTATGTTCCTGTACCCAAGCCACGTCCAACATGGGTTTGGATATTCTCAGTCTCAGTACTAGCAAAGAATATATGTACAAGGTACACACTGTTCGCGTTTCAGCAGAACAGTTTGCAAAACAGGGCTCCTCTTGGACCCAAAAAGGGAAAAGAAGAAAAAAAAATATCCTGAGGAGGAGAAAAGCTGCAGAAATGAAAAGAAAAATTTGGAAAATTTGTTGAAGGATTAAAAAAATAAGATACTACATGTACTTTTCAAAGATATCCTCGTTTCCTATAAAGTTACAACTTGATCTTTCTAAAGTGACAAGAATAGTAACAAACCTAAAATATCATGATCACATCTTAAAGATTTAGTTATAATTTTAGGGAATATGAATAATAATTTAAGAAAATATCAGTGATAATTTATTCTTTTGATTCCTTTTAAAAAATTTTAATTTTTTAGGTCCTTAAATGAAATGTTTACCAAAGTTATGATTCTTAGATGAAATTTTTGTTTCTTTCTTCTTTGATGGTCACGGGCAGAATTTTGTTTGAAAGGAGTGGAGAATAGCTTGAATCGTGAAGGAAACAACCACAATTCTAACAAGAGTGACCTTGAGTCCTACTGAATATCAGTCAAAGAAATTCCTCTGAAGATGAATGAAGCATATCACTAACAAAACCAAAATGACAGTATTATCACAAAGAAAATATGAGGGTAGGGTAGACTGTGAAAGATGCTCGATGAAACAAACCATGTTCCTGCTAACAACAACTTTTACGGGATAGTTCCTGCAGAAAGCCCCCTACAATTTATTCAACAACTCTACTTCTCTAAGCTAACCTCCTTTTCTTCAAGGAAAAAAAATGCAAACAAGTTATCATATATATTTAATACCATAGGATGGTGCAAAAACAAATGAACAGGTCAGTATACGATGTAACACAAATACACAATGATTTGGAGAGTAGTTTGTCAACTTTCAATTGGAAAACATATTATTTATATATTACACAATTCATCATCGTTTGCTGCGTAACATTGCCAGGTAGCTTTAATGACTTAATTGCCAACATTCTAGTAAATCTTTTTCGTAGAGCACAAAAAGGATTCTACTGTTGTGTATAGAAAGTTGATAGTACATTAACTTTCTGTTTTCTTTGTGTTTGGCTAACTATATCTTTATTTATGGCACTAGGTTGTTGATATTATTTATTCAATATAAGGAAAAAACCGGATTTAGGTGAAGCTATACAGAGGAAAGTGGTGTAATTTACAATGAACACTTGTTTTTGACTGGTCTAGTATTTGTCAGTTACAAAAACTATTGTACATACTGTTTGTTTTCCAACTGATTAAATCATATATCCAACCAACCTACCAAGTTTTGTGGATAGATTTCTCGGAGTTATAATTCTTAATTATGAGATGGCTTATAATTTCTAGAAATTAGAATTTACCATATTGAATTATAAATCCACAACTAACACATAATAGACACATAACTGAGGACAAAAAGAAAATTCTCGAAAGGCAGTTGTAAAATGGAATTTTGAAGTCTCTGGATATATGCTGAGCAAACTTGAGAATCGTGTATAGTATTTTGCTATTAAATAAAGTCCCTTGTGTCCACTCTCAACGGGTCAATTAATCAATGGGGTCATCATGGTACAGTATTTTGCTTTCAACAAAACATGCAATGTCAAAGTGCTTTCCAGAATTTTTATAAATACCAAAAATAGTAATAAGGATAGGTTACTCTAAGATAATGGTTAGGGTGAATAGCATATTTAAGATCTCAAAGTAGTTGGCGAAGACCCAATCCAGAGCTCCGAGGCGTCAGGGGATTTCTTCAAAGAAGATTGACCACCAAGCAGAAAGCCATATTGACCATACCTGTAGCATGTTCATCAGATGAGCCTGCTATAGCCAACCAGTTTACTCTGTTATTGATAAATGATCCTTCTGATTGACCATGAGTTTTAGAAAAACCTGCAAGACTAGCAGAAGGTTCCCTCTGATTGATTTCAATCCTGTCATCATCATATGCTTTTGTTCTCAATCACTCTCTTTCCAGAATATCTGTCATGTGCAAAATCATCATAATCCCGTTGGTTAGACATCCTATCACTGCCCCTCTCTAAGATGCGATACTTATTATCAGCAGATCCTTGAAAATCATCACTCCGGATGTTTCCAATGCAATTTTCTCTTTCTTTCAAACCCTTGACACTTGCCCCTCATTCTTCCTCATTGTTTGAGCATGAAGAATTGAGACACCTATGAGGAACAACTACTTCCACCGATAAATCATCTGAACCCCCTTTTTCAAATTTCTGGAAGAATTCTGGGTTTAGTTCTTTATCAGTTAAAAGCAGGTGATTTCTTTTTCAGTATTACAACTACCTTCCCTGAGATTCTAGCAGCTTTGGCTTTGGCGATGAACCGGTTGACGAGCCCTTCGCTGACAAAACAGCTGGTTCAGGATTTGCACCATCTAAAACATAGAAAAGAATCATCAGTGAGAAGAGAAACTAGGATAAGGTTGTTGATGAATAGAATGTGATTTATAACAAAATACAAGTATGCCTACCACGAGACAAGGACTTCGGATCATCAGGAGCTCCATCTTCTTTCCCCGCAATCTTTTTCCATAACTGCAATGCCTCTGTCATGCTATCTCTTACAGGTTTTATCTGTGAACCAATGATGCAATATTTGTCTTAGGACTGGATGAGTCATGCAATATTGCGATGCATAATCAGTTCTCCTGTAATGAAGTTTCGAATTTTAACAAACCACAGATCTACCATGCATGGACAAATAACCCTTCTTTTCTAATTTAAAAGAACAAAACCTTAAAAAATTTAATTATAATATTTTTTTATATTTTCATGTATGCATAACGGTTTTTTTTTTTGGGTATCAGTGAGTTGTACATTAAAATTTATAATGTTGATGTATAGTTTGGATCCTTTCTTAATTTAGAGGAGTCCTATTTCACTTAATCACTGTTTTTCATAAATTCTCTTTTGTTAAAAAAAAAAAGATTCAGTTTATCATAGACATTAAGTATTACACAATAACTAATAAATATAAAATAATATTTGTTTCAATTTTATCAATTTTATTATTATAATTATACTTATGAATCACATAAAAGTAAAATCAATTCTATCGAAAATTATTAATTATTAATAATTAATAAATTCATGTTTTAAATAAGTAAATATAAGATATTTAATAGAATAAGTATAATATTATTTGCTATCAAAATAAATACAATATTTTATATTAATAATTATTACATCATAATTAAAATCACAGACTCGGATTGATCATGTTGAAGGCTCAGACCTTTTAATGACTTCTACGTCTAGCAATCTCTTAAAGTTTACTCTTTCAAGTCTTCGTTGTTCAGTATCTCGAGTTACGTGTCATTCCTGTCTGATATTGCTTGATTAGATTGCGTAATTTACGTAAACTTTGATCTTTTAAAAGATTGATATTTTTTTACTTTTTATGCCAGGAATGTTAAATGAGAAGTCAAACCTAGTGATGAATTGTTGATAAAAAATTGTTTCGATCTACGGAATAAAAAGTCAGGACAGAATATTAGATATGCAAAGATAAGTATTATAATATTAATTTAAAATTGTAATACTTAACATGATATTTAAAAATAAAAATATCATATAATCATTATTTTACAAAATGTAAAATTTTTTAAAAAATCTTCATAAGATTTTTATACTTTTAGTATGAGATATTAGTAATACGGTAGCACTATATACTTCAAAACATTTTAAATATTAGTATATTAAATGATATCAATATATATATATAAGTAAAATTTTTGTTTATTGTTCATAGTTTATAATAAAATGTAACTTTTTATACCGTGGGTCCTACTAAATTTTGATAGGGCCACCTTCTAGTTTTAAAAAAGTAAAAAAAAAAAAAGGTATAGCAAATGTCCCTCCTCATACTACAAAGCATAATGCATTGTCCCTTTTCTTTTGGATGGTGTAAAATTAAGGGTTTGTTTGGTATAAAGATTGACTACTCAATCCATGTAAGCCTAAATTTTAACAAACACCAAGAACCCAGAATGAACAGAATGCAAATTAACAAGGAAGAATCTTCCAACACAGACAACGAAACAAGATACAGGAAAGATTGAACCTACAGCTGGGAAAGGACTATCGAGTTTCTTCTTCATGTTGTCAAACTCAGGACATTCACAGCACCAAAGTAGAACTTGGAAAGAAAAAAGAACCCCAGCATATGAGGAACAACCAAAACCCTAGCCTCCTTTTATCTACCCAAAAATACTCCAAAAAAGATCAACAACTAAGTGCATGTTTGGTTGGACATTGAAAAATCACGTTTGCATAAAAGCATCAATTTATTACTTCGTTTGAAACGTGATTTGAGAGGAGACGAACGCGTTTCTAATCATAACATAAGCGATTCAAGAAGAAGAAGAAGTAAAGGGAGGATTTTTTTTTTTTTTGGTTGGCTTTTAACAAATGACTGAGTCTCAACTTCCTCCTCCCGAACTGCTATTTTTGTATCCTCCTATGGTAGAGATTTTTTTTTCCCCTTTTTTTTTCCTTCAGATTTGCAAATTTTACCACCCTTTATTGATGCCCAAATCAAATCGAAGTTATCAGTATTTTATACGGGCAAGTTAACATTTTTAAATTACTCTTTTTCTTTTTTGCAATATGATAATATGATATGATATGATTCACTTGTTTATTTTGACTTTATTTAACTTAGTGCTTGGTTGGCATGGGAAAAAGTATTTTTTTTTATTAATTTCATACAATATTTATTATATTTTTATAATTATTATTTAATAATATTTTATTTTATTTTTATTATCCTTTTAAAGTAGAGGTGTGAAAATTGTTTTCATTCTCATGATTACTTTTTTTATTCTCTCTTTTTCATATATAATTCTGAAAGCTTCAAATTTAAAACTCGATACAAAATTGAGACCAGTTAAGCCAATTTTTGACCGTATCCAAAGTTTGTATAGCTTGACAACTAAGAGTTGTCTAAAAATTTGTAAAGAATATTCTAATCTGTATACTCAAAAACTAATTATCAAATTCATAACTTTCAATTAACTCTTTTTATTGGCCAGAGGAAAAAAAAAAGCTAATTCCTCTCTAAAGTTGGGTCAAAGTCACTTCTATAAATAATTTTAAAAAATATTTACTAGTATCATTGTTTAATTTCATTGAAGTTATTGGCCATGTTTACCCCATGACTTTGAAATTTAATTACCTTGATTGCGAGCTTTAAAAAAAATGAGTTTTGGGGTCTCACAGAAAGATAGTATAAAAAATAAAGAAAGTAACAGTATAATTTAAACAATGGCCTTGCAATAACTTTCACACACACACACACACACATATATATTATGTTGCGGTGATGGTAAGACGAAGAAATGAGGTTGCATATTTAACCATCAAAACGATATTGCATCACGATTTATTCAATTGCTAACGATGAGGACAACATAAACCAAAGTATAGTTTTTGCCTTTGGCTTGTCTCTGGTTGTGGTGGGAAATTGATGGCGCAGTATAATCTGCTTTTTTTTTAAGTCAAAAAAAAAAAAGAAAAAAAATACAGGAGCCATTTTTGCCTAATTAGATAACGCAGTTCTTGCTTCCATCTGAGAGAAGCCGAACGCATATTTTTCCCCTTAAAACTTCTGGGTGACATCGGATTGAAGTTGATTCCGTTCAAGCAGTTTCTACTTTGTTTATGAAAGTAATTCAGTCCTTTCAATTAGAACAATTGTCGCTAATTATTTTTATGCCTACCTTTCCAAAGAAATAGATATTCCAAAACCAGGCGAAACCCATCTCTCAACTGAATTATACACAGCAAATTAACAGTTTTTTAACCCTTTTTTTTTTCAATTGCAACGGAAGTGAGCCATTATTTTTCTTAATTATTATTTGATTAAATTAGTATTTTAATTCCTTAACTTTATTTAAAGTTTTATATCAATCCTTTAAATTTGAAACATGCCAAAAATTATTCTTTTTTTATTTTGTCCCATAAGTATTTTGAATCATCAAAACTATCACTCAGGCCAAAATGACTTAATCTGTACTAAAATAATATCTCACATAGCTATAAACTTTATTGGTTGCCCAACTTAACCTTATTGCATTAATTTTTTTTGCAAGCTGATATTTTTAATTTTTTTTAATCAAATTATTACAGAGACAACATTTTTTTTAATTACAAATGGAAACAAAACAACCTAACTAGGAATCGAACGCGACCATGAAACTCCAACCATATCTGCCCATAATAGACTCATGCACCCCTTAGGAGGTAACTCATAAAGATGAAGTCCCAAAGTCTGAGAATGGGCAAAGTTTGACAACCAGTCCGCCACCCGATTTCCTTCTCTATATACATGTCTAAACTCAACCTTCCATTTTCTCTGCATTAGTTCCTGTATGCAATCCACAAGAGTAGCCATGGGATGCTCTCTCCTACATCCATTCATGACGAAAGAGAGAGCGGTTTTCGAGTCCGTCTCCAAGCATAAGTTCTTTATTCCTTTTTCCCATGCCATGCGCAGTCCGCAAAGAATGCCCCATAACTCGGCTCCAGTAACACATCCACGGCCAATATTCTTAGCAAAGCCCCCTAGCCACATCCCAGATGCATCTCGAAGCAGTCCCCCACACCCTGTGCTCTTACCCCTCTTTCGACAACTTCCGTCTACGTTGCACTTTATAACACCACACGAGGGGAAATTCCACCCAATCCTGATAACCTGTCTGGGCTTTTCCATCACGTTAAGTTGAATTTGAGAATTATAGAACTCTTCCACCTTAACTACTATTAGCCACACTAGGGTTAGTGCTTTGTTCCTCTTTGTCTCAAAAACACAAAGATTCCTATCAAGCCATAGCATCCGCCCCCCAAAGTTAAAAACACTAGCCCTGATTCTGCCATCATCCTTTCCCACGTCCTTCCTTAAGTTCCAGTGCACCCACTCCATCATGTTTAAGGGAAAGAAAGTTTTCCAACAATTAGGACAGACTAAAAAAAGCCAAAAGTCACGCATGCCTACACAATCTCTTACTGCATGTATCGGGGTTTCAGTCACACTATTACACCTAGGGCAAAAATTTACGGCAGCCATATCCCATTGTTGACGTTTATCACTGGTAGGAATCCTCCCTTCAGTGAGATGCCACAAGAAACTCCTACACCTTTGAGATGTAGGGGCCCTCCAGATCCACCTCCACATAAAACTACAATGCGGAATGCTTGACTCTGAGACTAGGGTGTAAGTGGAGGAAACCGAGAACTCATGATCCGTTGACAGACTCCAAATGGGTACATCTTGATGCAGGAAATCTAAAGGTGGGTGTAACGCCATAATTCGTTTGTAGATATGCTGAGGAAGCAATCTTCTAAACTCACACCAGTCCTAATTCCCCAAGTTCGTCACAAAGTCTTTTACATGTTTCTGCATATCAGAGAGAATGTTGTTTTTAATAAAACAAAAGAGATAAAATTGTGCTAATGAGCAAAATAAAAGGACAACATTACTAAATCTAAATTAAAGGAACTATGTTATAGTTTGACTTGGGCCTCATCAGTTACATCACAATGCACGTATACACAATTAGATGGCCTATGGATTGGGCAGCAGAATGGCCCAGTTTGTCTTGAATTTCTGCAATTGTGCTAAGCGAACACATTTGCCATATATTTCCCAATGTCACTAGCTCCTCTAGTTATCATTGTCACTATTCTTTTTAGCAATGCTTTTAAAATCAAACTGGGTCGTTGAATCAATGAAGACTGATTCCTAATTTGTTAGTTGAATGATGATCAAATCAATAACAATTAAATATAATTTTAAAAAATTTATATATTAAAATTTTAATATAACAAATAAATATTAGTACATTTTAAATATTTAATTACTAATTTAATATTTCTTAAGATATTTGAGAATTATTTTTTAATTGAAAAACAAAAACTACCTATAATTAAAAGTTAAGAGTATTTAATATTAAATTTTTAGAGTTCCCAAATTATATTATTAAAAAATAAAAAGAATAATAATTTTGGCTAAACATCATATATTTGAGAGAAATGTTACTAGGGATATAACATAATAGAGACCAAGTACAAAAAATAATTAAGTGTGTGCATTTTATTTCTCTTATATTCTCTCTTTAAAAAAAAAACTCTATATTTCAACTCTCTCTTTCTTCCAGTGTCTTTTATTTTTAATTTTTCAAATTTATTCAAGATAAACTATTCTATTATATAAGAAAAAACTTTTTTAAATTTTTTTTGATTGATTCAAACTGATTTTTAACCGATCTAATTTTAAATGATTCAATCAGTTTTTGATTAGTTTGACTAATTTTTTATTGATTTTTTAGTTGACTGATTTTCTAAATTAACTGAACTAGACCAGAGATTGATTTCAGATCAAATATTTTGACCTAGTCCGATTTTAAGGACTATGCCTTTTAGCCTCCATGCATCAACAAACTTTTGCGCTTGGAGATGTTTTCATTTAGTTCACCGTAAACATATTTTTTTTATAGAGTTGGTGTAATTTCTGTTATATTCTTATAATTATTATTTTAACTATTAAATTATGTTCTTAAAAGTAAAGATATAAAAGTTACTTTTATATCATTTATCTAATTTTTATATTTCCTTTTGCTTAATATTTTTTAATCAAACACAATTAGATTTTGTTTTACGAGGGAAATTTTGCCGAAAACAGGTTTTCAAGAATTCTTTGAAAATAGGAATTGACAATAATTATCAGTGACCAAATAGCATAAATCCTTTAATACATATGATGGATCCAGTACGTAAGTTGGGTTATTTATTCTTGACACCTACTGTTGTAATATGGTGTATTGTTGATACATAGTTTTAAATAACAAACAATAACAAAGAAGATAGAGAAAGACGGAATCAATCTTAAAACTAGAGCTAAGTGCTTGGCGATCCAAATAAATCATATATACAATATATATGTCAGTGGGTACTGACCTTTTTGTGAATGCAGAGAGTGATGAAGTGGCTGCTATTAGCCGGGGGAGGAGAAACAAAAAGGCTAGACGAAGGAACTGTTTTGGTACTCTTACAAAATGAATTAGACAATCTTCGTATATATAATACCAAATTATTCCTATGTGATCACTATTAATCCTTTTTATATTATCTTATTTGGATACCAAAATGCTCTAATTTATATCGGGATTGATGGCAACTGTTCTCTGTACAAAATTAACAAGTGTTTTTGTTAATGTAATTATATAAAACTGAGGTTTACATGTAATATTGTTCAATCCCCAAATTTTTATATATCACCATGGTTGTTTGATTATTGGGATGTCGCCTTCGTATTATATCATTCATGAGCTATAACCGAAAACGACCGGCAATGCGACAAACTTGGCAGTGCATTAAAAAAATGACGTTGGAGTGATTTTGATATTTGATTTTGTTTTATTTATCGAAACTAATTAAAGTTTCAATAATTTGTTTATTTTATAGAAAAAGAACTTTCATATTTTTGGTAAGATATTCGACGCTACAAAATTCAGACTGATTTCCCTTATTTAAATATTAATCTTGATTAAAACCAGGGGAAGGAAAGTGTTACGTAGGGGAATAATGATGATGAAGAAAGGTGGACTCAGTGAAAAGAAGATGCTGATCGAATAAGACTTGTATTGAATGAGAAAATAGTTCACCGCTTCATGTACCAACCGCATCATTTATATAGCCTTGTATACAGATTCGTACCTAACTATACGCCTTTGCAAAATTTGTTAATATAATGGGAGAATAAATACATCATACCAAATATAATGCTTGGATACGTGACTGTAAAATAGATAGTAATAGAGAGAGGCCACAATACCCCAAATTAATTCAAGAGGGTAAATCAATTTTTTAATGTTATCTCATGACTTAACTCTAATTAGTATAAATAAGATAATTAACTTTAAATAGATTATAAGTTGGGTTCCTATTCTAACTAGGATTATTGATAATTCACCTATTACAGACTATCTATAATTTATCTAAATAACCAAATTCATTTAAACGGTGGTTGTTATTAAATTAATTAATTATGATATTTACATGATCTGTTTACAAGTCTATAATAATTAATTAAAGTTAATTTACATAAAATAAAAAATTAATATATATATATATGTAAAATATATTTTAAACAAAATTAACAGAAAGTAAGAAACCAACTCATTAAGTACTTAATTTTATTGGTTATGACTCATGAAATAATTTGGTACCTGTAGGTACACTCCGTTAGTGAGCACCACGGGTCCCAATGTAAAATCTGAGTTCATATTTATTGGGAATTGGACTCAAACAAGTGTTATAAATTATTAATTCATTTTATTAATTCTAATCAAACATTTTTGCCACAACTAAATAATTTTGGGAGCAAGAGAACGCCGCGTCTGCTAAGAAGACTACCCAGGCGGCTAAATTCTTCTTCACCTAGATATTATATTGGGATTGATGAGAAGCTGACAATTTAAGAGGAAATTACAATCTTGCTCAAATTATATGAGCTTTTTTTTTGTTGGATTAAATTGACATTTAGTTTTTTTTTTCATTTATGGAAACTGAAGTTTCAATAATTTTTTTATGCTACAAATATTGAAAAAATTCATAATTATACAAGCAAGATTCTCATCTAATCCTCTTATATAAATATCAATCTTGACTCAATGGAAGGGAAGGGAAGATTGAAGGATCCATTTTATCCCCTTTGCATTCAAAATTTCGAATCTCCTAAATGTAAATAAAACAAATCAAATCAGTTAAATGTTGAAAAAAAAGTAGGAATTTGGTAACAACAACACCAAGCTCCTCGTGATTGTTTGTCGTATCACCAATTTTTATATACCTTTATCATATTGTGAGTTGTGACTTTTAAAGGCCACATAAGCATCAAACAATGCTAGCAACAACAAGAAGCGTCATTGGGCATTACCTTTTAAAATATATTAATGCATCTAACAAACCTTAACTGAAGTAAACTATCATCTTATAAGTTGAAGATGGTCTGTATTAGAGGCCACTAACCTTACCTTTCCCAATATAAATTAAAATAAAGGAAGGTACCTAACCCCGTGAGATAACAAATAAAAATTAATTAAAAAAGAGGAGCAAACTTAGTTATCACTCTATAGCAAGCTTACCTCTTCTTCACTTTCTGAGAGAACACTAAACGGTTCCTTCTTTTCTCCATATCTCTCATGGCAATGGCAGCCGCTTCTTCACTCTCCGCAGTCAACAGAAGGTATATAACTCGTTACTCACATGCCTGGTTTTTGAAATTAGGTAGGATATCAGAGCATTTCTTCAAATTTTCCTTCAATTTAAAACTATTTTCTTTTATTCATAATTCACTTCATAGTATACGAGTTATTTTAATTACTCTTTCTTCTTTATATAATAAAAAAGAGCTAGCAGTAAAGATGGCCTATCTAAACTAATCTTGGCTTCCTCATGAATCAATCACCTGCTATGTTTTATTCTGAACAGCAGGCTGGAAGGGAAAGTGGCCCTAATAACAGGAGGAGCCAGCGGGATCGGAAAACGTACTGCAGAAGTGTTTGCTGAGCATGGAGCCAAGGTGGTAATTGCTGACATCCAAGACGACTTAGGCCATTCTGTGGCACAGTCCATAGACGCATCCAACTGCCTATACGTCCATTGCGACGTTACTGATGAGGCCCAAGTCAAAAACGCTGTGGAGACTGCAGTCAAAACCTTCGGGAAATTAGACATCATGTTCAACAACGCGGGGATAGCTGATCCCAACAAGGCCCGAATCATAGACAACGAGAAGGCCGACTTCGAGCGTGTGCTGAGCGTGAACGTCACCGGCGTCTTCCTCGGCATCAAGCACGCGGCGCAAGCCATGATTCCGGCGCTTACCGGCAGCATAATCTCGATGGCTAGCATAAGCTCCTACGTGGGTGGGGCTGCGTCGCATGCGTATTGCTGCGCCAAGCATGCTGTGGTTGGACTCACTAAAAATGCAGCGGTAGAGCTAGGCCAGTTTGGGATAAGGGTGAACTGCTTATCACCCTACGCGCTTGCCACACCCTTGTCTACCAAGTTTGTTGGGGTAAATGATGAAGAGCTTGAGAATGTGATGAACTCGCTTGCTAATCTAAAGGGTGTGACCCTTAAGGCTGATGATGTGGCCAATGCGGCACTTTATATGGCTAGTGATGAGTCGAGGTATGTGAGTGGGCAGAATTTGCTCATTGATGGGGGTTTCAGTATTGTTAATCCCTCCTTTCACTTGTTTCAGTACATTGAGTCTTAAGTTCGTCTCCAATCTATGTGACATTAATAACGGCTGCTTAATATACCAGTATCCGCAAGTTAAAAAAGTATTTCAATAAATGGTCTTATATATTGATTATGGAGCTAATTAGACTTCGATTGTAATTTTCATTTTTCACTATATGACTACAAATCTATATATTGTAATGTCTTACTATTTTACACAATTTTCATATTTTGCTCCTTTTTTTTTGGGGGATCCCACACTATACATCCATCGGTCTATATATATGTAGCTTATCATTTACTTGTTGGGTTAGCATCAAAAAATAATGGGTTGGATCAAACTTGTAGCCTATAATTTGAGCTGAATCATTCGAAGATATTAGCTAAACTAAGTTATATTTGTCGATAAGAGAATTAAATACTAGATTTGAAGCTAAATTAGACTTCTGAGGTTGAGAATAGACTATAATGTCTTTAGATGATATATTAAATTTATTATATTTTTTAAAATATTTAAGAAAAATAGCTTCATAATGTGCAACTAAAAAAGAACATAATATTATGTTGATTTTAGGGAGTTTTTACCCATTTAACCACTTCCTTACACTTTAGGGATTGAGCTTGTAGAATATTTTGAAGAAAGTTAACCAAATCGACTGAAAACAAAGAAAGTTCATAAGATAAATAAGTTAAAAGAAGTGCATAATATATTTGACAACCCACTCTCTTAAATTTATTGGATTTTCTAAAATAATTTTTAAAAAAATGGCTTAATAAAGTGCAACCAAAAAAGAGGACAATATTGTGTTGATTTTAGGGAGTTTTTACCCATTTAACTACTTCCATACAATTTAAGGATTGAGTTTGTAGAATATTTTGAAGGAAGTTAACTAAATCAACTAGAAACAAGGGAAGTTCATGAGATAAACATGTTAAAAAAGTGTAGAATATGCTTAAAAACTCACTCTCCTAAATTTTAGGAATATGGGTAATATAGTCAATTAACAAAATAGTTAGACAGCAAATAAAAAAAATAATTTTTAAAATTTTAACTTTGTTAACATAGTATAAACCACTAATCAGATTGTTATGACCTTATATTATTGCTAACAAGGACGAAAAATAAGAAGTGACAAATAATTTTAGTGAAATTAATGACTAATTTTAAATTTATAAATACTTATTATGCATTTATTTTGATATGCACATCCAATCAATCAAACCCAAATCTTTATAATTTATCATTTACATTTGTTTACATTCATGCCTCTAATTTTCAGCAATTATCACTTTCTTTACACTTTCTATTTTGCATCCATGCCCTTCATTGCTCTTTCTAGTTGTGAGTTTTTGCCTCTCATCACTTCTTTAAACTAAGTGCTTCGTTTAATAATTTAGGAATCCAAAGTTCAAAAACAAAGTTCTTTTCTTAACATATTGCTTGAGCATAAAAATAAAAAATATGAATCAATTTATCCTTCAACTAATCAATCCAAATTCGCAAACAATAATGTTGATAATATTATAGACATGTATAAAGTAGAGAGAGAGAGAGAGAGAGAGAGAGGGTATATAATTAACTTGGTTATAGCAAATTAACTTCTTCTTCAATAACATCAAGTTAATTTATGGATCGGAGCAAGTGACGAAGAGTCTTTCATTTTTGTTCCTCTCACCTTTACAAGATAAAATTATATTGTGCATACTAGCTAAACAACTACAAAGACAATTTATTTTCTTAAATTAGGGAGCCTATGTGTAACTTTAAAAAAATACATTTTGCATTACAAAAGAGCTCATGATCAACGCTGTATGATCTTATGGCCAAGTTTGGCATGCCAGTAAAGAAAGAAAGACAAGGTTGACGTTATACGAAAGAGTTGTGGGTGTTGATAAGTTAAGATGGAACCCACTTATCACCTACACATATTTCCATTCACCTCAGCCATGTAGTGCTTCTTCGATTTGGATGGCGCTTTCCGTCTCTTTTTCTGTTTTGAAAGGAGCTTAGGTTCATTCGTTCTAATCTTGATCCTTCAAGTGCCACGATGAGAATTTAGGGAAGAAGTGGAGGGCAAGAAGTTTAAAAAGACATCTTGTATATATATATATATATATATATATATATGGATGGATGGAGTAATTAAAATTGGAGAAGAATAAGGAATTAGAGAAAAGAAATAAAACAAGGCATTTGGCAAAATTTTAAAATTGACATCAAGTGATCCTTAAGATAATTCCAAACCCAAAATTTAAATTAACACTCCTAAAATTTATTTAATAAGTATGCTTGATAATCTAAATTAATTTAAACGAAACACTTTGCTTTTCTAAGTTAAAATTTTTCCTTCTTATCTAGACTTTTTCTTTTAATCCAATTTCCTAACCAAGTTCCTATTATTTTCTTTTCATGTATTATATAGATATATATATTGTTATTACTATTGTAATATTATTTATTTATTTATTTATATTTTTTAACATAGGCATGTCTCATAATCTAAGTTAATTTAACTAGCTACCTTATTTTGTAATTTAGATGTTTTTATATTGTAGACTTTCTCCTATAAATTTAAATCTATATCCATTATTTTCCCGTCGGGATATTGCGAGTTATTACAACAAAGTGGTTGACCAGAATGTACTAATACTGAGTCAAGGGGACTCGTTGGTCCACCTACAAGAACTTCTTTAATTATTGCAGCAAATAAGATTTTCTTAAAGGGACCCTTTTTTTTTAGCTCTAGATGCCTCTTTTCCCTATGAATGCAACCTTGGAATTTTAGAATTGGAGTTCAACCACTGTGTTTAATCTAAGATTCCATTTACTTGGAGGAAAATTAGTAAGACATTACATCCTTTGGCCAGTTGAACTACTCAACACGGTAATATGGTTTTGATTTTTCTTCCCTTCCACATCCATGATGTTCTTTTTTTGCTTCACACCCTTCGAAGATTCTTTTATGTTGTACTCAAGTCAAAAAAACCAATAGATATGTTCTTTCGGGTTATCTGCTAATGAATCATGACAGCCAACCACCCCTAACATCAACAGAGCCATGGAATTGCATGTTTTCAGTTGATTTGTACCCATATATTATGTGTATGAAATAAGAAATGGGTTAAGAATTTTATTTTCTGTATTTGGTTTACTCAAGTCAAAATTCTTTTTCCTTTTTATTTTAAAAACAAGTGTTGATTTAAGAATGGCAACTTCAGAAGTCATGGCAATCTCCACATTTTTCTTTACGGATATATATGCTTCACCTATAATCTGATGCTAAATACAACAAAATAAAGCTCTCTTTGAAATTAAAAAAAAAAAGAAGCACAGCAATGAAAAAGGAGTCTTCATAGTCATTGACACCCCCGTCTTGCCTTAGTTGCATTGGCTTCTCCATTATTCCTCATAAATGGCCCAAACCTCTTCTTAATAGTCTCTGCAAATAATTCCCTTATAAGAATTCGATCTTTTTGGATTCTTTCATATGCATAGATGCCAACTAAACCCATTCTCATCCAAATGTAAACTGGCCATAGTGACCTGCATCTCTTTTGGCATCTCATCTAATAAGAAATACCTCTCACACTTCTTAATCCAGCCAATCACATCACCTCGTGTGAACTTGGGGAATTCCATCTTCATGAATCTCGTTGGTAGGTGATAATCTTTCCCCTTTTTGTTGCACATTTCTATTTTGTTCCACATTGCTCTTGCCAACTCCACTACCCTCATCACCTGGGTCATCTGTGCCAATAGACCTTGCAGCAATTCTTGAATCTTAGACACTTGCTGCTTCGTTGTTGACATTCTCTGGTCGACTTTGTGCATCATCAATGAACACGCCCTATCCTCCACCTTGCGCAACAAAGTGTGAACATGTGCCATGGGTCCAAAGAAGGATGGCTTTAATACCACTTGATAGGTAAAAAAGAATGGAAAAAAGAAAGTAGAAAAGAGAAAAAGGGAGAGCGAGAGAGAGACTTTAGAGAATAGCAACTGTAAAAATTGTATTAACTACCTGAATGAATCACCTTCCTTTCGTTATAACTCCTTATATGGGTTAGTTGGTTATTAACAACCTACCAATTAACTAATTACTTCCATTACTAACTGTAAACTCCTAACAATTCATCACTCCTACTCCCTATAAAGCCTTATCTTCTAAAAGCAATTATAAATCCCCTAATACTGGCAGATATCGATTTCTAGACAATCAATCGAATACCAAGAAGCCTCTCTAAACATCATGTATGATATGATGAATTACACATCCTTTGGAGGATATTTACCCGGATTTAAGCTCTTTTTGAACTGATAAAATCTCTACTTTTTATTTTGAGAGCTACACTTCGGCATGCTTTGAATCTTCAATCTTGGCTTTAAAGGCTACTTCCTTGTGTTTCAGATTTCCTTTAGAAGAATGCCGGCTAGTCCATAGTTTACCAGCTTTCTACATTTTAAAAGTAGCGAGTTGCTGTTTCTTCCTTGAACCTCCTTCTCCATATAGTCAATGCTACTGCATTAGCTCATCCATTATTAATCCTTTTGTAGCAAAACTTGTAGTAACCTGCATTAAAATAAATTATTTAACTTTCACAAGGACAATGAAATGGCGATATATAGAAATAAATACTCTGCTAGCAGAATACAGGAGTTAATTTCTCAATAAGTGTCACATTGACAAATGATGAAACTTTCACAAGGACAACAAAGAAGAGCCACGGGACAAGTTTATCATCTCTTGTAACAATTTTAGATTTACACAATCATTTGGGTATCTAATCAGGCTGTGTTGGAATCTTGATCTGCAAGGTAAGTTCCCTTACCCCACCTTTACAAAGGTGTGATAAATAAAATGTTGCGAAATCCATCTAATGATGAATGGAACACAGGTTAGTTGAATCTTTAATTGCTAACATATGATGGAATTGTTAAGTCATGCTAAAAAATATTCTTAACCTAACATTACAACAACAACAACAATAAAGCATTTTTTCATTAAATAGAGTCGGTTACATAAATCAATCGATGCCATAAAGTCTTATAATAAATTATATTTTTAGACAAACCATTTAATTATAAATCTTTTTTAATAATTTTTCTTATATTCTTTTTAGTCTCCCTCTACGTCTGATTATGGATTACTCTCCATCTGAACTATTCTCCTAACTGAGACTTCTATAGATCTCCTCCATATATACCCAAACTATCTAAATCGTAATTATATAATCTTTTTCACAATATATGCGACCTCCACTTTCTCTCTAATGCTTTTTTTTCTAATTCTATCTTATCTGGTATATCCACTCATCTAACGCAACATTCTCATCTCTGTAACATTGAACTTATTTTCTTATTGACTTTTTATTACCCAATACTCAATTCCATACAATATTACAGGCCTAATAACTATGCAGTAGAATTTGTCCTTAAGCTTATGTGGTACTCTTCTATTACAAATAACACTCAAAGTACTCCTCCATTTCATCCACCACACTTAAATCCTATGTTTTATATCTTCCTCTATTTTCCCATCTCGTTGTATGATGCACCTAAAATATTTAAACTGTATAACTTATGATATGATATACTCTCCAATTTTCACTTTCGCATTAGAACTATTGCGTCTCTTACTAAACTTACATTTTATATACTCCATTTTATTTTTACTTAAATTAAATTTGTGTGCTTCCAAAACTAGTCTCTACATCTCTAGCTTTTCATTCATTTCCTCCCTTGATTCTCTAACTAGAATTATGTCATTTGCAAAAAGCATGCATTGTGGCACCAGTTCTCAGATATGTTCAGTAAACACATCCAAGGCTAAAGTAAAAAAAATAAAAACTTAAAGTTAACCTCTGATGCAGACTAATAGTTATTAAAAAACCTTCTATAAGTCCACCTTTTATTATAACACTAGTTATAACCCAATCATATAAGTCATACGAATTCCTTTTTTCTCCATAACTTTCCACAAAACCTCTCTTAGCACCCTATTATATGTCTTCTCAAAATCAATGAACACCATATATAAATCTTTTTGATTCCATCAATATTTCTCTATCAATTTTCACAACAAATATATCGCTTCCATGGTCGACCTTCTTGGCATAAAACCAAATTAATTCTCAGTAATTTGAATCTCTTGCTTTAATCTTTATTCAACTACCTTTTTCTATAATTTCATAATGTGACTCATGAACTTAATTCCTTTATAATTTACATAATTTTGCATATCATCTTTATTCTTATAAATAGGGATTAAAATACTATCCTTCACTTATCTGGTATTTTCTTACACCTCATAATTTTATTAAATAACTATATGAATCAACTTATATCTTTCATACCTAAACCTTTTCATACTTCAATAAGTATATTATCCGATCTAATTGCTCTACCATTCTCCATTCGTTTTAACGTTTTTTTTTTACTTTTGACTCCCGAATCTTACGATAAAAAATATAATTTTGATCCTTTATTTTAGTATCTACCCTATCTGAGTGCAATAAAATCACATATTCTTCATTAAATAGTCTATAAAAATAACTCTTCCACTGTTTTTTGATATCTTATTCCGTGACCAAAATTTTTTCTTCTTCATCCTTAATGTATTTTACTCGGTCCACGTCTCTTGTCTTTCTTTCCCTACTTTTAACTAGCTTGTAGATACTTCTCTCTCTAGCTTTAGTACCTAAGGATTGATATAACCTATTAAATGCCCTAACTCTCGTTTCGCTCACTGCTTTTTTAGTATCTTTCTTAGCTACCTTATATTTTTCTTAATTTTTATCACTCTTACACAAATACCACGCTTTATAACACTTTCTTTCAACTTTAGTTTTATCTTGCACGTTTACATCCCACCACCAAGATTATTTATCCCTAGATCCAAAACCTTTTGATTTACTAAGTATCTCATTTTCCACCTTCTTAATCTCTTTAATCATCTTATCCCACAAATCATCCCATGTGTTTCCCCCAGATCCTTCCTTCAAAATCTTTCTCTGCAAATTCTTTTCTTTATCCCCATCAATTGTCACTACTTAGTCCTTGACACCCTATCTTAGCTTTTATTCTTCACTCTCCTCTTAACTTAGACATCTAAAACTAAGACTCTATGCTGAGTAATCAAGCCCCTTCAGGTATAACTTTGTAATCCATGCAAAATTTTCTATCCAATTTCCTTATAAGAAAAAAATCAATTTCAAAGCATGCCCCTCCACTTTTGTACATGATAAAATATTCCTCATGTTTCCTAAAATAAGTGTTAACTACTATGAGATCGAACGTTAATGAGAAGTCTAAAATAGTTTTACCCTTTATATTTGCTTTCCTTAAGTCATGTCCTCTATGTGTACCCTTATAACCTCTAGATGCACTCCCCACGTGACCATTAAAATCTCCTCCTAAAAAAATATATTTTCTCCAAATGATATTTCTTAAACTAAACATTTTAAATCCTTCTAAAATTTTACCTTGTGATATTCTTTTAACTTTACTTGTGGTGTGTAAAAACTAATAACATTAAAGATTTTTCTTTCTACTACAAACTTTAACCTAACATTACTTAACCAAAATAATTATATTTGTCATTGAACTCCTTCGAACCACCTAAATCAAGCGCTCCGTAGCCATCTACGTGAAATGTGAAAGGTTTAGCCTGTCTCATGTCTTCCATGTTTAGAGGCACCAGGGTGATTACTCGCTCTTCTTTATCCTCCTCAGGATCTGAAGCATCTTCTGAGCTTTGGCTTCTGCCTCCTTTTTCTTCTTTTCTTGAAATAAGATCAAATTGATGCTAGTCAGCTTAATAACTCATGATTAAATTTCATGTTGAATAGATAATGTTACAAGTTAACAGTGTAAAAGTTGTTTGATAACACTACTATATCTTTTAATCTCTCTTGCTTTATTAGCTCCTGAACAGGTCGATAAGCAGTAGTTGTGCACAAATTCTGTTTGAACGAAAACTTAGTGTCAAGAGATGGTGACCACATATTAGAGGAATCACAGGCTACAAAATAAACCTCAAGATCACTTCCACTATATCCTTCTGTCATGACTGCAATCTCTTTGAATTCTAAATTTTCAATCTTTTCCTTAGCTAGCAGGGTGTTCAAGATCATTCCCCTATTTACAGAGGTGTCAATCGCAACTCTCAATAACAATAATGTGTATTTGAAAATCAAATGATTCAGTGATATTGTTGAGCAATGCTTTCAGATAATTTTCATAATAAATAATAATTACTCCTGCAAAGTTGAAAGCTAAACTTGATTCCTTGTCCAAGAAACACATCTAATAGACAAATTGTTATGTAAGATTAGCAAATTGTGAGGTATTATAAATAATAAGTGTTTGTTGTATTAGTTAGTCAATTTGTTAGTATGTCAGTTATAACTGATGGTAACAAAACTTTCTCTTTACACTACTTAGTATAAGTATGGATCAAAGGGTCTTAGAAGTTGTCATTGAATCTTTTTAATGGAATTCTATTGAGAATCACTCTTGCCTAGAGTCTTCATACCAATTTGGTATCAAAGCCAATCAACCTTGGGAGGATGGCAAAAGACATCAAAAGTCAATAACACTTCAAGAAGCTTGAACGAGAGCTTGGGCAATATCGACATGATATTGTTCAGATTTGAAGAGATGTTTTGGACATTCAAAGCTCTCTATCACAAATCGAATCAATGATGGCAGAATTGACGAAGGTAACACTACAAACAAACACAAACATGGCTAAACCTATGAAAGCACTATATTAAGGTCTGAATAAGACGAAAGCACCAAATGACAAATTTGCTACGAGGAATGAGAAGTAAGACAAGTTACATGGGATTCAATGCCCACGAGTTATAGGAATGAGAACATAGGAGTATTGTCATAATTTGGGTTATTTAAGGGAAAGCAAATGGGAAATTACTCGCTCCCTACCAAGACGCAACATGTCAATTATGAAGGTGAAGAAGCTGGCCAATTACAAAAAGTATGAAGAAGTAAATATGATGGAGACTCTAAAATTGATTTTGAAGAATTCAAAGTATGACGACAGAAACATGGATGGCAATTCAATCTTGAAGCCAAAATGAGATCACCTGTATTAAAATGGTGGCTGTAGCCGAAGGTTGAGTTGGAAATCAAAACATGAAGATTGAAGAGAAATTTCAAGGTTACAATCTCAAGAAAATCAACACCTATGACTTACCTAACCAATCCTTCATCTTCGAAGACAACATCCCCAATGCTCATGAGCATGCTCTTGGTGGAACCAGCACCATCAACGCCAATTCCTACATTCAAGGCAATCATGACTTCTTCGCCAACATTGGCTTGTCTTGATATCTATAGAAAACCCATCTCCAGCCAAGATACGAGAAAATCTACTCAAAATTTTGGTTCGTTGCTGATGGGTTTTTCGCCTTCAAGGAGGACAAGTTTCTATTTAAAAAGCTTGTCGAGTTTCTATTGTATCGCTTGACTGGAGTTGTAATCATTTCAGGTAGATCAACACTTACAACATCTATGTCGAATGGGCAATTCTTTAACACAAAAGAAGGAAAGCTAGAATACCTCCATGGTTGATGCTTCAATCTACCTAATCTCAAAAGGAGATGATCTTAGAGAAAGCTTATCCTCTTATTGTCCAATTATCATTTTCCATAAGCTTGGGTCTTTTTACTGTTACTCTCTCTTTGAAAACTAACAACTATGGAATTAAAAAGTTTGGACTTCCAGAAGAAGTTGGAGACCTTGGAAGTAGTAGGCTTTGCAAACTACGTTGTTTTCCATCTATTGCATTCGTCTATGATAGCTTAGGGACAAGTTCTCTAGTGTATAGTCACAATCAAATATCATAAAAGAGGGTTGAAGAGTCATCTACAGTCAATGGTTTTCTACAAGTGGTTGAGGACATACCTTTATTCATGGCAGTAGGTTGGGCTAATCCAAAAACATTTAAGGGCTTTACAAAGCATGAAAATAGGCCCTGTCTTATTCAGACAGCTATACAAGCATATGGGCAAGTGGCCTAAGAGTCATACAAACTGGGAATCCTTGAAGAATAAAAATATATCAATAATTTTTTCCTTTTTTTATTGTATTAATCAATTTCTAGATTCTTGAATTTTTGAACTTTTGGTTTGTATCAATCCTTGAGGACAAGGATCATTTTCAAGTGAAGGAGTATTGTTATGTGAGATTAGTGAATTGTTAGGTGTTATGAATAATAAGAATGGTTAGTTAGTGTTTGTTGTATTAGTCGGTTTGTTAGTATGTCAGTTAAGAGTATAACTAATTATAATAGAACCTTCTCTTTATTTAGTATAAGTATGGATCAGAGGGGTCTTAGAGAGTTGTTGAATCTTTTGAATGGAATTCTATTGAGAATCACTTTTGCCTAGAGTTTTCATACCACAAATATTGAACAATTTATATACTTTAAGACTTAAGAGATTGAAACTGTTGCTTAAAAAGTTGGAAACAGAAAGTAATAGAAGCATCTGTCCTCTAAGGGAGCCCCTTCTAAACGACAAGTAAAAGCCTTAAAATTATTTTGAAATAAAAACTTATATGTTCATAATTATTCTGTTTTATGTTTTCTTATGACCAACTTACTGCTAATAAAGGTCATGTATGCATTTTTTCTAATGGTAACAAAATTGAAATTAAACAGAAATAGATGATCATGCTAAGCATAAAGACATACCTCTACCCAAACCGTCTTATGATTGCTTCATCAAGGTCAAATGGCCTGTTGGTTGCTGCAAGAACTAGAATTTGCTCGCCAGGTTTTGTCAATAGACCATCTCAGTGGATCATGAATTCATTTTTAATCTTCCTCGTGGCCTCATGCTCTCAAACTCTTGTCCACAGCCCAAGCATGCTATCAACCTCATCAACAAAAATAGTTAGGGCAACCTTTGCTGCTAGTGTGAACAAAGTGCGGACATTCTTCTCATCTTCTCTACCCATTTTGAGGTGATGGTAGACAATGACACATTGATAAAACTTGCTCCAGCTTCATTTGCAATCGCCTTACAAGCATTGTTTTTCTAGTACTTGGAGGTCTAAAAAGCAATACACATCTACAAGGCTTTAAAAGCCCACCTTTGAAGAGGTCTGGTCTTCGAAGGGGAAGCATGACCAACTCTTGAAGTGATTCTTCAATTTCATCTTATGCATCAATATCTACAAATTTAATCCTCATCTCATTTACAAGGATGACCTCTAGTCTTATGCGCTTCTCAAACTCATTGTCAAGAGGAACTTCTTACAAGCCCAAAATGAAATTAATGGTAACACGAAAAAAATAAAATAACAAAAGGAAGTAACAATGTAAAACATAAGTTAACATCAAATAGTTTCAAACTCAAGGCCTAGAAGATCAACAATGACATACGCAGGGATCATAGTGTTGGTTCAACTATCAAAACTCTAAAACACTCTCATACTATGATAGTCAAATTGGAGGAAAATAAACAAACAAGTGCAATGTTAAAAACATGTAACTGATATTAGATGAATATATCAGTTATCCATATTGAAACCAGTAACAGTTACCAGTTGCACATATACATAAAAGGATTGTAATAGTGTTTCCTTTCTTTCTTTTCATTATAAGATAGGGGTTCAGTAAGTGTTTGACCAATGGGGTCTAAAAAAGGAATATTGTACTACCTTTCAAGATCCCGCTGTTGCATATCTGCGTTTGAGGTTACCTACTGAGAAATCAACCTTATAGCTGCTTTTGGAGCAAATTCTCTCCATCTTTCTTTGCTAAAGGAACAGATTTCTCTATCTCACCTTGGTTTTCAAGTGCTTGGGTGTCAAACCATACCTCATTTTTTGCACCCTCACACTTTCTTCTAATAGTGTCTTACAGTGTCAATTTAGCATTATAAGCATTCTTTCATCATCCTTATAAACCTCTTTATTTTTTATTTCTTTGGCAGCTTCTGTGCTCTCACTAACGAGAATGAATGTAAACATACCTTCAGGGTATCCTCTGCACCACTTTTGCCTTCCTGGAATAGACTCAAACCATGGGACAAACTATCCATTCCCAAGATCAGTAACTAAAACATATTTTTCTTAAACAAATACTTAGAAATCATTAGTCCAGATTCTTACCCCTTGGATGATATTACTAGCTTTTCATGTCGGTATTATATATCATTGATATTTATCAAGTGGTAAGATATTGCAAATACAACAATTACTTCAATATAATTAGTTAATATCATTATGTCTGCATAGCAGATTGAATTCAAGTTATTGCATTCAATATCATTTGCTACAAGTATTTCAGCGATGCAGTTTCTGCTATCTTAAAACCAAATTATTTTCACGTCGCCTTCCAATAAGGCTTTTGATTTCCAGGATTAATCTCATCTTTGGGTGGTTCAATCTTAATGTTGTAATGAAATAACATAGTGAGCCTTTCAACAACTGCATAATCAGCTCCTACATCTAATATCTAAGAACCAAGTATCAACAGGGGCCCAAAAAGTTTCTTTAACATATACAACAACAACAAGCCTTTTTTCACTAGGTGGAGTCAACTATTTAAATCAATCGATGCCATAAAATTCTATCATAAATCATGTTTTTAGACAAACCATTTAAGTCTAAATTCTTCTTAATAGTTTTGCCTATAATTTTTATTGATTTCCCTCTATTTCTGATTATTGAACTACTACCTATCTAATCTACTTCCCTTATTAAAGTTTTTATAAGTTTTCTCCATACATGCCTAAACCATTTAGAACACGATTCTACAATCTTTTCTATAATTAGTGCAACATTCACTTTCTCTCTAATGCATTCATTTTTAATTCTATCATGTCTAGTATATCTGCTCATTTAACATAATATTCTCATCTCTATAACATTAAACTTATTCTCTTATTAGGCTTTTAATTGCCTAATAATCAATTTCATATAACATTGCATGTCTTATAGTTGTGCAGTAAAATTTATCTTCAAGTTTGAGTAGTATTTTTCTGTCACAAATAACACCCGAAGTACTCATCCATTTCATTCACCCTACTTGAATCCTATCTTTTACATCTTTTACTATTTTCCCATCATATTGTATGATAAACCTAAGACACTTAAACCATATGACTTGTAATATAATATATTCTCTAATTTTTATTTCTACACTTTAATTAATGCATCTCTTACTAAACTTATATTCGATATACTCCATTTTACTTTTAATTAAATGGAATCCATGTACTTTCAAAGTTAGTTTTCACATCTCTAACTTCTCATTCATTTTTTCTTTTGATTCCCCAACTAGAACTATATTATCTACAAAAAGCATACATTGTGACACTGGCTCTTGAATATATTCAATAAGCACATCTAAAACTAAAGTAAAAAAATAAGAACTTAAAATTGACCTTTGATGTAAACTAATAGTTATCAAAAACTCTTCTGTGAGTCCACTTTCTATTCTCACGCTAATTGCAAGTCCTATAACTGCGCAATAAAATTTACCTTTAAGTTTGAGTAGTACTCTTCTATCGCAAATAACATCCAAAATACTCTTTCATTTCATCCACCCTGCTTGAATCATATATTTTATATCTTTTTCTATTTCCCCATTATATTATATGATAAACTTAAAATACTTAAATTGTGTAGCTTGTGATATAGTATGTTCTTTAATTTTCACTTCTATGCTAAAATTATTGTGTTCTTACTAAATTTACATCTTATATACTTCGTTTTACTTCTACTTAAACAAAATTCATATACTTTCAAAGTTAGTCTTCACGTCTCTAACTTCTCATTCATTTTCTCTCTCGATTTTTCAACTAGAACTATATCATCTGCAGAAAACATGCATTATGATACCGGCTCTTAGATATGTTTAATAAATATATCCAAAACTAAAATAAAAAAATAAAGACTCAAAGTTGACTCCTGGTATAAACTAATAGTTATCAAAAAATTTTCTGTGAGCCCATCTTTTGCTCTCACACTAATTGTAGCCCCACTATACTTATCTTAAAATATAAGTAATACGAACTCTTTTTTTCTTTGGAACCTTCCATAAAATTTGTATTGAAATTCTATCATATGTCTTCTCCAAATCAATGAATACTATTTGTAAGTTATTTTATTCCTTAGATATCTCTCCATCAATTTTCACAATAAATATATCGCTTCCATGGTCAACCTTCCTGACATAAAACCAAATTAATTCTTTATAACCTAAGTCTCTTATTTTAATCTCTACTCAATTATCCTCTCCTATAACTTCATAGTGTGGCTCATAAGCTTAATTTTTCTATAATTTGCGCAGTTTTGTATGTCTCCCTTTTTCTTACAAATAAAGATTAAAATTTCTCTAGCATATGATGAAACAAATTGTATAACCATTGTGATTGAAGAAAAATCTTCCCAACATCCCTTATGTATAAAATGATGGAACTTTTTTGTGAGACAACCAAGACCTGCAATCAAGACACTTGTTAAAACGATTATTGAGACGAATATATCCTAAGTCACTTTTTCTTAAATGTATTTTCAATGCATAGATTCTATTTAAAGAGCTACAGACTAGGAAAGGTCCCACAGGCATGGAATGAAGACACTTTTACCAGTCATGTAATTAAATTTATTATACATTTCCTACTGAAATCTTGCCAATTATGGTAGTTCTCAAATGCAGTACAAATTTGAGTTAAAAGAGAGAAGCCATGATGAAATCACCTTGTAAAGTGACTGCAGAAAGAGTTTTTCATCAACACACAAGCTGCCTGTGTGCTTCAAGGGAGCCTGAAATGGAAATTCAAAGCAATGAGCAAAGGAGAACATTGAAATATGATGTAGCATCAACCACAAAATAAAGCATTGACTATTTAGCAGCATTAAGAATGATAACTATAAGAGCTCACATTAAGAGTGATATTATAAACAAAGTCATGACTTTTGCAATGTCATGACTATGATCACTGCAAGAGATATTAACATTAAAAAAGAAAACTACATCACTACTAAATGCTAATCATTATTTTGAACTTATATTCAACTAAACTCCCCATAAAAAGAAATTTAATACTAAGAAATATCATAATTTTGGGGGGGGGGGAAAATGGCTTTTTCTGTCTTCAGTAGCTCTAGTTTCACCAGTTGAAGGAGGATTGAAAAGGAACCAAACAAAGTGGACACTTACTACAAAGTCACCTCGGATAAGGACCTTTTAAAAGACTATAAACAGAAGCAAACAAGTTAGGAAACCACCTTACAAACCCACTAAATGTTTGTGACTTTGTTATCCTTTTTTAAAAGAATATGAAAGAGACTTAACTGAAAACACACTTGATATGAGGGAAGTCAAGACTCAATAATGACAGACCAAAAAGCACTCATAAATATTCATGTCAATCCATGTTCTACTTAATAATTTCCAAATATGCCTTCAATGAAGGACAAAGTGAGAAAACAAACTTATATGGCATAAGCAGCGAAGTATCTTTGGTTCTTAATGCAGAGCAGATTATGGCAGGAAAAAAGCAAACAGACAAATGCAGAGCAGATAAACACTTACTGATTCTTTTCTTGCATACTCATATTTGCTCTGTATCTGTAAAAGGGAAATAGGTCAGATATGAATATTTGCTTATACAATTCAAATAAATGAAATTAAAATAAGAAAATAATCACCTTGAAAGAGAAGTCAATAATATCTAGCGGCGGCAACTTTGTTTCGAAGTGATGCGCTAAACCCTTGGCAAGCATTTGCAGGTAAAGTTCTTCAAAATTTGAAAATTTGACTAGTAAGAGTCAGACATGAAAACCCAAACAATCTTGTGCAGGACATTAGACATCTGCATAACTTACCAGCAGATCCAGAAAGCATAATTGCTGTGCTTACTGGTGAAAGGTTCCAGGTGTACTTGGAAAAGTGAAGTTGTTTTAAAAGAACAATTGCAACACTTGTCAATAACTTTTGAGTTCTTTCACTGTCATTGTCATTATCATGTGGTGGAATAAGATTTGAAAATAGTTATTCATTATTCATCTATGATTTAAAACCAGAACCAGAGCGTGGTGTTTATAAAGCCACTCTACTAAAGGACATCTTAAATAAGAACTCAATTAGTACTTCAAGCATCATGACTGGCTCAAAGTATTATGTGATCCTTGGAATGTATAAAACTAGGAAACAGGAAGCAAGGATATAGGTTCAACATTGTAAAAGTTCTTAATAGTATGTTCTTTTTACTAATAGCTGACCTATGAACTAGACAATATACGAGCAGCAAAACATATGAAAAAAAAAATTAATGGCTATAATAAAGAGTGTATAACAAGCTAAACTACAAAACTGCATAAGTTGCCGTGTGCTTTTGAAGCATATGGGATTAGTTAACATTCATCAACCATAGTAAATTTTCAGAGAGATAAAGTATATATATCTCTAACTGTGCCAGTGCATCGTAGTCACTGTTGATATGCTCTGAATCAGAAGTGCAACTGAAATAGAAAAGAAGCATACAAAAGCACAAATGGTACAAGTTACATTTTCTATGAGGAAGATGAAACTGGAATCTTTATTGGAGTGCTATGTTTCACCAGGGAATCAATCTGAACAATAAAAATAAAATAAAAGGTAAACACAAAAAACTACAAAATGTGCAACTGCACATAATAAGCTCTAGATATGAGGACAATCTTATATATTCAAATAAAGTAAGTATCCTTTGATTGCAAGAAATGTTTCTGGCACATGAATTTCTGGAACCAGTTTGATTTTGTCCATTTCATAGTTATCAAGAAAGTGATATCACGTCACTAATCTCTAGTAACTTGTCATCTGTTCTGGCTCAACAGATACTAAAAATGGAACAATTTTATCGAACAAGCAAACAGAATTACTCCAACAGAATATCAAAGAAAGTTTGGGGTTGACAAAGCAGGAGAGCTGAACTCAATAATAAACAATCTAACAAAATATCAGAGATTGGAAGAACTCAGCATAGAAGATTAGAAGTCTTATCAGAGAGTCAAATCTATTAGTACAAGAAGCTTCATAGCAGATTATCAAGAAATTTTCAAGTCACCTCTATAAAAATATCCGTATCTACAAAATCTCTAACGTACCAGCTTCATTATACGGAAATAAAAATGCAAATAGCACATCCAGTAATACTTTTGGTAAAAAAAAAAAAAGAAGTTAAATTACGTAAGGTAGGAAACTCTAGTGTGACTTTGCTGTCCTTGCCATCAACCACCTGCCTCATGAACTCCTGCCCAATCTGCTCACCAGAATCGCGAATCTCTCCAACCCATTTCTGAACGACCTGCCCTGAACTCAATGCAAGCCCTACTCCAACCCCCACACTCAATGCTGACAACAAAACATGCTTCTGCTCCATCTATCCAAAACGATTTGATTTGGCACCTTTCGAGCAAAGAAAAGTTTTCTCCTTTTAACACCCTTGTCAGTGATCCTCACCACAGGGGCATCGAATCATTAACGAGGTTCGGGCTATAATATAGCATCCCTTCAGGCGACCACCACCGCTTCATTAAAAAAAAAAAATAGTAAATTACACGCGGCAACCACCCTTGCAAAATCCCCCCCCCCCCCCAAAAACAAAAAATAAAAAAAAAAAAGAGTAAACTATGCAAAACTTTTTAAATTTTATTAAAATCATATGAATTTTTTTAATTCTTAAAATATATATTTATCTTTTTTAAAATAAAAAGTGACATTATATTTTAATTTAATTTTAATTTTTTATTAAAATATCTTTCATTATCATAAAATAAATATTTTTTAAAATAAAATATACTTTTACATTTTTTATGATGGATATTTTATTTTAAAATTTTAAAATTAATTAAAATATATAATTTAAAAATAACAAAAAAAGTTATATAATTTCATTAAAATTTACAAAAAATTTGTAAAAATTTTTCAAAAATTTATAGATATTATGCATATAATATTATTCTTTTTTTTTATAAACGCATATAATATCAATCTCTTCCTAAATTTTTTGTCAGCCTCCCTAAAACTTTTCATCTGGCCATTTTAATTTTTTTGAGTCTCAAAAACGACAATCGTTGAGCCAAGACCTTGGCTTCCTTTTTTTTTTTTTTTTGAGGGGAGGGGAATTTTTTCTTTAAAAATTTTTTATATTCTATTTAAAAAAAATTATTTTTATTATATATTGTTTAAATAAAATACTTCCCTTTCAACTTTTAAATTAAGTTAAATAAAATTAACTTATTAATAATATTTTGGCTTTCCTTCTTCTAAATCTAAAAACAAATTTGAATTTATATCAACAACTTAATAATACTCTTCATATTAATATCAACAACTTCACTACCTACCATTGATAATATAACTCTATATCTACTTAATACTTGTGTAATATATAATAAGGATATACTAAAAAAATATTATCATTCAATAATATCATAATAATTTAATAAATAGTTCAAAAGAACATTTTGAAGAAAAAATGTTTGTCTAAAGAAGCATAAAAATTTATGACTCTCGATTTGCAAAAAGTTATATCTATAAAGTATAATAAATACTATTTTATCTAATAATATTTCAAAAAAAATTGTAATATTTTTAAAAATAATTATTCTACCTCTAATTAAAAATAATATATTGACATTCAAAATTGATTACATTACCGCCAAAACTAAAAATATCCTAGCTATGGTTTCTTTTGCCATTTAGTGGCAATTATTGGGCTTAACCGTAATAGAACTATCTGTAGCAGCAGGTTTGTTTGTGGTATTTGAAAATCACATGTACCTTGAGGTTTAACCATGACTTTAAGAAGTGTGGGAAGCCTTAAAATCTTTTAGCAACGATTTAAATTCCTTTTTATTTAAAAGGAAAATAAAAGAATACAAAGTTCGGTTTAAAGCTGGAGCAATTTCCTACGGAGCTCAGGCCTGCAACTAATCAATAAGCTTTAAAACTGTGCTTATTTGTACCTAAAATGTCCAAAAGGGGAATTAAATATCAAAGCACTCATAGCAACAACCAAGTGCAAGCTACGGAGCTATGATGCTTTAATGAGAGAGGATTTAATAAAGGCTTCTACATCATAACTGCATTAAAAGGAAATGCAATAGCTCAATATACGTGAAATCCACATTAAGACATCCTTATGATGTTTCTACAATAGGAAACATGAATATAACAAAATTATCTGTAAACAACAATATAAAACTAGAGTAAAGTAATCCAGCCATAAATGTGACCAAAATTTTCATATCAACATCTCAAAGTTCATAACAATAATCAACAGAACAATCGTCAAGATTTTTCAATTTAAAGAACCAAAAAACTCTAGGATACTCATCCAAATATTCTACTAATGAATCCAAACCAATATGTCATAGAAAATGAAGGGGACAAAGGTCAACAGAATTTGCCACTTGAAAATCAAGTGCTTTGTGACACTAAGGTGATCCCGCAGACAACAAAGCGGAGTGAGCCAAAGGAAGTGTCCAGCAATTAGATCTTAAAAAAATGAATAATTTTACCTGATTGTTGCCATATTATATCTGAAGTTTTCTTAAGGCATATATAAATTGGAGACCCTTCAAACTTCACTACACAATCCACCAATTCTATCATACCCTTTTCTCTGAATTCCAAAATTTAGAAGTCAGATCTTGAAATCCCGAAACCCTTCATGTAAAGCCAGTGGCAGGTTTCCTAATTTATCCATCTCTTTTAGACATGAATACAGTAGAAACCAATAATAGTAGTCCTCTCTAATGTTTAAAGAGGCCCACTTGGTGATGAGGCATGTATAAGATAAATAGAAAAGAATATAAAAGGCCGGACCGAAGCTTAGAAGTAAAAATTACCTGTCATGGTTGTAGTGTCCCTAGGATGACTAAAGACCCTCCTACTACATGCAAGATCTCAAACTCGTAATGACCCATCCAAATGAAGCACAAACCGAAATCTTTTCCCATGAAACTCAGATATCACTGACAGGCACCCAAGCAAGATAAGAAACTCTCCCCAAAAACTATTTATTGAGGTGGGAGAGTTACCTTATTTAAGTATCCTATTGTGCATCCTATATTATTCAATGCAAGATTGTGGCATCTTATACTACATTGGTCTCCATCAATCACCAAGCCTTATATCAAACTTACCATTTTATCCCTATAAGACATGTTTAATGAATATCTTATACTTTACAATGCAGTGGGAAAATCCAAGAAAAAGAAGATATACCAAAAGACTGGAAAAAATATATCACATGTTCAATAACAAATATCTTTTGATTACTCAATATTCATATCTTTAAAAGATATAATTTACAATAAGAAGCAAGAAGGGAAACTGTAGGATATAATTTGCAGTATGAATTCCTTTAGGAGAAACCAGTCCACATGAATTGGGAACAGCAACATGAATGCAAACTCAATTTCCCAGAGGATATGCAAGTTACACTAGTATGAATTGTAATGAAAGAAAACAAGAGGAAGGAGAAAGGAAACTTGCAGGCCGTAGCACATGAGATAACCTAGAATATATGTTATCTCATTTATATATATGTTAACATAAATGAGATAACTTTGTATCTCATTACAGTATCACATCTGCATCTATATTGATGAATGGCAATGATTCAAGAACAGAGGTAAGGTCAAGGATTTATTCAATATTTTCTCTTCTTTTGTTTTATTCTCTTTTCCTCCAAAATCACTATAAAGAGCGAAAAACATTTGAGGACTTGCAAGGAACGGGCCTACCTATTAAAAGAAAAAATGGCGTTTAAAATTTAAAAACTAATATATTTGTGCATAAATTGAAAACCAACAACCCTACCTATTAAAAGAAAACATCCAGCAGAGCAGAAAACCAGCCATCTATCAAGTTAGGAGCAAGACCAGAAATTAGAACTCAAGAAGATCTCTAAATTCCTAGCTAGGTGCGCAAACTACTCCACATCCTCCTACAAAAAGGAAACAGAAACACAAGTTCTAAATTTACCTGTTAGGGGCTCCTTCACCACAAGTTGATATAAATTCGACCACGTCGAAGCATCGAAGGCCACCCTCGTTGTTTGCAGAGGATGCAGTTTGTAAAAATCCGCAGGTTCCTTTGGACAACTGTAGTTAGGCATAATCATTAGGCATAATCATAGTTGGAATTTGCAAAATAGTAGTTAACATATTACAGTCAAATATTTATTTTTTTTAGTAGTATGTTTTATTTAATTATTGTAAAACTATTATTTATAAAAATATATCAAAAGTATATATATAGTAAATATAGATTGAAAAATAAAAAAAAAATATTGGGGAGTGACAATAAGGAGGGAAAGATAAGCATTTTGCAAAAGTATATACAGATTGAATACGTATTTCCCTCGTCCATACTATTTTTTTCTGGTTTAGACCTTGCATGCCATACTTATGTTATGAATGTTAAGTCGGATTGCTTGCCACAAAAAACTACACCCAGAAATTATTGAAAGCAACAATTACCCAAAAACAAAAAGGGAAATTAAATGAGGGCGTTGGTACTTCATTGATGACACGTGTAATAACCCAAAATTAAAAATAAAAAAAGGAGGGGGCAATATTACTGAAATAAATAAAGTACTTAGTTTAGATTATCTTAAATTATGAGATAGATTTAAATGAAAGAAAATTTAAATCTTAGTTAAATAGAGCTTTGGAATTAAAATAATAATAAGAAGAAAATACCATTTATTGTGCTTCATAGTCTAATAAACTAGAATATTTTTTATTTTGATTTTTTTTAATCATGGTAACCCACTTTTTGTTAAACTTTTGAGGCTGCAATAAAGTCATAAACACAAAATTAATGTTAAGAATTTAATCAATGATGGAATAAGAAACACATAAGAGATAGCCTTGAAACATGTTTTAAATACGCATCCCTCAAAAGTAATATTTGCCCCTTATAGTTGCTTCTAAATTAAGGCAAATTTGCTACTAAAAATTATTTAAAGCATCATAGAAAACTACATTCATCAAATAATGAAACTTTTTCCTTAAAGAATGCTCGTAAAAGTTATGGAAAATATGGGATGTAGAGATTAATTTCTGTTCTTTTCTCTTTATTTTTCATATGTGTTTAAAATCAATTTTTTATAGAATTAACTCTAAATCATCATGTCTTTTTGTTTGAATTTGAAATTCAAATTCCATTTGGCTTCCCTCTCGTCCTTGGCATGAACACGAGTTGCAATTAGGTCATTTTGGCCTTTTCTTTCTTTTTTTTTTAAATAAAAAATTAAAGAAGGCTTGAATTTGGCTTAACTAAACCCTCTCTAGTCATTGTATGACTGGATCCAGAGGTAACATATTCAGCTTATAAACAATTAATTTACAATGACTCCTTTTTAAGTTTATACATATATATATAGATATATAGATGATAAAAAGAGAAAATTTTGAAATTTAAAATAGTGAAAGAACGAATTTGAAAAATGAGCAAGGTTTTTTGTTTTGAATTTGAAAAAATATTATGAAATTTTATGTATTGAGAGATCAAAGATTGATAAGAAAGAGAGTAGTGATAGATGCATTTAATGTATCATGATCAATATTTTCTATTCATACTACTTTTACAATTAGAAGGGATTAGAGATGGTTAAAAAAAAAAAAGATATAACTCCATGTGTAAACCTCTCTAACCATTTTCCTTCATTTTAGTATGTCTATTATATATGGGCCATCTTGTACCACTTAACAATAGAAGATAGGAAGATGCTTATTACTTGTCTCCCTAGAAATGCTTGAACATGATATTTATAATGTTGAAGGTGGAAGGGTTTTTTTTGCCTAATAATCCCATTACTCTACTTCTTACTATTCAGTTTTCAAATAGATTTGATATCAATAATGTGCTTTGAAAGCAAACATGTGAATAAGCATCTTTTCCAAAGTTATGGTGATAAAAGTGATGAGTAAAATTTAGGTTCCATGTAATTGATATGAATTGTGTTATCTATATGGAAATTAAGTGGTTTCTTTAAATTCCTAAATGATAACCTTTCTAAATAAGTTGGTGATGAAGTTAGTTTGGCTATGATAGAAGGAAGGAATAGCTAGTAAGTAAATGACTTGAAAGGCTAAGTAATTGCGGGTTAACTACAAGATAATGTTGAACATAAGTGTTGCATAAATCTCCCATTTATACATGAGAATGTGTCATACTTGTGTCCCATCATCAACTTAGTACTTCTTACAAATCTTTTTTAGGAAGCATGGAATTGGCTCAAGCTTAGCAATGTTTAGCACTAATTTTATTCAATTTTTACTTGGTTATGTTTGTCATCCTCATATTGAAAAGTGGTGCAATGAGGTTCATATCCAAAGATTGACATTTTCTTCAAACTACTTAAAATATTATAATAATCTTATAATGAGCATCAAATTGGTATACCATCTTTTAACCCACTCATAATAATGGATAAAGGGTGAAAGGTCTTAATGTTTGAGAGCTCTTAATTAACCAATACAATTTATTAATTTATTGGTTAGATTGGATGTCACTAAGCTTCTTGCTATGCTTGCTGAGCTTATTATACTAAGTCAATCAAGTTGAGCCCCTATGTGAACCTGATTGTGGCTTTCATCTTTTCATGGTAAAATACTTGTAAATTAAAATTAATAGAATTAGAAATATAAGTGACAAGACTTGTAGGTTAAGTTATAAGGAACTTAAAGGACATCCTTACATCTAAGAAATTGTTGAAAAAATGGGTAAGAAGTATATTATTATACCGGATGCACTATGAGTAGATAACAACCCACTATATGCTCTCTTATTTTATGACTTCATATCTTGCATCTTTATATTTTGTAAAAGATCAAAGCTTTTCAAATTCTATTTGCATTGATATTCAGATGAGAAATGTTTTAATTATATTGCATTTTTCTAAATTTTAAGTCATTGACACAAGTATAGAATTAGTGAGAGTAATTTTGAAATATTTTTATAAATCCTTTTGTTGGTTATGAATAAGAAATGCTTAAATACAAATTTGAATGAAGGTGATGCCATAGATTATGATAACATTTTTACAGAGAGACTGGCTACAAAACACTAGTTGATAATAACAATCCTATTAACCATTGACATGCCTTGGTTGAACCCTAGCTAGCAAAGGATGATAGCCTTTTGTGTCAACCAATACACATGGAATTGAGGGATGTTATTTTACATGAGCTAATAACTTATGATGGACTTACGTGAGTTGAGAACTCGTGATAAACTTACATGGGCTATGTGTCCACAATGAATTGGTTACTTACCCACATGGATTGCATGCCCATGATGACTATAATGTTCTAAGGGAAGTGCTTCCAACAAAAAAAGTTTTTAAAAGAATTGGTTTTAGAAACTCTTACAAGTGTATTTTAAAATGTTAAAAGGTTTCAAAAAAAAAATTTCTATTTTTATATTGACCTTAAACTATGTGACTTTCATGATTTAGTATATTCGTCATATTTAAATTTCTTTTACAAATAACTATTATAGATATTGTGAAACATAGTTTTAAGTTTTTAAAGACTCTTATAAGGTGTTTCATAAGCTGTCTTGCCCCTTTACCTAATTATTTATGTATGTGTATTTATTTATTCATCTATTAAAATATGAAATATTATTTAGTCATTGAACATTTGGTATTTCAAATAATAAAGTTAAACCAAAATCTTGCTCAATAGGGAAGACCAACATTCATTGGGTAAGTAATGATACGATATCAGTAGGTGTAACAGCCAAGAAAAGAAAAGGAAAAGAGAAAGCTGAAAAATTTTCGAAGAGCTGAGAATTTTCTAAGTCTTCTCGCCATAGCGAGAAACGGCCTCGCCATAGCGAGAATGCCCCCTCGCTGTAGCGAATATGCTCCTAGCTATAGCGAGTGCGGCATTCCATATAGAAACCAGAGAGTTGCTCGCCGTAGTGACGCCATAGTGAAGACAAAGGTCTGGAACAGACATGATCTCGCCATAGCGATGCCATAGCGAAGGTCTAGAATAGACACGAGCTCGCTGTAGCGACGCCATAGCGAAGGCAGAGGTCTGTAACAGACACGAGCTCGCCGTAGCGAGGGTAATGACTCGCTATAGCGAGAGCGGTCTAGAAAAGCGAGAAAAAGAGAGTTTGACTTTTTAAAAGCTTCCAAATCTATTCTTTCTTCTTCTAACAGACTCAAGCTCGTTTTAGGAGAGAGAAAAGGGCGGAGGAGAGAGAGAGAAGCTGAAGAGAAGAAGAAAGCATAAGAAAGGTAAGGATTCTCATGGCTTCCTCTTAGTATGTTGCCCTTCTCCCCTTTCCCCTTCTTTCCTACGGTTTAGATAGCAAAAATGGTTAGGTCTTGAGTCTGGTTCAGAGGAGAGAGAGTGGGAAACCATTCTTGAGAGAGATTAGAAGTATATAGTCTTCTCTTTCTTGCTTTTCCCCTTTCTTAAGAGCTTAAGAGTTGAGAAAAGAGAGACAATAGCTAATGGGCTCTAGTGAGAGGAAGAAACCTAGGTTGAGAAGCTCATTAGAGTTGATTAGAAGTGACCCCTAGCTTGAGAATCAAGTATTAAGGCATTAATTCCATGCTTTTGTGTGGTTAGGCTCAAGAGAAGCTCTCCTATCTAGAAGTTGTTGTGAAACCAACAAGGGAGGAGACAAGTGAAAGAGGAAGTAGTGAATAGCTAACAAGGTAGTTCTCTCCACTTTCTCTCATGCATAATTGTGTGTTTACATTGTCTTGCTTGTGTGTATGAATGATATGAGCTATGAGAAGTGTGTTAGCATGATGATATGTTATGAATTGAAATGATGATTTATGTGATTTGTTTTGGGTTTGCTTGAGGAAATGGAAAAGCCAATAACCTTATAGCCAAGGTGAGGATGAGCCAAACCCCTAAGTTGGTTGAGACAAGAGTAAAAGGTCTCCCAAAAGTGAGGTTGACTCCTAAAGAGTAAGGGTTGAGTCTAAGGACCTCTAAAGAGTGGGTAAGGCAAATCCAAAAGCCACAAGGGAGTGGGTAAGGCTAATCCAAGTACTTAGCAAGCTCCTAGATGTTATGTATGGCCTACTCACATGTTGAGAATGTTTTTCCTTTATGCATGGCCAATTCATATGTTTTAAATGTTTTCATCATGGTTTTATATACTAACATGCCATACATGCATGATGAGACTTGTTGCATGCGATTTATGTATGTTTGAATGAGAGTTGAACTACTGAGATTCCATGAATCTCACCCTCCCTCTCCACCATCCAACTATGCCAGGTGGGCCAAGTGAGATTAGAGATGGGAACCACCACCAAGCATGAGGCTAGGGAAGCTAAAGAAGAGTGTAAAGGCTTATTGTAATGTGTTGTACATGAGAGATGTAAATGATGTATATGATGTAGCATTTATAAATGTTGTAAGAGTATTTGTAAGATAATGTATGTATGAATGATGAATGTATGAGAATGAAGCCTTTAATGAATGAAGAGGCATGTTTTAATGTGAAATGATCAATAATAGCATAAGCCATATGAGTGCATAAGTGGGCATGGGGTGGTGAGTTTCTCCAATCTAAGTTATTAGACACTTGAGACATGATTGAGAGCCCCTAGAGATGCTTTCTCATGTGCTCAAAGAGTCATAGAAGTAGAAAAACCAAGATTGGACCCTATGAACCCCACTTTTGGCCAAGAAAATGCCTTCTTGCACATGATGTCATAGATTAGCCATATGACCTCTTCTTGTGACGAGATTTGACATGTAGCTAGATTATGTTTAGAGCTTTCTGAGAAGCTAGAGTTCATGTCATTTAGAGGTCTATAGCCTTTTCTATGATTTTTCAAAGTTGACATCAGAAATTCGGATTTCAGAATACACTGTTCATTTGGTCAGTTTGAGAAACGTGTCATCCGAGGGGCAAAAGTAGTCCAATGACTACGAAATTTTATACACAGAAACTAGATGGTCACAGTGACTTGTAGGAACTAGAAGCACCTCATTTAGAGGTCTAGAGAGTAAGTTATGCAATTTCGAAGTTCCTGCCCAGAATCAGACACCCAACCAGACCCGAGGTACTGTTTCATCGGTTTTCAAGAATTTGGTTTAGTGAACTGATCTAGAGATATTTTTCCTGTTTAGCTAACATCCACATATTTCCATAGAGATATTATTTGCAAGCATTGGATTTTTGTGGAATTAGTTAGACATTTTCAATGTCCATATCAGTAAACTGTGACAGCAAAAGAGCCCCCTCTAACCAGTGAACGATTTTGATGTCAAACGCATGATATGTGAGATATTGAGACTTCTAAGTATTTTTAGCATGAAGTAGACGTCTCAAGCTTTCTAGAACGACCCAGATCATGTAGTTATGATTTTTCTGCAATTAGTTATGGATTTCCGAACTTAGCCCAGAAATGAAGCAAAAGCTGTCAAGAACGAAAATGCATGTTCCCAATCCCTTTTTGCTTTTCATGAGTTCAAAGCATATAGTTGGGATTGAAATAAGTCTCAATAGTGCAATTGAGCATGAGGATTGCTGAGACAGAGAGAGAGCCCAATCGGTCCATGTTACTTCTAAGTGGATCTCTACCCATACAATATGCCTTAGAGAAAGAGCACCAAGGTAGAAAAATCATCTCCCTTGTAAGCTTAGCATGAGCATATGAATATGTGGGCATGATGGGTATGAGCTAGAGGTTAAGGTGTTACAGTAGGCATGCCTATTGGAGCACAATAAGTTCGAGAATCCCTCATCCATCAAAAAATCCAAATCATTCAAAAGCACATAATTCAAGTCCAAATGGCTCATGAAAGGATAGCCTATGCTCAAGAGGCCCAAATTGTGCTAGTATATGTCCAAAAATTTCAAAGAGTTCAAGATAATATCTATGTTGGACGTCGACTCAAATTTAGAGTCCAAGATCCATATTTGATTAATATCTCTTTAAAGATGCAAAAGTAGAAGTCCAAGTGAAAGCCCAATTTCCTAAAGAAAGAGTCCATAGAGCAACTAAAGTCAATATCCAATATGTTAAAGGCCCAATGCAGTTATACACATATAAGAGGAGTGCCAAGGCCCAATTGGAGTCCAATTGCAAGAGATTAAAAATCATGTGTCAATCATATGATTTTTAATGAAGTATGAGCATTCCATGTGACTATTTAAAAGAGTTGATTAGTTTTGACTAAGATTCCTTGAGAATTTCATTTTTTATTATTTTATTATTTTTTGAACTTGGTCAAAGAGCTTATTTAAGAGATTAAATTAAAATTAATATCCTAATCTTGTTCTTTAATTTTAGACACCATTTTAAATATTTTTAATTAGATTTTAGTGTTTTACTTTTATTAGGATTTTAGACTTTGAGAAACTTTGCCTATAAAAGGCTCCCTATTGTACTTTATTTAGAAGATCATGAATAAATGAATAAATTTGAATATTATTCAATACTTTGTAAGGCTTTTGCTTCTTTGTGTTCTCTTAGAATTCACGTGACTTAATAAAGAATTGGTCTTCCTTTGTGGCGTTTTGAGGTTAGGATTCTAAGAGACAAGTTCTTTTAGGGTCTTTCCTTTGATCAATATTTTGTTTTCTAGCCGGTCCCGAGCAAAGTGTCATCTTATTGAAGGTTCCTATGACAATGTTCCTAGAGGGTCTTGCATTAATAAGCCTTGCATTATTTCAAGGGGTGACTATGTTTTGTTGGTTTTTATCTAATTTGTTTTGTTATTTAGTTGTAGCTCTACAAAATCTATAAGTAAAATCTCCCACCCAATATAGATAGAACTAGTTGTTAGAATTTGAGAATGAAGCTCTCCCTATTGTATGGTTGCTATTTGATTGGTTGTAGAAATTTTGGGAGGTCTTATTTTAAGGCAAAATTTGTGAAAATTTCTACAAGCATTTTGTTCATGTGAGTGGAATAAACATGTATAAAGAAAAGTGGAATTGGATAGAAGATGATTTTGGATATTATTACTAAGTTATTTTGTTATCACATCTGGTAAAAGTAATAGGTATCTATATGAGTATGCTAGGCTTACAAATGTGAGTTTAACTTTGCATTTCGTACTAGTCACATCTTTATACTTAGGATGTGATAATTGTTTACCTAATGGTTTATGGATATTAAACAATTTACAGTTGCCCCCTTTTATAAATTGATTAATTATTTATTTGATATTCTACTTGATTGAATTCTAATCATCTTAGTTATTTAGATGTTGATATTATTTTTATTTTTTAGCATTATTCATATTTTATTTAGTTTAAAAAATTGTTTTAACAATGCAAGAGGATGTTTTAACTTTTAACATTTAGGTTTTTTTTTAATACAACCAATAAGAACCTACATATTAGTCAAGTCTTGTTGAAATTGAGATACAAAGTTTGATGCTAGACTATCTAGAACAACATAAAACTAAAAACTAAAAAATTGAGCAAGTAAAGCCCAAGTACCTTGACAGATCACTTGGAGGTTAACAGAGAGTTTTTATAGAAGTTGCAATAATCTACACTGATGCTAAGTAAACAACAAGATTTGGATCAAATACAACAATGGATTTATGATGAGTTGTTGATCTCGAATGAAATGAAGTACACTTCAAACCACCTCTAATAACACCATTATTTTATCATGTTCACAAGGCCCCATCCATTGCCATTGACAAAAAATCATTTGACCAAACCAAACTATTATCAACACCTAATTTTTTTTCTATCGAGTATTTTGCTTTGTTATCTAAAACATTATCTGCCATTGATTCAAAGTGAAAATTTTCTTGCCAAAAATCAATGCTGTCAACTTGACTCTACCTTCTTTGGGTAGAGGATGACCGAAGCTCCAAGCAATACGTTTGACCAAGTCTTTGATGCGTTATTATTGTTTACATCTCCTGAGTTTAAATGCTTGAACACTTCTTAGTTATTATTGTTTACTTAATATGTTAGTTATTAAACAATTTACGATTGCCTCATATAATATGTTGATTAATTATTTATATGTTAATTTTTTTATTTTTTAGCATTAATAATATTTTAATTAGTTTTAACATGTTTAAAAAATCTCAACAGAAGTTATTATAGCATATTTAATTATGGTTTTTTATGTTAAAATCCATTTTCATGAAAATAAAATTTTATATAATTTTTGGGGCAAAAATTGAATTGAATTTCATAAAAAAAATTTTCATATAATGTTATTCTATATTATCATCTACATTTTTTATATAATAGATTTGCATATTTAACTTGTTATACTTATGTTTATCACTAATTTAATTTAGTAGGTAGATTTTAATAAATAAAATTTGTTGTGATATATATTTATTTTACAAGATGCAAGCATCACCCCGGTTCATTTCTCGTTTTTGAAATTTTAACACCCCCATTGCAAATTAAACAACCAAATTGACCATTTGGGCTTGCCATAACAACTTCTTTAAGCCCAATTTCTTGTACTTTAATATACAAACCAGCCAAGTTTCTTGGGCCTTGCCCACCATGTTCAGCAAGACTGTAAGAATGTTGAAATCTACCATAGTAATTTGCTAATTACCTCGGTAGGATTTCTCTATTACCTCCTCCATCAACATTTCTCTTCTTCTCATTGTCCTAGTTCGTTTTTGTCACTGCCAGAAAACTCAAGGTAAAATACCCCATATTGTGATTGTGATTATGATTTTATGGGTTACATTTTGTTTTTTTGTTTTTTTGGGATTTTGATCATAACACCGTAAATAAAATAATAAAAATTTAAGTATTCGGCCTATCAATTTTATTCCCTAAAATACTTAATCCTTTTTTTAAGAGACACAGGCAATGAATGCTCATGCCCTATGATTTTTTTAAGAACTCAATTATTCAATGATCACGTTCTATAATAATTGTATTTTTAAATTTAAAATGAAGAACATATTCTAGTTACCCCATGTGGGGTAATTGGCCACCCAAGGTAATAGTAAATTTTGTTAATTTTTTAAAAATAAATAAATATTAAATAAATTAAAATTTTAATATAAAATACTAATAAAATATATTTTAATTTAAAATATATAAATATATATAAATTACTTAAATTTCATTATTATTTAATTACTTAATTTTTTATTTTTTGACTTTAATTTTTTATTTTTTATTTAATTAAAATATTATTATAGGATATGATTATTGGATGATTGTGTCCTTAAAAGAAAAATTTGTGGGACGCGAGTATTTAATGCTCATGTCCCTTAAAAAAAGAAAACGAATTAAGCATATCGGAATAAAATTGGCGACTGTGTATTTAAATTTTTTTATTATTTTATTTATAGTAATATGGTCAAAATCCCATTTTCACTTTTCTCCTTTTTTTCTATTTTCTGTGTCCTAAATTCCTTTTTAGAATATACAATTATTTATACATTTTGTTTTGTTTTCATTGCTCAACATTACCGTTTCGCTATGTTTTAAAGAATGTGGATGACCCAAATCCTTTGTTTTTTTTTTCTTTTTTAATATATAATCAAAAAGCATATGTGATCTCAAGACATCTTAAATATTAGTGTAAACACTTTTTTTTTACATCAATAACACTAGTGGGTTGGTAGCCAATTACTGAACAGTAACAATGTGGAGTTATAAGCAACGTTAAAACTCAAGTGCTGCTAAAAGATGCTCTAAATACCTATTGTTACCATTTTGCAACTTGTTGCTAACTTGCTGGCAAACTGTTACTTGCATGATGCCCTGTCATCACTAATGTGTACAGTAAAATTTACCATTTTATTTTCAATGTTTGGTGTTTTTTATCGTTTTGATGTTTGAAATGTCAATTCCATGGCAGGTTACCATAATCAGACATATAAATTATCTCCATGCCAATTCCCTCCCTAGGAAAACCAGTTTCTGGCCTTTGAATATTTGAATTCTCAGTCTACAGACACAATTGAATCTGTCTATCTTCATAATAAGCATGGGAATCAAAGATCCACCAACACTAGAGAAAATCAGAGGATGAGATTCATATTTTTTTTTATTGAATACCTCTATAAATGGGCATACATAAGCAGTAGAAGACGTGAAGATATTCCCTTTTTTCCTGGAAGTTGATACATACTTATGGCTACATAAGTGGAAATTTCATTTGGTTCAAGCTCTATAGAGGTAGTTATAAAACTGTTATAGCATATTTATGGGGTAATTTGAATGTTCTGAAGTGTGAAACTTGTAAAATGTCTTTGAAATTAAAAAAAAAAGAGATATAAGAAATGAAAATGAATATGGATATACTTTCTCTATTTTTACACACTTTCTTTTTCTCTATATCTCTCTTTCATTTCAAAAGCACTTTACAAGTTTTATATTTCAGAAGATCCAAACTCTTAATAGAAGGTTCTACGTTTGTTTGTTTTTTTAGTGTTGATAACCCCCCACATTTAGTTATCCTAAAATGGCAGGAGCATGTTAAAAATTAAAATAGCAAAATTAATCTATGGACCAAAAATAGAAATTCCAACGTTGTGTATAGTATATTGGGCTAGTTTTTTTTAGTGGCAGCTGATTTAGAGTTAATTGTAACCTTAATGTACATTGAAATAGTTAACTATAAATATTAAAAAATTGTGACTATCAACATGTAGAATAATTAACTACAAATAGAATTTTTCTTTCTGAAAAAAATTGTGAATGGTCCCTATTATATTTACTTTTGCAGATTATACACCTATAGTAGCACCTATTACATTTAAATTTGCAATTTGTTATATTGAAGATAGCTTCTTCTCTCCTCTATCGAATTGTTCCTCCATAGCTCCAGGTTATAGATGCTTAGTTTAATTGAAATTAGTCCAAGATAGAAATAATTCTTATTATTTATTTTCAATGGTATTATAGGATTTCAAGTTAGTAAATTCAAATATATGATGGGCATACGAGGTGGTGAGTGTATGATGTCAGTCCCCTGCATCTTTACAGTCAAATGTTTCCCTCCATCACCAATACGTTCAAAGTCAAAACCCTCCCTATAGTACATTTTTTCAGGACCAAAACTCTCTCTTCGACGTTTCATCGCAATTGTCTTGAGCCTAAACATTATGCCTATCGTAATTCACTTAGAAGGTACGGGCAATAATTATGATCAAGGATTTTATGCGTCCAAATCCTTTGCACTTCTCTTCTTTAAGAAGTGTTTTAGACTGTTCAGGTTTAAAATTTTTTATTTAAAAATTATTTTTTAAAATATTTATAGTTAAAAGAACTACTTTTTTTTTTACATTATATACCTTTTAAAACAATAAAAATATCAAATCTTTTTTAAAAAATAAGAATAGATCTAAATCACTCAAAAGTACATTCTCTAGATCACTCAGAAGTGCATTCTCTGCACTTTCCATGGAAAGTGCAAAGAATTGGTTTGAGGATTTTGCGCTTAATCATAATATTTTTTTGCATGCAATGAATGCACGTACACCTAAGAGACAGAATTTGATCCGACTCATAGCCCTTAAATGTATGTACACCTAATGCACGCAAGAATTTCTCCATAATCATTTGTCAATGTGACCGAATGTGTAGGAATTAGACACAAACTGAGTTGCGTCTACGTTGGTGCTGTGTCATGCCTCACGTACTTTGTCTCTATGCTTCATAGACTAGCACTTAAACTGTAACTTAGTGCTCCATTACTCAGCTCGTATATTTTTTCTTTTTAATTTTATATGAACTAATATCCTTTCAGCCTTTCAGCCTAATATCATTTCAGCCTTTCCCCTTTCCCATGAAAGCATTCACCTTAATGTTTGAAGGTGAATTGGCTGTCTTAAGCTAGACAATTCACGATTTAAATCAACGAGTGAGGGGCAAACTCTAAAAGCAGAAGAAGCAGTGCATCTACACAATCAATTTACATAAGTTTACTGACTGAAAATGCTGTTCATATAACTACATCATCATTAACCCAAAAGGTCTGGTATAAATCACTCCTACTCCCTATAAAGCCAATGCATCTTCTAGAACCAATTATGAGTCCCCTAATACTGGCGGCCATTGGTTTCTAGACAATCCAATCAAATACCGACAACCCTCCGTAAACATGATGTATGATATGATGAATTACACAATCATTTGGAGGATATGTGCCCATATTGCTCTTCTAGACTGATAAGATCTTGCTTTTAATTTTGAGAGCAACGCTTTGGCATGCTTTGACTTTTCAATCTCGGCTTCAAGGTCTACTTTCCTGTGTTTTAGATTTCCTTTGGAAGAATGTTGACAAGTCCATAATTTACCAGTTGTCTATATTCTAAAGGAAGTACGTGAGTTGCTGTTTCTTCCTTGAACCCCCTTCTCCATACAGTTCATTCCACTGCTTCAATTCACCCATTATTGATCCTTCAGCAGCAAAACTTGCAGCAACCTGCATTAAAATAAATAATTAAGTTTTCACAAGGACAATGAAATGACTATATATAGAGATAAATACTCTGCTGGCAGAATACAAGACTTTGATTTCCTTATATGTGTCACATTGATAAATGATTAAGCTTTCACAAGGACAATGAAGAAGGGCCACTGGAAAGGTTTATGGCCTCTTGTAACAATTTTAGATTTCCGCAACCACTTGGGTATCTGATCAGGCTCTGTGCTGAAATCTTGGTTTGTAAGGTAAGTCTTTTCCCACAAAGGCGTGAGAGAGAACAAATAAAGTTGTGAAATCCATCCAGTGATGAAAGGAATACAGGTTAGTTGAACCTTTGATTGCTAACATCTGATTGAAGTGTTAACTCGTGCTAAAAAATATGCTCAACCCAATATTATTTACCCAAATGTCAAATATTTGTCACTGAATTCCCATGAACCACCTAAATCAAGTAATCCATAATCATTCATGTGAACTGTGAAGGGTTTTCAGTTAACTAAAACCCTACCTGACTCTTAGCCTGTCTCATGTCTTCCATGTTTAAAGGCCTCAGGGTAATTACTTGCTCTTCTTTGTCCTCCTTAGTATCTGAAGCATCTTGTGAGCTTTGGCCTTCTGGCTCTGTTTTCTTCTTTTCCTGAAACAAGGTGAAATTGATGCCAATCAGCTCAACAGCTAATGATTAAATTCAATGGGCAGATTGAGATGATGTTACAGGTTAACATTGTAAAGGTTGCTTAATAACACTACCATATCTTTCAATCTCTCCTGCTTTATTAGCTCCCTAACAGGTCGATAAGCAGCAGTCGTGCACAAGTTCTGTTTAAACAGAAATTTAGTGTCAAGAGATGGTGACCAAATATTAGAAGCAGTAAATTAGAATCACAAGCTACAAAACAAACCTTAAGATCACTTCCACTATATCCTTCTGTCATGACTGCAAGCTCTTTGAAGTCTAAATTTTCAGTCTTTTCCTTAGCTAGTAGAGTTTTCAAGATCATTTCCCTGTTCTCAACAGATGGAAGACCAACCATGATTCTGCTCAACAGTGAAAGTTACACAGGTGTCAACTGCAAACCTCAATAACAATAATATGGATTTGAAAATCAAATTATTCAACAATATTGCTAAGAGATGCTTCAGAGAGTCTTCATAATAATTACTAATGAAAAATTGAAAGCTAGATTTGATTTTCTGTCCAAGAAACACATCTGATAAACACAAGTATTGAACAATTTACACACTTTTAAGAGATCAAAACTGTTGCTTAAAAAGTTAGAAAAATTGAAAGTAACAGAAGTATCTGTCCTCTGAGGGAGCCACTTGCAAGCTACATGTAAAAACTCCTGATTATTTTGAGACCAAAAATTTATAGTTTAATGAAAACTCAGCTTTTTGTTTTCCTATAAGCACCTAACTGTTAATAAAGGTCATGTGTGCATTTTTTTCTAATGGTGACAATATTGAAATTAAACAGAAACAGATGATCAAGCCAACTATAAAGACATACCTTCGCTCAAACCGCCTTATGATTGCTTCATCAAGGTCAAATGGCCTGTTGGTTGCAGCAAGAACTAGAATTTGCTCACCAGGTTTTGTCAATAGACCATCCCAGTGGGTCATGAATTCATTTTTAATCTTCCTCATAGCCTCATGCTCTCCAACTCTTGTCCGCTGCCCAAGCATGCTATCTACCTCATCAACAAAAATAATAGTTGGGGCAACCTTTGCTGCTAGTGTGAATAGTGCTCGGACATTCTTCTCATCTTCTCCAAACCATTTTGAAGTGATGGTAGACATTGAGACATTGATAAAACTTGCTCCAGCTTCATTTGCAATTGCCTTTGCAAGCATTGTTTTTCCAGTACCTGGAGGCCCGAAAAGCAATATACCTCTACACGGCTTTAGAAGCCCACCTTTGAAGAGGTCTGGCCTTCGAAGGGGAAGCATGACAAGCTCTTGGAGTGATTCTTTAATTTCATCTAATGCACCAATATCTGCAAATGTAACACCTATCTCATTTGCAGGGATGACCTCTGGTCTTATGCGCTTCTCAAACTCATTGTCAGGAGGAATTTCCTGCAAGCACAAAATTAAACTTGTGATGACACAAAAAAGCGAAATAACAGAAGGAAGTAACCATGTAAAACATAAGTTAATATCAAATAGTTTCAAACTCAAGCTGTTGGAGATCAACGATGATATACTTGGGGACCATTCTATTGCTTTAACTATCAAAACTCAAACACTCTCATACTATGATAATCAAATCGGAGGAAAATTTACAAACAAGTGCAATGTTAAAAAACGTGTAACTGATATTAGATGAAGATATTAGTTATCCATTTTGCAACCAGTAACAGTTGCCAACTGCTGATATACATAGAAGGATCTTGATAGTGTTTCCTTTCTTTCATTATTAGATGGCGTTTCAGTAAGTGTCTGAACAGTGGGGTCTAAAATGAAAAGAAAGATTGTTCTGCCTTTCAAGATCCCTCTGATGCATATCTGCTTTTGAGGTTAGCTACAGAGAAATCAGTCTTACAGCTGCTTTTGGAGCAGAATTCTCTCCATCATTCTTTGCTAGAGGAATAGATTTCTCTGTCTCACTTTTGTTTTCAGGTGCTTGGGTGTCAGACCGTACCTCATTTTTGGCACCATTAGACTCCCCTCCAGCTATGTCCTACAGTGTCAGTTTAGAATTATAAGCATTCTTTCATCATCCTTATATTCATTTTTCTTTTCTTTTTTTTTGGCCCTACGCGCGCGGGGGCGGGGGGGGGGGGGGGTGTGTTGGGGAGCATTTGTACTGATCTATTGTGCTCTCGCTAATGAGAATGGATGTAAACATACCTTGTTTCCATTAGTCTCCAGCTTCAGAGTATCTTCGACGCTACTTCTGCCTTCCTGGAATAGACTCAAACCATGGGACAAACTGTCCATTCCCAAGATCAGTAATTAGAACGCGTTTTCCTTAAACAAATACTTAGAAATCATTGGTCCAGATTCTTACCTCTCAGATGATATTACTAGCTTTCCATTTCGGTATTCTGGATCCTTGTTATTCATCAAGTGGTACGATATTGCAGATACCACAATTTCTTCAATATGGTTACTTGGTATCATTGTGTCTACATGGCAGATTGAATTCAAGTCATCACATTCAATATCATTTGCTGCAAGTACTTCAGCAATGTGGTTTCTGTTATCTTGAAACTGAATTTTTTTCATGTTATCTTCCAGTTGGGCTTCCCAGTTTCTGCGATTAATCTCATCTTCAGGCGGATTGATCTTAATTTTGGAAGGGAATAACATAGTAAGCCTTTCATCAGCTTCTGCAGGAGCATATTCTGCATCTGATATCTGGGAACCAAGTATCAACACTGGCCCTGAAAGTTTCTCTAGCATTTTATGAAACAAATTATATAACCGTTGTGATTGGAGGAAAATTTTCTCAGCATCCCTGATGTATAAGATGATGGAACTTTTTTCTGAGACAGAAACCAAGACCTGCAAAAATTAATATTGATCCTGCTTGTTAGAACCGATTATTGGGAAAGATATATCCTAGGTCACTTTTGCTTAAATGTATTTTCAATGCAAAGATTCTGTTTAAAAAGCTACAGAATAGGGGAGGCCCGTAGGCTTGGAATGAAGACACTTTTATCAGTCATGTTAATTATTTTATTATACATGTCTTATGGAAATCGTGCCAATAATGGTAATCCTCAAATACAGAACAAATTTGAATCAGAGAGAGCCATGATGACATCACCTTGTAAAGTGACTGCACAAAGAGTTTTTCGTCAACACACAAACTGCTTGTGTGCTTCAAGAGAGCTGGAAATGGAAATTCAAAGCAATAAGCAAAGGAGAACATTGAAATTTATATACTATCAATTATAAAATAAAGCATAGACTATTTAGCTGTATTAAGAATGATAAGTATTTGATTATTAATTATGGGATTAATTCTTGTTACTAAATAGTATTAAATTCTAAGAATATCCTAGAAAAAACAAATAGCTACACTTCTTCCAACTTTCCAAGAAGCATTAAGAAACAAATCCATTTACTAATTAAAGCAATATGCTGAAAAGAAATAAGCAGCGTACACAGCTGAATTAATCGTAGGGATATTAAAACTAAATTTTAAAAGGATGGCAAAGCCCAAACTCACATAACTGGGCAATCTATAGTCCTGGAGATTAATATATTTTTCATAAGGTTATCTTATAATGAAGATAAATCTATAGAAATTGTAATTAATGAGCACAGTAGCTAAAACGGGAAGATAGAGAGGAACAAAAACGTTTTCAAGTACAACCTGAATTTGTTGGGCCACATTGGGAAGCAGTGCTACTCGTATCAGATACAGCAGAAGCATTCCTACGAAGCTTCAAAGGACAATTGGAACTTCCAGTACTGTTACTATGTTTGTACAAAATGCCTGCATGAAAATAGTGAATCAAGATATGCTGAAGTAATATAATACAATTTAGTAAAATCTAGAAAAAGGTCAAGAACTGAAGGATATTTATTAATACAAAATCTGCAAGATAAGAGTGATATTATAGATAAATTCATCAACTTTTGCAATGCCATGACTATGATCACTATAAGAGATATTAACATTGAAAAAGAAAACTTCATCACCACTAAATGCAAAAGCAATCATAGATAAATTGTTGTATCATTATTTTAAATGTACATTCAACTAAACTCCCTATAAAAAGTAATTTAATACTAGGAAATATCATAATTTTGGGCCAAAAAGGAAAAAAAAAGGCTGTTTTTTTCTTCACTACCTTTAGTTTCGCCAGTTGAAGGGAGGATTGAAAAGGAACCAAACAAACTGGACACTCGCTCGAAAGTCACCTCGGATAAGGACCTTTTAAAAGACTATAAACAGAAGCAAACAAGTTAGGAAAATCACCTTAAGAATCAACTAAAAGTTTGTGACTTTGTGTTAACCTTTTTCAAAAGAATATAAAAGAGACTTAACTGAAAATGCACTTTATATAAGGGAAGTTAAGACTCAAGAATGATAGACAAAAAAGCATTTCCCAGCATAAATAGTCATGTCAATCCATGTTCTACTTTAATAATTTTAAAATATGCGTTCAAGGAAGGACAAAGTGAGAAAACAAATTTATATTGCGAAAACAGTGAAGTATCTTCTGTTCTTAATGCAAAGCAGATCATGGCAGGAAAAAACAAACAAATGCAGAGCAGAAAAAACTTACTGATTCTTTTCTTGCACATCCATATTTGCTCTGCATCTGTGAAAGGGAAATAGGTCAGATATGAATATTTGCTTATTCATTTAAACAAATGAAATAAAATATGAAAATAATCACCTTAAAAGAGAAGTCAATAATATCTAGCAGCAGCAACTTTGATTCAAAGTGATGCGCTAAAGCCTTGGCAAGCATTTGGAGGTAAAGTTCTTCAAAATTTGAAAATACAACTAGCATGAGTCAAACAGTCATGAAAACCCAAGCAATCTTGTGCAGGACATCCTAAGACATCTGCATAACATACCTGCAGGTCCAGAAAGCAGAATTGCCCTGCTTGCCAGTGCAAGGTTCCGGGTGTGCTTGGAAAAGTGAAGTTGTTTTAAATGTATAAATGTAGCACTTGTCAATAACTCTCGAGTTCTTTCGCTGTCATTTTCATCATCATGTGGTGTAATAAGATTTGTGTTATCAAGAAAATAGTTATTCATAATTAATGTATGATTTAAAACCATAACCAGAATGTAGTGTTTATAAAGCCATTCGACTTAAGGATAAAGGTCTCAACTCAAGCATATCAAATTCCTCCAAGGCTAGAGCATAACACCATATCCACCAGTGAATGGACTGCTTCACATCTATGGCAATTTATGCTACAGATAGGCCACAGTTCCAATTAAAACATGCTTGTTAAGCTTGCTTACACCTTAAATAAAAAGTCAATTGGTACTTCAGGCATCATGACTGGCTCAAAGTATTATGTGACACTTGGAATGCATAAAACTAAGAAACAAGAAGCAGGAATACAGGTTCAACATTGTAAAAGTTCTTAATAGTATGTTCTTTTTACAAATAGCTGACATATGAACTAGACATTATAAGAGCAGCAGAAAAAATGGAAAAAAAAAAAAAACTAATGGCTATCATAAAGAGTGCATAACAAGCTAAATTACAAAACTGCATAAGTTACAGGGTGCATAAGCACAAAAAGGATGAAACTGGAATCAGTATTGGAGTGCTATGTTTCACCAGGAATCAATCTGAACAACAAAAATAAAATAAAAAACTACAAAATGTGCAACAACTGCACATAATAAGCTCTAAATACGAGGGTAATCTTATATATTCAAATAAAGTAAGTACCCTTTGATTGCAAGAAATGCTTTTGACACATGAATTTCTGGAGTCAGTTTCATTTTGCTATTTCATAACACTACTCTTACTTATAAAAAAAGTGACGCCACATCACTTATCTCTAGTAACTTGTCATCTGTTCTGGCTCAACAGATACTAAAAATGAAACAATTTTCTCGAAAAAGCAAACAGAATTACTCCAACAGAAAATCAAAGAAAGCTCGAGGTTGACAAAGCAGGACAGCTTAATAACAAACAATCTAACAAAATCTCAAAGAGATTAGAAGAACCAATCATAGAAGATTAGAAGTCCTATCAGAAAGTCAAATCTATTAGTACAAGAAGCTTCAAAGCAGATTACTAAGAAATTTTCAAGTCCCCTCTATAAAAATATCCATATCTACAAAATCTCTGATGCCCCGGATTTATTATACAAAAAATAAAAATGCATATAACACATCCACTAATAATTTTGGTAAAAAACCGTTAAATTACCTTAAGTAATAAGGAAACTCTTCAAATGTTTCTTTGCTGTCCTTGCCATCAACCACGTGCCTCATAAGCTCCTGCTCAATCTGCTCACCAGAGAGCTCACTAGACTCACGATTCCCTCCAACCCATCTCTGAACGACCTGCCCTGAACTCAATCCAAGCCCTACTCCAAAACCAACCCCCACACTCAATGCTGACAACAAAACGTGCTTCTGCTCCATCTATTCAAGATGATTTTACTTGGCCCCTTCTGAGGAAAGAAAAGTATGCTTCTTTTAACACTAAGCAATTCTCACCAAAAGGGCATCAAAAAACGAGGTTCGAGATTCTGGATTAGAGATTCAACAAGTTTGAAATCAACAAAAATCGGAGAAATAGGTGGCCGGATATCCTGGAGAACAAATGTAGGGAAGCGTCTCCGAAGTTAACGTTGGCAAGGCTTTTAACAGCTAAAGGACTCACTTCGAATGTGGCCTCTTCGCCTATATATAGCATGGCATTCTTATGGGCGTATGCTAGCTAATGCTTGCCGGGGACCAAAAACAAAAGGAAAGCGAAAAAGAAAAATTATTACTTTCTGAAAGCTTTTTTCGAGGCAGTGGCTATGCCAGAGTTTGAACAATTGCGAATTGTGTAAACGGTTTCAAAAGGTTAAAATGTGTATTTCTTTTTTTTTTTGTACTTTAGAATATTCAAATTTGATGATTCCAAATCTGCAATTTTTCACACTCTTCAATTGCTTTTAACAATATAGAATATGAATACAACAAATTCTTTTATGCAATATGAATAAAAAAATTTTTAGGTTAGATTATTATCTTGATAGTCTAACTTTATTTAAGTTTTAAGCAGGTCTTTTTATGTTTGAAACATTTGTGCTAAGATAACTGATTCACATGGTTATTGATTCTGTTAGTTGTTTAGTTTTTAAAAATTCTAGATTGAAAGTTAAAACTAATGTAATAGAAAAGTTATAGAGAGGAGACTATATTAAGAGTTAATAGTCCCGTAAAATATTGAGTTGATGAATTTAACAATTTAAGATATTTATGAAAAATAAAATATAAGAAAAAAATTTGACATGCTCTGAACTTAAATGATCAATTTAAATTTTTAAATTAAATTAAGGACAAAAATCATAATTTAATCTCATTATCAACATATAATGTGAATAATGGTTATTCTCCGTAAAATAATTTAATAGAATTGTGTATTTGGTGCTCACATAATCGTGGGAATGCTATAAATATTGTTATTTCGGTACTCACTTGTTGAATATAATATTTTGCCACCTTTTGTTTTTTTATTATTTTTTTAGGCAAATGTGCCATCTTTTGTTTGGTACAGCTTGATTTTTGGTTTTTTCTTAATAAAGAAGCCTGATGTGGAAGGGGTTGGATTGGTGTCTTTTTTTTTTTTCCTCCTTTTTCAATTACAGATCGGATCTCAAATTGAGCTAAAGGATTTTACATTTTAAAAATATTTTAAAAGATTTTAGAGTTAAAAATTTAAATTGCATGAAAAATTATAATTTAAAATTTAAAATTATAAAATTTATTAAAATAATTTTAAAATTTAAAGCCTTTAATATAAATATCTTAAACTTAAAAGTTATCAATGATTATTTTTTTCTTTTCTTTATATAAAGTAGGAAAAGTCTAGAGCATCCCCCAAAGTTCCAATATATTTACAACATAACCCTTTTTATTGTATATTCCACTTTTGCATCTGAATTTGCAGAGGAGAGAAGATTTGAGTCACAGAATTATCTACACCTTTTGGAAATTTTAACAAGTTGATCTGTTATTGGAATGCACATTCAATCCTCTTCACTTTGTTTCCAAAAAAGGTATAATTTTCTTGCTTCAGTGAAAGTGCAATTTTCATCCATTTGTATTAAAAAAAAAGAGAAAAAAAAAAAAGCAATGTACAGCAGGAGACTTTACCAACTGCATTAAGAATCCTTTGTTTCTAATAAATTGAATTTGTAACACCTTTTAGGTAGAAGTGATGAATCTGAATCATATAATCACTTTCATTGTTTACAAAAAACGGAATACTAATTAATATATCACCAGGTGTATAATTTACTGGTGAGTATGTTTGAATAGTATGTAAATATCTTAAGTTCAAAATTTTGTGTTATTATTGAAAGGAGAATTCAAAATTAAAATAATAGTTTGAATATAATCACAACAAAAGAAATTTTATACTTGATAAAATTTTTACTTGATTACTTGTCCTCCACTCCGAATTACTAGGCTTAGCATATAGGCATCCTCCAAAGTCGGTAACCATACTCTCACTTTTCATGTTTATTAAGAAGAGATATAATAAAATTCTAATAATTTATCTTGAAACCGATAAGATAAATAATTTTTCCTGCTACTATGAGCAAGATACCATCATGTTGAAAAAAGATAAAAAGAAAAAAAAAAGAGGGAGTTGATGAGAAGAGAAGTAATGACCCTTAGGATATGTTTAGTATACCATATAAGATTTGATAATATAAACTAATACAATACATTATAAATTTATCATTTGTTTGATATATATAATATATCATATAAGCTAATATATCATAATTTTTTTATATATCAAAATGATGTATAACGTAATTATATATTGAATGTGGGATTAAGTTTGATTATATTTTAATGTATAAAATCTTATTAATGCTTTTTGATTTTAACTCCTCACTTATAGGGATATTCATTGACTAGACTGGATTGAGTTTAATTAATATTAGTTGTAATCAGATTAGTTAGATTATTTTTAAATTTTTGATAAAAATTATAAAATGACCTCAAAAAAATAAAATCAATATATATATATATATATATAAATCCTGTGCGAGCCGCGTTTTTGGAACAGTGCGGCTTCACCAGGTTGCACGTCAAGACTGTTGATACCTGTACATGAACAGTGCATGTCTGTACGGTTACTATTTACACAATTTTTTTCTTATTTTTCTGAATTTTTTTATGTGGGATCTATTGGTATTTTTTAAATCTTCCCTGCATCTTGTAGGGAAAGAAACTAGTTTTCATATAAATCCTTATGAAATAATTTTTTATAAAAATTATAAAATGATCATAAAAAATAAAACTTTTTATATAAATCCTTATAAAATTATATTTTATCATTAAATTTTTTTTTTATATAAGTCCCTTTAAAATAATCTTTTAAAAAATTAATAGGATTGGAATAGGTTATAAAAAAACTAATTTAGTATCGAATTCAATCTAATTAGTTTAGTACGACATTGGGTTAAATTAGTTTTTTAAACTAGTTAACCCACTTTTTTTTTAGTATTTGATAAAAATTATAAATTGACTCTTAAAAAATAAAAATTTCATATAAGTTCTTAAAAATTATATTTTGCCCCTAAAAAAATAAAATTTTCATTAGGTTAACTGAAATTGGCTAATATAGCCAACCCGACCTAGTATGCCCAAATTATTTTTTAACTATTTAGTCCGATGTAATTAGATGGGATTATGTTGCCCAAGTTACTAGGTAACCATGCACTATATATAACCTTATTCACCCATACTTTTTTTATAAAAAATTAATATAACACAATACATTTAGATAAGTATGGTATATTTTTTAAGTAAAGGGTATTTTTGTCAAAATAATTGATTTTTATCATATCCAGTGTTATATAGTGTATCACCAAATAAATGATAATATTATCGTATATGATATAATATTTTATACAATATCATACCAAATACTGTATAGTTTTAAAATTTTATCAGATTTTATTTTATCAAATCTTATCCTATCAGGTCTTATACTATCAGACTTTATTCTATACATCATATCAAACAGGCCCCTATACACTCTTCTATTTCTTTATATAATTCACTTTTTATTTCTTGTTAACAGAATATTGCACTAAGGAGGAGAAAATCCAAAATATTAAAATTGAGATAATAGGATATAATAACACATCTTGAATTTTAAAAGTTTAAGGCCTAAATTTATTATTACATAATAATTATCTCAAATTTTAAAAATAATAATTAATTATCTTAATAATTGATTATCTCAAGAATTTCAAATAATAATTATCTCAACTATTTAATTAATTCAATTAATTAAATTAATATGTTAAATTGTGTCATATATTGAGTGAACAATGCCCCAAAATCCAACAATTATGCTAAAAAAATTCAATTATTGGTTAGAATATGACTAAAATATATCTAAAAAATATATTTAAACAACCTGTATTTATCAAGCATGATAGCATAGAATCTATTTTCTAGCATGCGTTCCTTGAAATTTAAGAGATTCAGTTTAGGATTTACCCTTCAACACGTTTTCCAGATTTCCTAGCAATTTACTTGAAATTTCTTGCATGATTATTTTTCTTTTTCTAATTTCATTATTAAAAAAAGTGGGTTCTTTGGAGGTTTAAACACGCTAACATGCAGAACTTCTATGAAATTTACATCTTTAAAGTCAATCTAGAATGATATAAAAGAATGACCTAATAAATTCATAAAAAATATTTTGTGATATATAACGGACATTTTAAATATCAACAGTCCATCCTATGACGTTCAGCTTTTCGTATACTATAGGATGCATGATCCTTCTGATCATTAAAAACAAAAAAATGATCCACACGACCAAGCAAAAGGCCATATTAATGCAATTTCAGACGAAATTTACAAAATTTTTGTTCACATTTCAAACTAGACCTTTTGTTGTATACTTGTTGATTTTTAGTTAGTTTAAATGTTTAGATATATATTCAAAATATTTGTCACTGAACATATATATATATATATATATATAAAGAAAGTACAAAATATTTAGAGTAAAAGTAAAAGGGCATGATGGAATTAAATATAGTACATCAAATTTTGCTAACACTTATGATCGAGAAAAATGCCAATTGAATTAAAACTCTTAAGCACATTTTGTAAATAATTGAAACAAAAAATCTATATTAAAAGAAGAGACTAAACTGAAGATCAACACTTTGATTAAAATAATAATATAATATGAATTCTTTAGGACAAAATCAACTATTTAAATATCTATACAATACAAAGTAACCCAATAGTAACTTATAAATTTACAAAAGCCAATCTTTTAAATTTTTTAATTAATAATTTTCATTTTGCACGTCATATTTTATGTAGTATAACATGTGCTTTAAGGGAGTCCAATAAAACAAATTTAGGAGTAAATAATCTCAAATTTTTGGAAGGAATAAAAATATTGTAAAATTAAAATATTTTGTGCCCTTTGAACATCTTAAATATTTGTGTACAATATAAATATTTAACTAGACTGAAGGTTAAAAAATACTTTTATACATACATATATATATATTATTCTTTAAATTATACGAGGTTAATGCCTTTTGAAACTCATCTCATTAGAAAAATAAATCCCTTGCAATAATATACTTGGTATAGTTAAAAAGAAAATGTGTGAAGAGTTTCTAATGATAGAAGTATTTCACAACAACTTCTAACATTAAAAATTGTTAAATCTCATATTTCTTAATCTATCCTTTTCTAATTTCACTATATGCAATTACCTCATAGGAACAAGAACTGCGGATACTTCAATAAGAAAATATTCTAATGATAAAAGGGTTCTATTGCAACTTCTAACATTAAAAAATTTATAATAAAAGACCTAAATTTTATAAAATTTACGCTAAAAGATTTTAAAAATTAAAATTATTTACAAAGATCATAATTACCATCGAGTTTTAAAAGATTTATTATTGATTTTAAGAGATTTATTATTAAATATAAAAAAGCGGCCAATAATAAATCTCCTAAAATAAATAATAAATCACTTAAAACTCTATAGTAATTATGACCTTTAAAGATAATTTTAATTTTTAAAGCTTTTTATTATAAATTTTATTGTATTTGGATCCTTCATTATAATTTTTGCTTAAAAATTGTTAGATCTCACATTCCTTAATCTATCATTTTCTAATTTCATTATGTGAAATTACCTTATAGGTGTAAGAAGTCCAATAAGAAGAACTTCAAATGATAAAAGTTTTCTACTGCAACTTCTAACATTAAAAATTGTTAGATCTCATATTTCTTAACCTATCACTTTCTAACTTCATTACGTGCAATTACCTCATAAGCATGAGAAATGCGGATGGTCCAATAAGAAGAACTTCGAATGATAAAAAGTTTGTACTACAACTTCTGACATTGAAAATTGTTAGATCTTATATTTCTTAACCCATGTCTTTCTAATTTCATGAGGTCCCATTGCTTCGCTGAGGCAAGGGATGCGGATGGTCCAATCAGGCCTGTGATTTAGGCGTGCACTTTCGGTCGTTGCTTTTATACGAAGCACATGGAGGATGGTAGAAAAGGCAACACCTCTACCTCTAGTGGTATAAATTAAGAAATACGTTGTTGTGTGAGGTGTGTATGCCCCCACCGTAAGACTTAGGACCCAAGCACACCATAAGTCCACAACCATCTAAAAACCAGAAACCCAAAGCGGCAATGCACACAGGACCACCCGCTCCTTTCCTTATGGTCAAAAAGCGTTGATGTGACATCTGCATGTTTGGTAGCACACAGGAACATGGAAGGGAAAGAAAAACTTTGCTAAAATTATAATTATAATTTTATAATTATTATCTAATTATTATTTAATATTATTTATTAATCATTATTCAAACATTAAAAGTAATAAGATTATAATTTTTTTATTAATAAAATTATCTTTTTATTTTTTATTTTTATTTTTATACTTAATTTTTTGCATACTAAACAGGCTGTAAGAAAATGTTTAACTTTCTTACATCTAGTAATAATTTTTTTAAAATTGATAATAAAATTTTTAAAGTTTAATAATAATTATGGTTATTGAAAATAATTTTAATTTTTAAAGTCTTTTATTATAAATTTTAAATGATATAAGTATTCGGATGCAATTTTTTTAAATTTATATTAGATTGATGACTTCCATTTGACTATTAATTTTATAATATATGTGAAAGAGTTTAAGAAAATTTAAACTCTTAAAATATATATTATCTTTTTGGCAGGTTAATAAAACAATGGCAAAATAACTTATCAAATTAAATATCATAAATAAAATAAGATACAAGAAGAGAAGCTAAAAACAATGTATTGTTGTAGAATGCATGTAAGTCATTATGAAATGTGTTTTCTATTGTTTTTGGCAGTGGTGAGCCATTGGGATGATTGCAGTGATGGATAAGGTGGGATAACTTAGAAGATAGAGAGAGAAAGAGTTGATAAACATATTATAATTTGTATTAAGGGATTTAAAGAGATAACAATATAATGATTAAATAAAATAAAGATTATAATTCATACTCTTAGTAGAATTTAAACTAATTGCTTATGAAGTGTGAGTTTAATAATAAAGATGATGATGAAGATATTTCCCCCCTCTTGGTATGTGTCTTTTTGGTTATATAAATTTTTATATATAAGTTTTAAGGATGGTAAACTAATGACAACAGTCAAATCAAGTTACCTAGAATTATAGAAATCGTTTAATTAGGTAACTTATTGTGCTGAAATTGTTTTGTTCACAACAATTTACGCAACTTGTTGTGTAGCTCTTTGAATGAAGTCCAATGAATGATATTGTTAAGTATCTTGTACCTTTTAAATCTAGTTGGATCCAATTAATCTGAACGCTTTTAACCAAACAACACCCATAACATCTACCTTGGATTTTAATCTTGAAATTAATACTTAAAAGAATTTATTTTATTAAATGCATTACGTCAATGTGAATATGTGCCTTTAAGATTGCTCAAGGAAAAACATACTTTTGGTTGACAAACAAATTGAAAAATATTTTTACTTTACTACCAAGAAAATTTATATTACAAGAACAAAAAATAGTATAATTTTAAGTGTTTATTATCAAATTCTTCAATAAAAATATAGTTAATATGACAAACAAATATTTTTTTTACCTCAACATTTTATGATTAATTTTTTTATATTATATTTTATTAGAGAATTTAGTAATAAGTACTTTGAAAAATTACGCTTAAATTTTGTCCATATATATTATAATGCTTAAAGAGAGTTACTTCATGTGATAAAAACTAATGACATCTCTTTTTATCAATGCTAATTTAACTTTTATTTAGTTTTGTATGAAACTTAACAGCACTTTTGAATATGATAAAATATTTAATGTAGTTTTTCTCTTTTTTTAAAACTTTTTTTCTTTTCATAATGATAAAATTTAAACTTAGTAAATTACTGAAAAAAATGCATGGCAGCAACTAATGATCGATATTATTAAGTTGTGTTTCCTCAATTATTGGTCGACATATAATTGAACCGAAACCACAAGGATCCTTTTTATTTATATTTGCAGGTAACATATTAAAATCACAAAGCATTGGACAAATTAGAACAGTCGCCGAAGAAAGTGGGACAATGAGTCCTAATGTTGACAAATCGTATTGGACGATTACTTTGCTTTAGTGACCTGTATATAGCTATTACATTCATTCTTTTCCCGTCACTTCAATTTGTAATTGCTATTAAAAATGGAAATATATTATTCTTTTTTTCTCTTTTTAATAAATTACACAAATTCTCTCTAAATTTTACTGAAATTAAATAATTTTTTTTTAAAAAATTATGCTACAATTTAATTTATTTTTAAATTTTTTGACTAAAATACCATTTATTAATATAAATATATATATAACTAAAATACTCTCAAATTTTTTTAAGAAGAATATTTTACTCAAAAAAATTTGAAATTAAATAAAATATATATTTTTAAAATACAAAAGTATATAATTTCAGCAAAACTATTTAGAAGTTTATGTAATTTTTTTTAGCTCTTTCAAAAGATTATATTTGATAGATGAGTGGGGGTCTATGCTATGCCTGCAATGAAGGCATTCAAATAGGTTATGAAGGTGTAGCTTTTTAGGGTTCCTCTCAAATGAGCTTAGAGTTACCTTGTGTTGAGAAAGTTCTCTAAAAATGTGAGCAGATAGAGCTCTTATCAAAAGGGCCTACAATCATAAGTGAATCTATATATTCTCAAGGATTTTCATTTTTTTTTTCAATTTACGAGCCTAAAATTAATTAATTATATAAACAATATATTTGGAGATTCCTTGGGTAACTATGCCATCTTTTTACTTGTCACATAGGCCCTTTTCCACCTCAGCATCGCATGCTTTTGCCTCAAAATCTTTTGATTTGTGGGTTACACGCAATGCCACTATATACTTTTATGGTTGCTGCACCAATTCACAATATATTACTGTAGGAGAAGTTTCACATCACTCAAAAGCTTCTTTTCAAAGAGGAAAAAGAAAAAACAAATTTAAACAAATCCACGCAAAGTAGGAACACAAAGACAACGTTAGTGGTTCTAGTCAAGGCCCGTCGCTTATTCTATAGCAACGACAACGACTAGACCTTTTTTCTTTGCCCCTTAACATGGGTTATTCATTTTTTTTCTTTTTGAGAAAAGTTTCTGCAATTTCTAAATGTGTTAGGAGAATCTTTGATAAAATTATGACACAAAATTTCTTTAAAAAGTCATCAGTAATATAATGATTAGTAACAAAATATTCCCATGTTATATTTATTAAAAAATTTTGTAATAAACATTATATTTAATGAGCTTCACATAAGTCTTCTCTCTCTCTCTCTCTCTCTCTCTCTCTCTCTCTCCCCTTTTATGATGATAACGTGGGTTGTTCATGTTACATTTAAATTTGTGATAGCGCATTTAATTAATCACACTTGTTTGCTTTCATATAAATTATTGAAAATTTTAAATTAATTTTTTATTTGTCTATTTTCTCAATCATTTATAAGCTATTTATTTTATACCAAATTATGTTAACTTACTTTAATAAGTTTTTTCAATTTATAATGTATTTTTTTAAGTGCTTATTGACAAATACATATTTATACAAAAGGAAAAGAAAATTTATGTAGTTACCTATTTTTTGTATTAAATTCTTCAATTAAAATATAATAAATATATAATTTTTAAATAATAACAAGACAAATGTTTTTCTTTTCAATTAAATTATATGACAAGAGTTTGCCTTTTCAATTACTTATCATATTATTATTAAAAAATTATATGCTCGTTATGTTTAATTAAAAAATTTAATGACAAGGATATAAAGAACTGTTTTTAAATCTAGTTCTTATACAAAATATAAAATTTATTCAAATATGGCCATTATGTCCTTTTCTCGCGCTTTCTTTTTTTCTTTCTTTCTTTTTTCCCTCTTTTCTTTTTTCTTGAATGAATTATCCCTCTTGCTATGTGCTTGGCAATTCACACTATATTATTGAAGTTCCATAGAGAGAAATATATAAATATATATGTATATATGTATATTGATGAAAAGGAAAACCTATTTTAATTGTGCGTGATGCCTTAAAATATTGAGAGGCATTTTTCTTTCTCTCCTGTGTGAATTGGAAAGCTCATTAAGAAATTAAAAGAAAGAATTTATCATTAAGTCATTATCCTCATGCTTTCGAGTTTAAGTCTTTAGGCCCTATTTAATTTGGTTCAATGCTTATGGGATTAGAATGGTGACTACAATTATTTCAATTTATGGTCAATATGAGAGCCTACTAAAATATCTTGAACCATTATCCAAAAAACAAAAAACAAAAAAAAAAAACAAAAGGGAGAGCAATGTTGTTTTAGTATTAAACAGTGAATATGCAAAATACTCCTTTTTTTCCTCTGAACAAATAGTCAACTCTCTCTCTCTCTCTCTCTCTCTCTCTCTCTCTCTCTCTCTCTATATATATATATAACATCTTATGCTAATTGATAAGTATTAGAATACTAGAAAAAAAGTTTATACATATATATATTATCTATAATCTAGAAAAGAAACTACATATAAACTTGAAATTATTACAATGCACCGGCATACATATGTCTGTCAGAATTTCAAATAATTAACTGTTATTTAATTATAAAAAAAATTTAATTTTAAATTATTATACTTAAATATATTTTATGTAAATAATCAAACATCTAAGATATATTAGAATTACCAAATAGTACTCCTTAATTAGGCAATAGAGTATATGGATTAAAATGTTACAAATTCGATGTCATCTAGGGAAGGTTCAGTTAAAAAAGCGTTTTGTTCACGAGACTTGTTTAATCTTTCTTTCAGAATTAAAAGGACGAGACAATCTGTTTAGGGAAAAGAAAAAGAGATTCGTAGAGCTTTCATTTCTCGGTGATTTTAAAAGGAAAATTCATTGTGGAAAGAACAAATCGGTCAAAAATGGTTACTTTAGCAACCTGAAAAATAATTGCCAACGGATTCTTCTCGAACCAAGAGAAGATCTTTTAAAAAAGAAAAAAAAAGAGATGAGATTTAAAGGAATTCACTCATGTAAGCTCTATTTTTATATATGTTTTTTCTTTTTCACAAAAATTCTCTCTTGAACAGATAAAATTTAGGATTAAGACACTTATTACTAGTTTGAAAAATAAGCAAAGGCTCCATCAACTTTTAAATTTTCATTTATTTTGTTTTCATTTTCCGACTCAGACACATGAATGTTAACCACATGCATGTGAGGAATCAGGACTGACAAAAAGTCACTATATTGCACTTTTATTTGCTTCGTGTTGCTGCATGCTAGTTCCTTTGCTGATTAGCTAAGTAATGCTTTGCAAGCTAACAGAATAGCCAAAAATGGATTAAAGAAAAAAAGAGAGAGAAGAAAAGAGAGAAACCCCAAAAAAAAAAAAACAGAAATTAAAAAAAAAAAATTACATCACATGTGCATAAGACTACCTTATATATGCACTTTCCATTTACAGAAAGTCAGGTTCTTAAAAGCGCGGACATGAACCTGATACTTCACTCCGACAACCCATATACTCTATAGTTCTTAGCTGTTTGTTTGTCAATATGATAAAGCTTCTGCTATGGACACGTGTGTGGATGTGTGCAAACGCAGAAAAATTAATAACGATGTTGATTATTGAATAAGAATATTTAAAATGATCTAATAATTCATAATAATGTCCATTAATCAGAGTATCAATATTGGAGTAAGGAATTGTCTCTTATAGCATTCTTAAAGAATTCTTATTTATCATTGATCGAGTAGAGACCAAAAATATCTTCACTTTATCCTATAATCTAAAATTATATAACTTTGCTAGGGTTGGCTAACCTGGTTGCATGGACTTAAATTAAACCTTTGCATTTCCATAGGTGCAAGAGTTCAAATCTCCCTTTAACTAATAATCTTACTTGATGGTTAACCCTCCCTCTTGGTTAGCCTTCCAAGCAGGACAAAAAAGGGTCCTCGAAGGTAATAATACTTTGAAGGAAACATACTTTTAAGTACTTGAAAGATATATATCTAGACTATTTGACCTTTAAATTTTAAAAATATAAGATTCAGGCCGTAAATGTTTCTGATTCATTGCTCATTAGAACCAAGAGTATGTATGTAACACCCGATAATTAATTAAGGTGTTAATCATAGATTAGAATTAATTAAGAGTAATTAATATGGGCTCATTGGGCAAGTTAAGTGAATGGGGATTTTAGAGAGATAAATTATTAATAAGGGTTTAAGATTTAATTGGGATAGAAATTCTATCTAGGCCTAAATTAATAGATCATGAGGAGAGGTTAATGGGGGCCCAATGGATTATGTGCAGACCTAAAACTCTTGAGCTCCTCAAACTTGGCCCAAACTCAATTAAATTTCAGCAATCCAAATGCATAAAAACTGGCCCAGTAAATTCTGCAGCCCAACACCTCTAAACTGGCCCAACAAACTTAAAAATCTGAAGCCCAAAGTGGAGATGGATCTTGGAGCAGCCCATGACCCATACTTGACCCAACTTAAACCCTAATACCCCACCCACTTACTCACTTGCTGAAACATAACATTCAAGAGGCAAAATCGGAGGTGAAGAAGGAGGCTAGGGTTTGGGACCAAATTTCTGCATTTTCTCATACTTAGAGCAAGATTCAGCCAAGGTAATAGTTATACAACTTAATCCCCTCATCTTTCTCCTTAATTTGGTCCGATTAGTTTTTCATTTGGAGCATTTTCATCCTACCCAAAATCTGAAATGTGAGTGTTTGGGGATTTTCTTGATGAAATTCGTAGGTTGGGATTAAGGCTGACTTTGAGTGAGTTTAGACCCTCCATTTTGATGGTTTAATGGTTAATTTGAGACCCCTATAGCTAATTTATAAAATGGGTATTAATTATGTACGAATTTGCTTAGGATTTTGGGTGGAATATTGAATTTTCTGGTGGAGGAAACTTAAATCCGAAATTGGGTCTTGTTGTGGCTGGGTAAATGATTCTTGGGTAGTCATTGGCATTTTAAATTCCTTGGGTACTGATTATGATTATTAATGATGAATTAGTGTAGTAATTATGTGATGTTATGGTTATAGGAGGAATTCTGCACCATTGGTGATTGGTACAAGTGTCTACAAGTGAGGTAACCGGGTTTATATCAATTCCATGTATATATTTGATTTAGTTTCATATAATGCTGTATATGATTGATTGAAAATGTTGAATGAATTGATTGGCTATCTGTTATATTGTATTGGACCTTGTGAGTCCATGGTGGAGCTGTGGTGCGGCTGCCACCCGTGCATGTGCTATGATCAAGCACCGGGTTATGATCAAACCCCAGATGCACTGAGCCCCGGTTGTGCTCAATGAGGAGTAGGTGCCGTGGACGGGCCTCTCCGGTGTTAATGGCCTTTAACATGTGTTAATATGATTGCTAGTATGGGATAGTAATCATGATAGCCTAATTGTTTCATTTGCTGTTACAATGGATATGATTCTGATGTTGATTTTGATTTATGCATATATGGTAATTAAACTGGATATATAATGGAATTGCCTTGGTTACTGAGATTTATATCTCACCCCGTTTTATGGGATTAACGTTTCAGGTGAAAGTTCCTCGGGTAAGGATAAGGGTAAGCAAGTGGATGAACATCCATGAGCTGAGGCCGGGTGTGGGGAGCTACACTTGGTCTGAGTAGAATAGGATAGAGGCAATTTTTGTTATTAGTTACCTAGCAACATCATGTAATCATATTACCAAGTGTAGGCGTTTATATTTTGCTTGATTGAAATGTAACCGTTAAGGATTTGGAGTACATCATAGTGGAATATTAATGTATGAACTTATAGCATTATATATATGTATGTGGTTTTGCTGGAATTATGATATGGATTACCACATGAGGATTGTAGTTATATGATGCCTTAAAGGTAAGCTTTTGTTGAATGGAATCTTTATGAAATTTGCATGGGATGTAAATTGTTGATAATGTATGTGATCTTGTTGCCATTTATTTAAGAATTTATTGGTATGAGTTAGTGGAACAAGTAGGAAGTGACATTTGAGTTTCACAATGGTAATGGATGGATTGATGGGTAAATAGGGTAGATAAACACCATTAGGATCACTTAAAACAAGGGTAGGTGGACCTAGAGTGTTGCTAAGGTGAGAATTGGAGTGTAGAGGGTGAAATTCGGGTAAAATGGTCACAGAAGGAAATTCCGCCGCGGCCAAGAAGGCTTCGCCGCGGCCAAAGGGGAGACAGAGCCGAAAGGCGCCGCGGCGCAACAAACCTAGCCGCGGCGCGAAGCGAAAAATTCACCCAGGGGGGTGACAGAACCGAAACCCGCCGCGGCTCAGTGTTTCCCGCCGCGGCGCGAGTCAGAAAAATTAAAATTGTGTTGGGCAGAGGCAAAACTCGCCGCGGCGCGAATATATTGCGCCGAGGCGAGACTACTGGGAGTCGAGTAGAAGTTCCAGGAAGCATTTCCGCCGCGGCGCCACATAGGTTGGCCGCGGCGAAGGTCCAACTCGCCGCGGCTATCGCCGCGGCGAGATTTGTGAAAACAGGAGAATGATATAAGATTACAAGCCGGGAGGTTATTGAGTGTTGAAACTAATGGATGGTTGAATATAGTAAGATTTCTTTTATGCACATTTTATTTTGTTAAGGTGGCATGGTGATGACCTTAACATCAAGGTTCAAATTCCCTCACATTTTCATAATACGGTAAAGTATAATGACCTAAAACCTTGATCATTAATTAATAAACCTTGTATTTAGCTATAATTACAATGATTAGAAGAATAGGGTTGTCACAATGTATATTTTTTCTTTTGAGGTTTTTGTCTTGTTTTTTAGTGGCTGAGGCCAACGAGTAGTGAGTAAATAACCTTTAAGGATTAAATCATATATTTCTAATATTCAGAGATTAAATAACTAATATTTATACATTTTAAGGGGGGAAAAACTTTCTTTACATTTCATTCACATGATATAAGTTTTTCAACTAGGTAGGTTTTTTTTTAAGTTTAAAATTGGTTGTAGCTTCAAAATCTCTTTAATGAAGTGATTTGAAATTAGTTATACTATATTTATAATTAAATTAAATTTCAATATAAATTAGTGGAAGACCTTACTATAGTCATTAGTCATGGTCTTCTTGGTGTTAATCCTTGTAGAAATCCTAGGGAAGTGAATGCTCTTATAAAAACTTCGATGTTTAAGTCACTATGCAGATAGCATAAAACAATAATGAAATGTAAATCTTACCTTGGTGCTCTGAAAGTTATTCATAAGCTATCCATCAAGGCAGTTAAGGTCTTTTCTTAAGTTGATTAGTTGTGGTTGTATTCCATGTATCAAATTCTAGTTAAACTCGAGCTCCTAGATATTAGGCACAATTAGGCTAATTAAACACCACAAGAAATTTTGAAATAGATAAGGATGCAATCTTGCTATATAGTGATGGATATATTAACAAGAGATGAAAAAAAAACGTTCTATATTAGCCAATTATAAGACAAGGGAATTCCCTTCCTTTTAGCAACAAAATAATAAGGCCTTAATGAGGGTTTGTCGCTCACTAAAGTAATAGCAAGGGATAGATCTCTTGATATAATGGGAAGTTAGATTCCATTTTTTATTAAGGGTTGGCAAGGAAATGTGAGTCATTATTCCATCACTAATTCCTTCTTACATATTTTATCCCTTATTGTTCTCTCACTAAATTTTGACTACTATCAAAATCCTTACCCTATGGCATGTTCTTTCTCTTTCTCTTGCTACTACATTGCTGTCCATGGGTTGCCCTTCAACAACCATTGCCATGCTACCAGTAAATTCTCCTTTTCTCCTCCTATTTTTTCCTCCATTTCTCTCTCTTCTTTTTCTTTCTCTTTACAGTAAAGGTGAATGCCATTACTTGCTATTAGCAAGGGCATTTTGCCCTTGGGTTGGACTTGAATTAACATTGGCTAGTTGGACTTTCATTGACATTGGGTTGAACTAAAGTTGATGTATGTTTAGGGAATTGTATTGCATTTTCGCATTGGATTATATTTTAGGGTGTTTTTTTGATAAATTTGCTTTTGGATTTTGTTGTTATGGTTGATTAATTAGTATAATAATGTGCTATTGGGTTATTGCATGAACGAGGCTCCTATAATAAGGAAAGTTACTTGGTTTTGTTTTAGATTCTAGCACACATTTGGTTGCTTGAGTTTATTTCACAAAATTTAACAATATTCTTTTGGTCTCCTAACTTTTAATATTGAGGTAACATTCCTCCCTTAGTAGTTTTGAATTAAGAGTATAAATTGTTATGATTAATAGATAGGAATTATAAATGTTGGATATGTCTGTTGAGATTCCTGAAAGAGGTCATTCCTATTAATCCTTGTATGTTGCACAACATAATTAGAACATGGATTAAAGAATGAATTAGTTGATGGAGTTCATAAAAGGGATAATTAATTTTAATTACCGCTACATCATTTTTGGCAACAATTTTTGTGGCAAAAGTCTCAAAACCATTGCCTAAACGTGGAATAGGGAACAATTTTATAGTGTTGCAAATAAAGTGTACTTTATGCAATAGTTTAGATACAACACCTCAAAACTGTTTTCAAAACTTAAATAGGAATGATTTTTAGGTGTTACCTATCCTTTTTATTTTAAGCAATAGTTTAACCTTTTAAGCATGTGACCTATAAAATTTAATTTCGCAACACTTTAAAATCGTTTCTAAAACTCAAATAAGGCCCAAGTTTGAAATGTTTAAAATCCTTTCTATTTTATGTAACATTTTGGGTGTGTGGCCTATAAAATTTAATTTTGTATCAAATGAAAAATGTTCCCAAAATTTAAATAGGAAATGAGCTAAATGAATTGAATAACCCACGTCACTCCTCTCTCATGATTAGATTTAAAATTTTAAAACTTTTTTGTAGCTCTAAGCAAGAATCCCAATGTCACTTAACCCATCCAACCGCCATTTAAGGACACTGTTAGCTAGAAAATGCTAGTTAGACACCATTGATATGCCATCTAGTCATGCCATTTGCCTTTCTGCAGCTTTCACTACAAAAAAACAGCAAATTTGCTACGGAATTTAGCGACGGAATTTTGTTTTATCGCAAGTTCATCGCAAATCCGTCACTAATTCCGTCGCAGAAATTAGTGACGGAAAATTTCTGTCGCAAATATTTCCATCACTAATCCGTCGCAAATCAAGTTAGTGACGGAAAGTTCCGTCACTACTGAGCGTGATAGTCAATTCCAGTTTTGTGATGGAATTTTGTGATGGAATATTCCGTCACTGATTTAGCGACGGAATTAGCGATGGAATTTTTGTCACAAAATTTTCCGTCACTAATCCGTCTCTAAATCCGTCGCAAATTATTTAAATATTATTTTTTTAATGATTTATATGATATAATAACTTAAATATATGTGTATATATGAAACCGTTGCAAATTAGTTAAATATTATTAATTGTGTGTGTGTGTGTGTATATATATATATATATTATAATTTAATAATTTATATATTATAATTTAAAATAATAATTTAATAATTTCAATATGAAAATAGTAAAATGTGATAAATAGTAATGTGGTTAATTATTCTATGAGTAATAAAAAGCTTCCATTCATGTTAAAAAATTAAAAAATGTATAATTTATTTATTTTAAGTCATAAATTAATATAAATATAAAATATATTTAATTAACTAAAAATAGTAAAAAAGTTTACAAATTTAAAATTATGATTTAAACAACTGTGTATAAGGGATGATTGAAAAAAAATATACAAAATAAATAAAAGTGAAATAAATATTTCACTCAACAAAATTCAAAAAATAAATGATATAAAAAAATTATGACATGTCTATTTTTCAAAATTTTATAAATATTAAAAATGACTCCACTCAGCCATTATCCTTCAATCACATCATGTATCTCACCTCTTTGTGCTCCTAATTGGTTTCCTCTCTTTGTCATGGTGTAAACTCTCAATTAAATTCACACATTCTTCATAGTGTTTCTTTATTTCTGTTAACACTTTTTTAAGTGATCATGTCAAGATTTTTTCTTTTTTAAAAACTAAGTCTTTCTCTCATTTAAATGTCAAATCTCTCAAATTTTCTCGAAAGAAACAAAGACTAAATACCAAGAGGTGCAAAATCAAAAAAGAAATGGAGGGTATGATCTAAAATCTAATACATATTATATAGCTATGTAGTTAGAGAGAAAGAATAATATAAAAGAGTATGTATCCAATTTACTTTATTTTTACACCTATTCCTTTTTTTTCCCCCAATCTCTTTTAATTACACTATATGCAAAAACATAATTAATATCCTTTTTATTTTCTTTCATTTTCAATTGAGATTTGATTTTTGTTGGTTCATATTTGTTTCCAATTACATTTGCAATGATTTTTCATTTCCTACTCATAAGAGTCCAAGGGATAAGAAAGCTTTTTTTTCCTCTCCTAACAAAGGAAAAAAAGTTGTCAAGATGATTGTTTTTAACATGAAAATTATCATAATATGCTATTAACTATGGTTTACCAATATATTAAATCTTGCTAAGTAAATTATTTAATTACCCAACTCCTAATTTATAAAAAATAAAAATAAGTGTTAGTAAATTTAACTATAACATAATGTTGTATTCGTTAAATAATATGAAAAATAATTTTTTTTGTAGATTACATAGTAATTTATGTCATTAAATTATAAAAATGCATGTTACATATAATTTTGTTAATGTAAAATTTTTATATAAATTATGAGTTCGTGACTTTTTTTTTAATTTTCACTCTCCTAATAACTTATGTTGATATTTGGACGTAAGTATGAGTAATTTTTTTCAATAATTCAATATTATATAATTGGACTTTAAAATAATTTTCCTTTTATATTATATGTTTATTAAGGAATTTGAAAATAAATATTTATAGAATTTTACCTAAATTTAGTACTTTAATATATACTTGTGTGTGTGTGTGTGTGTGAGTTGGAATTATATACTATAGTAGAAGAAAAGTTCATAATTTCTATTCTCTCAATTTATTTTGAAAATTTTTAATCCTGCTTAAATTGGAGTTAAGCTCATATTTTTGTTAAAGTGTGTAAGCTTTTTAATTTATATATATATATATATATATATGATAATATGGAAGTTGTTGAATTTGATATAATAAATGAATATTGATATAGTTATTGTTCGTCCTCTAACATTTTTTTATTATTTAATAACTCGTTAATTTTGATAATAAGTTTAACTATTATTACTTTATTATGAAATGAAGATACTTTTTTTACTACAAAAAAGAGAGAATAATTTGTGTTTATTGAGATGAGTAATTTTTTTTCCTAATAAAAACTTAGAAACTTGAAATTTAAAATCCATCATACTTTTATACTAAAATTTAATTGAATAACATCCCTCCAAAAAAATTAATTGAATAACTCATAAATCAATTTGATTAGAAGAAGATGTATTTTTAGTAAATAGAATGACTTTTTATTTGTAATTTTTATAAACTAAAAATAAAAAATATGGTAAATTATCAAACATATTTAAAGAAATGAAAAAGGGTAATTTAAAAATAATAATAGCTAATATATATGGTATAGGGATTTATTTTTTATCAAGTTTTTTAATTAAAATTTGATGAGAATATAATTTTTTAATAATAATATGATATATATATATATGGTTTTTATAAAAAAGTATATGATTCATTAATTAAATTATAGATTTATTATATTTTAATTAAAAAACCATATATCTATTATGTTTACTTTCAAAAATTTAATAAATATTAGTATAGTACGTAATTCCAAACTAATAGTGTAATTAATTAATGGATGGGTCTTGTGTTTTTTCGAAACTGCAAAGGCCCAAGATCTTAATCAAATGAACACAATTCTTTATTAGAATACTTGGCAAGCTAGTGAATTATTAAATTATTAGAGAATCCAAATTAAAAAAAAAACGCATATCTTCAACAATTGCTCTGCACTTTCAATCAACACTGTTCTGCAGAGGCCACAAGAGAGCAATTGTCAAATTTAAATTCCATATCCTTCAACCCCAGATCAATAGCCATAGGGATAACAACCATTGTTTTGGCCACAAAACCCGATGAAGCCATACAAAAAGCGCTGCATAAGTCTAAAACAATGGCTTTAAAGCCAATATTTTTATATTTAATTCATATTAATTTGTTAAAAAAATGTTGGTTTTTTCTTTAAATTATATATATGTATATGGAGATTTTAAATTATTAACTGTGAGATGCATTTAATTTTAAAAGTTAAACTTTCTATAACATTATCTTGATTTTAAAAACTATAAGAGTAAATTATACAAATTTTTATCAAATTTTATTGAAATTAAAAAAATATTTCATTTATTTTTAAAATATATATTCTAGTCAAATTTTAAACTTTTTAACTAAGATATCTTTCATAATATATATAAGGATATTTTAGTCAAGAAAAATATAAGTATTTAAATTAATAGAAGATATTTTAGTAATTTTTTTAATTAGATAAAATATAGTACAATTTTTTATTTCAAAGAAAATTTATATATTTATATATTTAAAATAGATTAAATGTTTGAATAATTTTAACAAAATTTAAATTTTTTTTACATAATTTAATATTTTAATTAACTTGACTTTGAATTCATAACAACGAAAACATATGAGCTAATAATCATTATATATCTTTACTTTCTCTTAATTTTTTTAAATGAAAGATGCTAATAAGATTTCAACTTAGTCGATCGCATGTGCCATTTAAAATTACTGGAATTTTTTTATTTAAATTTAACAATTCAAGAGAGTAAATCTAGTGATAAGAAGATATAATTCTTACCCAAAAAAAGCTCAATATATATTTGGCTAATGAAAAATATTTTAGTCAAAATTTTAAAATTAAAGTAAAAAAATACATTTTTAAAAAATAAAAATTTTATATAATTTCAGTAAAATTTATAAAAGGTCAAAATTTTAAAATTAAAGTAAAAAAATACATTTTAAAAAAATAAAACTTTTATATAATTTCAATAAAATTTATAAAAGGTCATCGTAATTTACTCAAAATATAAAGATACATAAATATATAAGTATACTTGTTCATTTTTATATACTTTATATATAATTTATTATTGATTTAGTTTACTAATATTCGATAGTCTGAATTTTAATTCCTCTACTGTTTGATATTATTATGATGAAGAAGAAACGTTACGATTCTGGTATGAACACCAAAAGGAGAGAGTTTATCTATTAAATGCTTTCTCTCTTCAACTACTGATCTATTTTTTCTCTTTTTATGTCTTCTTCAACTATAAAAAAATTACCATAAACTTGCAGTCACTTTGAGTGGTAGACAAAAAAATTATAGGTAAAAATAAATTATACTTACAATCAATCTAAATAATTGTAGGTATAAATAAAATTATTTTTATTTATAATTAGAAAATGTGGATAAAAGCCTAAATTAAAAATTATCCCATTTAGGGTGGATAAAAACTTAGACTCAAAATTTTACACTTTTCCCATCTAAGATGCTCCTTTCAAATGGCGCCAAAAATTTCATGTGTATCTCAAAATTTCCTTCACCCACTGATTTTACGCAAGCATGTGAGGACGAGAAGGCAGAGCATGCCCTAGTTCCTAGCTCTTCGCCCATCAAGTCTCTTTTGCGTTTCTGGCAGAGAGTAATTTGTCGCCATAAATTCGAAGAGCTAAAGCCTGAAGGTAAGATCTTTCAATTTCTCTAATTTTTCCCCCAAAAAAATTGCTATAATTTTCGTATGTTGATGTGTTTGTTTCTTGGCTTTCTACTTGATTCAGTTTGGGGAAGGAATTTTACAAACATTGAAGGGAGGAAATGCTTGTTAGGTGTTTGCTCTGTTTGGAATTAAATTGTTAAATCTTTCTCCATTGATTATTTAGGAATCTATTGCAAACAAATCGCATTATAGTGGGAGAGGTTTTACTTTTCTTTTTTCGATTCCCCATAGAGTTTCTTTGGTACTCCAATGATTGTTGATCATTGAACTGCAATTGTGCGGCCACTTTTGACATTATTCAAGCTCTTCAAGTTTGATAGAGGAAAGGTAAATTCAACCTAATATTTTTAATTTGTTTTCCTTAGTTTTCTAAAGATGTAAACCCATTGTACCAATCCCTTAAGATTCTCTCCTCTTTAGTTCAGTTCATTAGGGAGAGAATTTTTGGGTAAAAGCTTTCCTTGTTTCTTTTCTCGAATCTTACCCTATCTTTAGCATTTAGATTTTATTCTCTGGTTTGCTAGAGTTTGATTCTCATGTTTAGGTTGTGGCTCAAGCCTTCTTCTAAATCTGTATGGTTTAATCTTGTTGTCCAGGGGGTCAATTTTGGTTCCCATGACCCATCTTCCCCGAAGATGAGAACCTTTCTCTTTTCTGTGGCTAAGGTGCCTTAGTAGGCTAGCGTGGAGTATGCTTCTTCCAAAATTTTAGTCCCACTTTTGGAAATGAATGCTTCCCTAGCATTCATATTTTTTTATAAATTCTTCTGTGTAGCAATGAAAACAGATGTTGTGCAGTGGTGTAAGCCCTCATTTTAGGCATTTAAATTTCATCATATACGCAGCTGCGAAGAACTGATAGTGTAGATATGAAAAGACAATAATGAAGGTTCTGAACTCATATGTTTTTTTCTTTGAACTCTAAACTTCATCCGCAAAAGAGATATCATAATTATATAGGCAAGGTTGCTGTCAAACGTGTCCTGGTTTTTTCTTTCCTGTACTTTTTATTTATTTTTCATAAGAAAAAAGTTTCAATTTTAAATATCTTTACTTCTTTATTTCAAAGAATACTTGTTTTATGAGAACGTGCATGCATAGGAGTACTGCATGATTTAAAGGTTATGCCATTCTATTTGTTTAAGCTTGCTGAATCAATTTCTCTTAGGCTCCATCGTTGACCATAGCTACATTGATATTTTGAATCACTTGGACAAGTCCTATTGAAGGAACCTTAAATCAGAAAACAACAGTTTCAATGATGTATAAGATGACTGTGATTATACCTATTTGAAAATCTTTGAATTTGAAATAATAAAGGCATCTGCAAATTTTCTTGTTATTATGGATTCTGAGCGATTATAATTCTTAGCTTAAATTAGTTTGCAATAGTCATGGTGTTCTCCTTAATTTTCTTGCAGATTGCCTCAATTACCTACTTAAACTAGAGTAGTTGTTCCCATTTTGCCATCTTGCTTCTCTGATTTTGGCCTTTGCACTTGTTAACATGTGTTTCAAGGGTTTCCTCTAGGCGTGATATAACTAGGACACTATTACTATTAATGGGTTGACATTGATAATACTTCTTAACTTTGATTAGCATAAAATGCTTAGTTATTTTTTCTTATTAATTCAATAGGCAAACAAACTTGTATCAATAAATAAAAAGGAAATTATAATTGCGATATTGATGAGGAAACAAATCAATGCATATTAATTACTCACCAAATGATGTAAGAATATGATCTTCAGAGTACATGATATGCTATATATGACAAAAGCCTATTCGATATTTGAACCAAGGAAACAATTTTCCTTCATAAAAAGATAAAAGCAATTATGGAAGGCCTTATTTTAGTACTTTTTGTAAATCAATAATATAATTTAGCAAGTGTCCTATTATGGAATATGGTTTGAGAAACTATTTTAGTAGGGTTATCAATTAATCATAATTTCACAGTTAATACTTAAAACATTAAGCTAGTGTTTAGAAAATAACAAGAAATTATGGATATGGATATGAAAAAGGTTTTACCTGTAGACTGCATTTCAAATATTATTTCTTTAACCTCTCTTGAGGATGCATGTAGATCATCTTCTGTCTCTTCTGTGCCATATTTCTTTTTTTGTTTGTGTTTGACTAGGTAATAGAAAAAATAATTTTAAAATGACAAATTTTATTTTTCTTTTGTGATAGAAGGAATTGGAGTTTGTATAACAGAATAGAAAGCAAAAAGTAATATCTCTTAGACCAAAAAAGTTGTATTCAATAAAGTTGACCTAAACAAATCTTTTATTCACATAAAAAAATTTTAAAAATATAATATTTCAGGCCTCACTAAAGTTGCTAAATGGTTGATTAACATTGATGTGTATTAAGCAGAGTCTTGGCTTAAAGAAAGATAATGGTAAATGGTGAAGGGTGCTGCATAAGTAGTGCAATTACAATTATTTGGGGAGATGCAAAACCTTACTAGGAGTGGATTTCTTTATTAGAATCTAGGTATGCTGTCCTCTTTTATTATTCTTCTTGATGAACTTGCATAAAATGGCTATAGTGTTGGTTTTAATGTTAAAAGTCCATTTCTCTTCTTCCCCCCCCCTTTTTTTTTGTAATTTTTGTTTGGTTCAGCTTTTGATTCTCAAAGGTGCCAGTTTAACTGCAGAAAATGCAAATGGTTAACTATTCGAATGTCTCTACTACTATTTATATGTGGTGAGTATATCATATTTATAGCTTAGCACAGTAAAGATATGAATAATTTAGTCTCTATAGTTAATAAAAAATTGAATAATCTGCCAAAGGAGCTAAACAATTCATTAGGCTTTTTAGCAGAAGCTTAAGTTGAAATTTGTCTCATTTCTGTTAGTTATGTAATTAGGTTGCTAACCAACTGTTAAATCCTTATTTTGGACACAAGTGCTGGACTCATTGAGGCTATGCCAAGTAAGAATCCTAATCATTCCTCATTCTCTTCACAATCTTTGTTATTTTTTGGTCATTATCCGTTATGAGATTCTTGAAATAGTTGGTTGGTATGCTACAATACTCAACACTTATAAAATGTTTAATTTTATTCAAATTATTTTTTTTTCATTTTTAAAATATACACAAATTTATTATAAAAAATCTCTTTCCTCTGAAAACTTGGCCAAAAGAATAAAGTCACACAGTCCCAACAAGCTAGAGTTAAGGAGGGGAGACAACCACTCACACTACAATAGTCTTTAGTCCAAAAAAAGGGTGTTTGATGCGACAAGTGGTGGACCATCGCATGGTGGCGTGGTGGTGCTTCTATGTCTTTTTTTTTTAAGTATTAGTTGTAAATTTTTTTATATAATTAAAAGAAAATAGACATAAAATATGAGACTCATATATTTCGATTCTTTTCTCTCAATACTTAGTCTCATATCTTATATTTATTTTTTTTCTAACTTTATAATAAATTTTAAAAAATTTATACTTTTAGTCCTGCTAATTTAATTTGATCTTAATTTGATCTTTATATTTTAAAAAATTATAATTAAGTCTTTAAAATTTAAATAATTTTGATTTAGTCCTTGTCTTTATAATTTTGTTAATAATTTGTTATATATATGAGTTATTACTTCATAATCTCATTTTTGTTAATAGTGATATTTTTGGAGGACATTTAAGTTTAGTGAGGGCTAAAGGTAGGAAATAATTTGAAAGGAAATGCTTATTTTATATGATCAGTTAAAGTGTTCTTTTTTTGTTTTAACTACTTGCAAATTTGGAAATGCTTATTGCAAATCCAGAGAGATTTAGGTTTATAACGGATACAACATTTGGACAAAGGCATTTGAATGTAAGGAGTCAATCATCAATTTCCCTATGGATTGTAAGTCAAAAGTGAAAAAATCCATGTCTCTTGGATTTTTGTTTCTTGTTTTTTAAGAGATATAAGTTGTGATTCAAATAATAGCATGGAATATATGTGAATCCTCAATTAAAGCCATGTGAACTACTAAGTTATTACCTATTTACTTCTTATTTGTGATAGTTATAAATTTTTAATTTATTTCAACTAGATTGATGAGTTTTATATTGAGCAAAAATACAAATATAAGATAGCAATTATGTTATCAGACATTCACATCCAATAAAACTAATACTTTGAAAGGTATTCTCTTTATAACATGAGTGATATTAATTTAGTTCCTAACAAAAAACATATTTATGGATCTTTAAAAAAAAAATTCAAACTCAAATAGTAGTAGTTATATTGTAAGAATTAAATTGATGAAACATTTATACTTTAAAAATTCAAGTAATATTCTATTTATCTAAACTCTTAATATCATTTGAAATTTAATGAGGCCATTGTGTTGTGGTTGCATCAGGCAAGCTTGATCAAGCAATTCTTTGGATCAGTTTCTAAGATTGACTATTTGGCATTGAGGCGTGGATTTATCATGGTGGGTTTGTACTAAGATAGGTTGTTAGATCATGATAGGTTTCAAACAAGAGAATCAAGAACTTAGATAACAGAGCACCAACAAATGTTGTCTCTACTATATTAGCATCAACAAACACTCAATAAGTTGTAAGAATTTGCGGTTATCTCATGCCCTATCAAATCCTACTCCAGAAGACTCAATAGCAGAGAAGACATGACCTAATGATTGTCCTCCTCTACAAGGATGATTTTATTCCTTTTTTCTTAATTTATGTGTTTTTAGTTGATAATTTAATTTATTTTTTATTTTTTAATTGAATATTATTATGTAATTGTACTTTGTTGGATAAAGAAAAACCAATTAGATCTTGATTTTATTATTCAATAATAGTATTATTCTCAATTGGCCTTCTTTTAGTGTGTTTTATTGTATTTTTCTAAATAGATAGCAAAATAACATTATATTGAGGCTAAATTTTTTTTTAAAAAATCATTATATGTACAAAAAAAAAAATTAAATTAGCGATGGAAAATTTCGTCACTAATCTGTCACTAATTAGTGACGGAATTTGTGACAGAAACTTCCGTCACTAATCAGTGACGGAATTTTTCATCACAGATTCCATCATTGATTAGTGACGGAATATTTCGTCGTTGATTTGTCACTATTTATCAGAAGAGTATTCTGTCGCTAATTTGTCACTGATCCGTCGTTAATTAGTGATAAAAATATACCGTCGTTAATCCGTCACTAACTTGGAATATGTTATCCTTATATTTAGCGACGGATTTTTGTTTTTGTGACGGAATATTCCGTCACTAATTAGTGACGGAACTAAACATTCTGTCACTAATGAATTAGTGACGGTGAAATTAGTGACGGAATATTTCCGTCACTAATTCTGTCGCTAATGAATTAGCGACGGAATTATCTGCATTTAGCGACGGAATTTTCCGTCGCTAATTTCCATTTTTCTTGTAGTGTTTGTTTTATGATACTTAGCATAGTTTCATCATTCTCCACCATTTTTTAGGTTTGTCCTTCTACGTTCTTCCATTTTTTAAGATTTGTTGGGTAATTCTTGGCTAAAGGATTGTCAAGTTTGTTGAAATCCTTGATTATTGTTGTTTTTTATTCTTGGTTATTTATAAATGTGATGGTAGATATATATATATATATATATATATATGAATTTCTAAATGTGGTGTTATTTGATTGTTGGTGAGTGTCTTTGAAGAGAATACGTTTTTACTAAGTTTATATGAAGTCAAATATATGCAATGATGTGTAGTAATTGTTAAAATCTATGAACTCTAATCTTATTTGTAAAAAAATTTAAATATAAACTTCAAAAAAAAAAAATATTTAGTTAGCTAACTTTGCCTTATATAACTCTTTAACATTCTTAATCAAATTTTCAATTCAACTTATCTCCTAATCCTGTTTCCTTTCATCTTCAAGTGGTAATATTTGTGATGCACTCATTGAACAATATTTATATTTTGTAATTTAATTTTTATATGTTTCTAGTAATATTTTCTATTTTAATTTAGGTATATGATCAAGGAAGTAGATATCAACCAAGTATGACAGATCATTCTCCACCCTCTTCCAACTGAGCTATAATTTTTATAATGACATCATAATTACATTTAGGACTTACCTATTCACTTGAAGGACTTTTATCTAGATGATATTATTATTAGATATGTACTAAATTTAAATTTAAATTTAAAATCTAATGACAATTTAAATATTCATCTAATTAGACTTTAAAATTTATTTTGGCTGTGATTACTATACAAATATCATTTTTATTATGTTTATACATATGTTCAAAAATCATAATTACTTTTTTTGAAAAAACAATTAGCGGAGGTTGCAATTGCCATTATATATACCATGCAAATAGCAACAATTGGACATCAATCCTCGCTAAATGCAGGATGAACTTAGCTATGGTTTCAACATAATCATTGTTAAGCTTGGTGATTTTTGTAGCAATTGATGAATTACTACTATGTACTCAATTGTGACGGTTGTTTCCATGGTTAATAATGACCATTGCAATTTGCTCACAATGAATGAAATTGTAGCAATTACTACAATCGTTGCTAAAAATTTTAGTGATGACTTAGATTATAACTAAAGCCAAAAAAAGCCACAAAGCATATTTTTTTCCTTGTAGTGAATAGGAAATAATTTTTAAGAATTGTCTATATATCTTTTCTATTTTAAGCAATGTTTTAAGTGTATGACTTATAAAATTTAATTTTAAAACAAACCAAACCAGTTCCTAAAACTCAAAGGGTGGATTTGAAGTATTTCCTATCCCTTTTATTTTATGCCATGGTTTAAGTTTGTCCCTTATAAAATTTAATTTTTCAACTAATAATAACCATTTCCAATAAGCTAGTACAAAAATTTTGCAACGTAAGTCCCTATTTGTCCAATTTTTTTTTATATTAATGCTTTTATTAAAAAACACATTTCCCTCTAAATTAATTTTAAAATAGCATAATATCATAATCTTTATAAATAGTATAACATAATATTTTATAAATAAATTTGGAAATAACACACAAATATGTATATTTTTATTATCAAGTTTCTTAATAATAACATGATAAGTATATGATTTTTACAAATAAATATAGATATTACAACTTAGCATTATATGATTAGATGCTTTACTTAACATTACATGATTAGATATTAGATGTTTTACTTTAGATCATCATATTGCATTGCTACCAAAATTGTTCAACCTCCATAATGTTTTTCATGTGTCTTAGCTTTGAAAGTATATTTCTAATTCTTCACACATTATAGCTAATGAGTTAGCACAAGCATGAAAAGATTTGATTTATCAATAAAAACTTGTACAAATTATGGATACCGATTTAAAGCAATTAAGAAATAAAACCACCTCTTTTAGTAAGAGCGGCTTACGGAGGATTAACTTCAGAGGAGACAACTTAGGATATGGCTAATGAGATCAAAGAAAAGTATCCAAATTTATTTTTAAAGGTAACTCAAATTTTAAGGCCATCATTTTAAAAGGATAGGAGAATTATAATATCCTCTTTTAATTAGGCTATGTAATAATTATTATATGAATTCTGTGATAGATTAGAATTTTAGTATTTTATTATGCTTAGACCTTAAAAGGTTGAAGATAAGAAAGGATACACTAAATAATTAAATAATCATATTATTGAATATTAAATAGGCACTAATGAAATTTACTTGAATATATATTATTTAGAGATTTTAGAAAATACATAAGTAATATTTTATATATATTTGTTTATGTGTGTGTTAATCATAAACTAAAATATAAAAAGAGGAGAAGCATCATATATCACAACCATTGGAAATATATATATATATATATATTACTACATATATATATATATATAGAACAAAAGTGACATGATATAAAAAAGGAGTGGTGTAGAAGTATAATTGCCAACGAAATCATAATATAGCATTAGTAAAATGTGGCGAAATGTGATTCATACAATTTAATTGTCACATCTCATCATTTTCATCTCTTGACAGCACAATATCTACATTAAGAGTAAGTAATGATGACAAAAAAAAAAGGTGAGATTTAATTGACTAAGGTCTACTATAAATAGGTGCAAGTTGCCGCAACATATTTCATATTAGCTAAATCCATATCATTTAATTCTTAAGACAACAAATTTATAATCTCAACTAAATCTTTAGCAGTGGCTTTAGCCCAGCTTGTACATGAATGGAAATTGTGGGGGTCAAAATTTGAATGCCTTTTCTTTTTCATTTGTGGCTACCATAAACAAGTTTGTTTTGATCCAAAATGCCAAGATATAATACTCATTTGCATATATGAGTGATATAACTAAATTTGGCCACTTTGACATAAAAGAGCCTAAAATGTCAAAAATTCATAACTTTAGTTTTACAATTTTGATTTATACAAATTAGGTATTTACATAAAGCTTGTGATCTGAATTTTATATTGTAAAAATTTCAAGTAATTGAGACTGTACCAAAGTGAACAGTAATTGCATAATTTTAATTTTTGGGGCTAACTTTGAAAATTCACAAAAATTTTATAGAGATTAGAAAAATATTATCTTTAACTTGTTAGAAAACTTTATCAATTCTCTAAATACTTATCAAATTTAGCTTTAAACTAGGTTAGTTGAGTTATCAAGGGTAGAGGTGCAATTTGACTCATTTGGACCAAAATTTAGTTCTAAAGCGATCCATTTGGCCTTTAAATCGCAATCTCTTGGTTTGAGCAAGTTTTAATCTATTCATACTTCATTTTTATAAGAACCATAGCATGAAATATGGTTAGCATAGAAAATTGGCCATCTCACGCCCAATTATACATATGGACCACATGGCATCTCATATAGGAGTTCATGTACTAATGGCCAACTCATGCATCAAAATGGTATACATATATGTTCTCAAGTTCATACATAAGTTGCCATTACATATCCTTGTCATGTACATCATATCTCATTGATAATGTATCTCATACATCATCAACTACATAGTTATATTAAAAGTTTCTTATACATCATTTCAAAACTCTAATTCTTCTCATTTTCCTTCTTCTTGCTTGAAGAACCGATAATGATTTGTGGGAGATACATGGGATGAGATTCTTGAAAAAATCTTAGTAACAAATCTCAATCGATACCAATGCATACAAAGGATACCATGAGGAAATGCAAGTATATGATTCACTGACAATGAATTGCTCAAATATAGAATTTAACATGAAATTTCAATTCTTATCAAGCCATGGCATCTAAACATACTAGATAGACTCAAATAAACTCAACTTTGGGTTAAAAAAGAACTACTGCGCTCAATTCTCCACTATAAGAAACTAGGAGCTGTAACATAGCTTTTACATGCATAAAACTCAAGATAGGAACCATTACAAAACATAGCTCATGAAATTATTAAGCAAACAAGCATACAAGTATCTCAACTCATTCAAACATTCAAATGCATACAAGATAAGGAGATATAGCTACCTTATAAATTTAGAAACTTGAAGCTACCGTTAACTCGGTTCTTCTCTTTTCCTTGAGCTTCCTTAGCTTGACATCCACAAATAAGTAAATTTGGACTAACTTGGCCTACATATATCAATTTGCAAGGCAAGAGAACTCATCAAGATCCATTCTAACTCTTATTGTTAGCACTTAAGCCTATTAGAACTCAATATGCATCTTTCAGCCATTTTAGGCCCTTTAAGAGACAACTCTTATATATCACTTTCTAAGCTCCAAAATCTCACTTGCTATAAGCCATATATCTTTAGGGGAACTTATTAGGGCCATTATATGCATGATTAAACAAGCATAATATCAAATTGTTTCTTTAGTCCCATTTGAACTTTGAAATTTTATCTTTTAAAATAGGGCTCCTAAATTCATTCTAATGGCTCTATTAGTGTTTATAATTCATATGTAAACTACTTATAACCTTGGAATCAATGAAACAACTTCCTAAGTACCCAAACTATGCCTTGGACAAGATATGCTCTAAAGGGCTTTCATGGAGTTTTATTTGTAACTTTGGGAATTTCAAAACTTTAGGATGTCCATGCTTCATTTCTCACTCAATTATAGTATTAGAAGGGTTAATTAACTTTCCATGGGTTTTAAATCTCTCAAGAACAATACCAAACTCTAAATGAGTCTTAAGCCAATCTTTAAGTTCTTTATCAATTCTATTTGCATATTCTTAATTTTCACCCTTCAAAACCCTTATTTTCATCAAGTTTTTATCAAACACAAATATATTCTCTTTCCTCCCTCTCTCAGCCAAAACATAGAGTGGCTAGGTTCCAACATTATACAAGTTTTCCTAGCCTAAATCATACATCAATTGAATGTACTCTTAATAGAGAATATTTTGGTGCAATTGGTTTCCTTAAAGGAGCTTCTCCACCCAAAAGTTCAGCCACAAAACTCACTCTTTTAAGAAATCAAAACTATTAAAAGAAAGAGTAAGAAATAGTTCATAGTAGCATCATAGACAAAATTAGCATGTAAACTTATCTTATATAGCCTTCTTCCTCCTCCCTTCCTTTCTTCTTTGTCACACCTCTTAGGTCTAGTTTTGGGACTGTTTATGTCAGCTAAAATGAGAAGGAAGAAGGGTGGAGTCCTATTTATATAAGATAGCTAGGGTTTACAATTTTTTAAAAAATTCTAATTTTGCCTTTATACTTCAATCACACCATTTGGGTCCTTTTTGAAAACCATTTTTTTATAATAAAATTGAGGTTCTCTAGTTTAATAAAAACATTTATGCTGAAATTTTTCAGATTTAAAACAATCTAGACATGCTCGATTAAAGTTTCAGTCAACAAATGTCCTAAACTGTACACCGTTAGGGTTTTAGCCATTCTGATAGTCCTTATGGTTATCAAGACCACTAAAAACCTCAGTGACATTAATTTTGGCATTTAAAACTCTTTTATTTGAGTTTCTAAAATTATGCCTAAAATCATGATTTTGCCACTGCTTAATCAATCAATTATGTTTAGCCATTTTATCTTTAGTTTTAGGCTGTAAGTGATTTCATAATTTTGTTTCTAGATATTCAAATTAACATTCCACTCTTGTTTGCCCATAATTTATTTTACTTTTTGGTCCTCTTTTATTGTCATACTGGTTTTAATTTAGTTTTAAAAGAACCAAATGTTACACAAGCCTTTATTCCCATTATGGCAAAACAAAAAGCATTTGAAGTAGAAAATTGTAAGAAATAGAGAGTGAGTGAGAGCGTGGGAGATAGGGGAGGAAGCAGAGAATAGCTTGAGAAAAAGATTTTGGTTTGAGGTAGATAATAATGATCTTTTTTCTTAGTATTTTAATATTAAGACATTTTTAATTCATGGTTATAATGTCTTTATAGCAATTTTTAATTTAGAACTTTAGAATTTTCTGTGCTTAAATTAATCTAGAATAATAATGATGCCCAAACTATTATCTATTTTGCCCTACCTAATTTATTGCCTATCTATTTATTTTAATGTTTTGTGTATTTATCTTTCTATTTACATATTTTACTGCTATTTATTTTTCTATTTTTGGATTATTTTTTTATTTTTTATTTGCTTATTCATTTGATTGTTAATTTATGTATTATTGTTTATTGTACTAGATGAATTAGTTACATTATATGATATCATTAAGTTCTTGTTTCTTTGCATTATTCCTCTAGAATATCACTCTTAGGTTAAGATGGAGGAATTCGTATTCATTCCTCTTGTATATGGTGTATTGACGTTTAAAAGAATTGATTCAAATTATATGTATGGTACTCTCATGAAGTTCCAAACAATTCTTATTACGTCTATATGATGAGTGATATATGTAAAGGAATTTTTTAGTTAATATTGCATTAATTTTTTTGTTAATAGCAATCAACTTGATTGGGAATAAATTATGCTAAATTAATGCATGAAGAGGAATAAACTAGGGCTAAAAGTGAATGAAGTAAAGCAAAATGTGAATAGATATTGTTTATAGCTCCATATTACAATTTTGATTATATAGATGACAAGTTTTGTTGGTAGAAAATAAGAAAGTGATCATTGAGTATATTTGTACCAAAATAATGGTGGTAGATCCCATTATTAAAGTTATAACAATCACGTATTATCCATGGGTCTGACAAATAGTGTGTAATTTATGTAATTTGCACATTTAGTTTTCCTATTTTCCCTATATCCATGCGCACATTTTATGGATTTGAAATTAAAGGAATGACTATTGTGTTTTGATATTAAAGTGAACCATCTATATGAACCTAAAAGATTTGTTCATTCATGGTGGATAGAACTTGTTCATATATTTCCTCATTAAGATTTTTCTAGAGCTTGTATTGTGAAGCATAGATGGGATTATATATGCAGTAGATATGAATGTTCTATATGAGTATCAAATCTAAAAAATTGTAGTTGATGATTAAAGTTTTATAGTGGCCACAATTTTTAAGAATCCATTATAATTTATTCACTTCATGTGATTATTTGGCCAAGTGGAAGAACATTAGATTTTTGTAATAGATTCAATGTGGCCTTCATAATCACATGAAAACATTACCAAAAAAATTGCATTTTGTGATTGATTTTTTTGCATTCAGCAATGGATATAACCGCCACCAATAATGAATCACATTTTTGTCGCAAACATTTTGCAGTGATATTGTTGTTAAATCATCATCTATTTTTTATTATATTATACACTTTGTAGTGGTTATAACCTCCACAAATGTGAAATTTTTAATTTTTTCCTTTATATATTATTAATTTTTCTTTTATTGATTGTATTCATTTTGTCGTTATTTTATACACTAGATAATTATAGTTAAATGAATAAAGGTCAAACCAAAAACTTAAATATTTTATGGAAAAATATCTTAAATAAAAGCATACTCTTGGAATAGATAATTCAAATAGCAAGTTAATAACCTATCAATTCTTTATGTTGAGTCTAAAAACAAAATATACATCTAAGATTTTTTTTTTGACTTGTTAAATCTAAACAAGCCTATCTACTAAGAAGGTGCATGGCTAGAAGACAAGGAAGGTTGCCCATCACGTACAATTCTCTGAAAATATAAAATAGTGTTATACATGAAATCAAATATACATAATAAAATAAATTAACTGACCATAGATAAGAATAATAATGGACTTATATTAGCATCTAAGATGTCAATAAACACTTATGGTAGTTGCACATTTCCTAAAAGGTTTTTGACCATATATTGCATAAGTCTATCATACTTCATTCTTTTATGGGCTCAATCTACAACTTAGTCTTTAATTGTGCTACCGATTCATTAATAGCACCAATGTTATAGGTTAAAGGCATCATGGACTTTTGAGTGATTATTCCAAAGACTTGATAAGGGGTTAGACCTAAACCTAAGCCTTAAACTCTTCGTGGATGCTTTGGGCCCAACACTTATGCAAGGGAATCTAACTAGCCAATTTCCTGAGATGAACCTTCTTAGATCTCTATCTCTACAATTTCTTCCTGTAAATAAAATTCCTAAATGATCCATATGCCTAAAAAATGAAATAAACAAAATTTAAACATTGATCATACTTACACACATAGCCTTTGCTTCATTATTCATGTATGAGCCATTTGTCTTCTTACATGTAAAAACATACAAAATATTCTTGCTCACAGTGCTTCCACTTGCAATTTCCTAAGTTTATTAAGTGTACAATGTTATTAGTAAATCATTTTTGTGCCTAAAAGATGAAGATGTACTTTTACAATCTTATGTCTTTTTCTAGCAAAGCTCTCAGATGCTCTCATGTGCAGCTTTTTCCTATTTGCTTTATTTGTCTTGCACAGTTTTGTTAATTGAAATAAAAAAAGATTTAGTGTAATAAGCAATAGTTTGCAAATACAAGATAAAGTCGTTACTAATGTTTCTGGATTTAAATGATAATTAAGAAAAGTCCCCCCCCCCCCCCCCAAAATATTTCTTATGAAATCCAAGAAGAATGATTCAATATGTTTTCTTCTTTGCTTGATGATGAATCATAATACTCCTCGAACAAGCATGAGCAAGTATCCCTCCATTTCTTGCTAAGACTTATTTAGACAAAACTTATACAATTTTAAGTTGTAAGCAATACTTGAATGAAATTTAAAATAAATATATAAATACAATGATTAATATGATATATACTCATATGCTTAAATTTACAGATTCATTATGCTTTATTGAACTACTTTGTTTAGGTTAATTTTTATCAATTTGTAGACAGTTTTGGGTCTGCAAATTGACAAAAATCTTATTGTTTGGAGAAAATGATAGTGTTAGGAATATAAGTACCACAGTACCAATCAAAATGCAATCAAAATATGAGACAATGACAAAGTTCAAAATATAACTATATATAAAACAAGAAACAAGTACCATTCTAGTCACTAATGCTACATTTGGATCCTAATTTTATTATCTTTTCATTTTATTTATGTGCTTTGACTGTAACCAAATAAAAAATAAAAAAACTACTTCTCACATTTAAATGATATGATCATAGTTAAAGATTAATTGAAATGCTTATTAGTGATATGATCTCTACTAGCTAAATTCAAGGAAAACATCGTTCTTGTGAGCTTCGGTTTACAAAATAAAAGCAATGAGTGTCAAGTAGCTAACCAATTGTAAGATGTTGCCAATCAAATCAAACCATAAATCAAGTAAAATATAGTAGTATAAAATATTCCAGAATAGATTTGCCTCTCCCTCTAATAAACTTGATGAATTAACAGAATTAAAAGAAAGGCTTATAATCCAATGCAATGATGAAGTTGAATGAAAAACAAAAAGCAAACTAAATGACATAATGTAAAAAACTATATGATTGTTTCTTCTTATTTTATACAATTTATAGAGATTTTTGCTTCCTAGTTTTCCTTATTTTCTAATTATGGCCATCAAATAGCTTCAAATCATTTTTCACAAACACCATAACCCATTATCCATCAATTAACACTTAATTTCCCCCCTTACATTATTTTCCTTTGAAAAATTATTCAACTATAAAAGCAAAAATGGGATTTAAATAATGCAACTCAATGTCCAAAGATGGGAATAGCTTTACAAAGATGGCAAAGGAGATGGTTTTTAAAAGGGCATGGGAAATTAATTATCTATTAATGAATTGTCAATACCTCTAAAGCAAAATTCCAATTATAATTATTTTTAATAACTCACCTAAGAAGAGCTTAAGAGGTAGAAAGAGTATAAAACCCATTGATTTGTTAGTGAGAGGGATGTGAAAGGGACTAACCTTAGGGAGATGATGGAGAAAAGAAAAGAGAAAGACTAACCTTAGCCATTGATCTTTGGCTTAAGGAGAGAATGAGGGAAATCAATTTCAAAGCTCTAGTGGATAAGGTTTTGTTGGGAGATTGATTTAAGAGCTCCAAAAATAGATTCGAGCAAAAATGAAAATAAGGAGGGGAAGATTAGTGTCAAACAAAAAGGGGTAGTATTTCAATTGGCATTAAATGAAATGGAAAGTTTTACAATTTGATGAGAGACTAAAAGAGGAACATATGAGAAAGTTGTTCAATTTGCACTTGTATGCCATATCATTTAGATGGGGCAAAGAGAATGCCCTTGTCATTGAATTTATGGCTATCAATAAAACTTACCTCTAATTAATTGTCATAGAAGACCACCTCTTTAGTAGTGAAAGACATAGTCTAATAATGTTAGATTTTTAACAACATGAAGAGACATAATCTACATGAAAGTTTATAAAACATAGAAGGTCATAAGATATATATAATCATAATTAATTATAAACAATTTTTTGGCCAAACTCATGTTTCTATATTAAATCTTGGTATGTACATAAGCTAAAGTTAATGCATCTCTGATATTCTTGGTGATTATGTATATGAATGGTCTTTTGCTTGATGACAATAAATAATTAGATTTATGAATGCAAGAGAGAAGTGAAAAGCTATGACTCTTTAATGGGTTGAGTTATGACTACCAACAAAAAAAAAAACCTTTTTTTAGCTATGGCGAAAAAAAGTTATCACTAAAAGCATACTTTTAATGATGATTTTTTTTTGGTCATAGCTAAAAAGTATCTCTTATTTTGTCAACACTTTTAGTGATGGTACAAAAAAGTCACTGCTAAAAGTTTTTTGTGACCATAAAAATTTCACCATAAAAGACTTATAGCCATGAACATGATAAGTCGCTACAAAAAGTATTTTGTGGTGACAAAATTGTTGCCACAAAATACTTTTAATGGTGATATATATGTCGCCACTAAAGCCACTTTTAATAGCAAATTTTTTTGCCACAAAAGCTAGAGCTTTTAAAATTTTTTTCCGATATGAATTGGAAAATTTTAGTGTCAACTTGTAGAGGCAATCTTGAGAGGTCACCACTAAAACATATTTAGTGGCGACAGACAAAAGTCATCATTAAAAGTTGTTTTATAAGTGACTTGAAATTGTTGCCATTGAAACTTTTTAGTGGCAATTGTTGTTGCCCCAAAAGCCCTATTTAAAAGAATAAAATGAATTAAATAAACCTATTCGACCTTTTGCACTTTCCGCTAACCTTCTTCTATTCTCATGCCCTAGTAGAGAAATAAAGAGAGTGAGTGAGAGTGTCGTTTAGTCTCTTCCATCTCTAGCCATCACGGTGCCACCATTGATGTCCACCCATTCATCAGAGCTACTCCTTCTATTCATCACTAGAGGGTTTATGAAGAATGCCGTGGATTTATTTAAATTTTGGCTCAAGTGAGCCCTCTTTCTCCTTCTCTCTCACACATGATTTGCTTTGTTCTTTTCTTTCTTTCTCTTTCTACCTCTTTGATGGGATTCAACTATCTCTTTTTCCAATTATGCACAAGATTTTAGGGCTTTGAGTTATGATTTTAGGGCCCAATGTTGTTATAGATGTCCGTCTAAAAGTTAATCATCTTCAGAATTGCAATGTATCTCCAAAATTTCATGGTGATATAGTTTCCTTTCCATTTCCCTCTTTGTTTGTTTGCAATGATTTCTTTATTGTGTGTTGCTATGGGTGTTTGATTTTTTTTTAACCTTAAGAGAATTCTACTTCTTTAAATTGCTAGAAAAGGGAAGGCAAGAGGATTTATTATGACCATTGCTCTGATACTTTGTTGATAAATGAGGATTAGTTGTGATTGCTTTGCTTCTTGTTTTTGCATTTTGTTTTTGTTTTAAATTTATCTAGTTGCAATGCCTAGAATTTCATATGGAACATTGCTAGTGTGTTTGTTAGAATGGAAAATTACTGGTGTAAATAAGACCATATACGGTGTGTTCGATAGAATGGAATATGATTCACTTTCATGGAACGCATATATGGCTGTAGTAATCTAATATATATATATATATATATATATATAAAACAAATGGTAGGCCCATTTATTTTGGCTATTTATATGGCACTTACATTGAGATAAACACCAACTGCATATTGTCCACAAATTGTATTCTCATACTAATCCTATATTGTTTGAATTCATTTGGATCTCCTATTTCTATAGCATCCACACACTTGTTGTCTAAGGCCTCAATAAATTTGTATACAGGCCCATGTTTCTTGTCATAATGCATGTAATTAAATCTATAACAAAATAAACACCACTTAGACAATAAAAAGAGCGTGGTATAAAACTATTCAAGCCCTTGGAAAATAAAATGATAATTGAACATGTAATTATATGTATTTACTTGTGAGAATTTTAGGAAGTATTTCACTAAAATTCTTTCTTCATTCTCTCCTTCATGTTGTTTTGGGCTTGCATGTGATCTGGTTATAACTTTTAATCATTCAATTGAAATTCTCTATTTAGGTTTTAGTTGAATAGTTAATAGATAGAATGTATGATTTTGTTCTTTGCTTGATGTTATTTTGGTCATTGTGAATGCTTTTGTGCGTCATTGGTCACTTTTTTGCTATGACTATGTTGAGTGTCGCAACATAAAGAATGAGCAGTTAGGTATAAAACTTAGTGCCTAAGATTAACACAATAAGTAAATAACCATTAGTGATACTATTAGGATTCATTAGGGCCTATCTGTGATTTGATGCTTAGAATGTGTGATAGTTCTAGATGTAGAGGTCTATTTTGGATGATTTTATAACAAAAGATGACATCTAGGAATACAACAATATTCCAAGCATCAAAACTTAGATGGGCACCGATTAATACTAATAGTATCATCAATAGTTATATATGGCCTCATCATGTTGTTCTTGTGCACTACATTTTATAACAAATTACCCACTCTTTATGTTGTGACATTCAACATAGTCACAACAACAAATCATAGCTATACATTACTTTAGTATGTTCTGTGAAACTTGATTTTCATAATAATTGGTTTATTATAAATGACAGTTAGATTATTTGATATAATGTATATAATTAATTTTTTTAAAAAAATTAAAAAACTCTCAGTAGCCATTGAAATTTTTTTAATTAAAAAATACTTTTAATCACGATTATTGTTGCCACTGAAATTACTTTTTAATGGCAACACTATATCGTCGCTAACTCATATCACTGCTAAAAGTACCCTTAATGGTAACAATGTGTAAAAGCCAAATTAATGAGGCTTTAACAATGATAGTTGTTGCTACTAAATAGTTTTAGTAGCAATTTTTCTTGTTGCTTAATATTATTTTTAGTGGTGATTTTGTTGTTGTCACTAAAAGTCTATTGCCACATATATTCCAGCAATGACCTATGATGACATTGGACTTTTTAACTACTAAAACCAATTTTTTATAATAATTTTAAGGCTATATATAGAAGGTTCTTGGTCCCTCTCTTCATTCATCACTTAAGTTTGTGTGACTCCTCATCTTGCAAATATTATAGCTTGAGTGAGAAGAGAAAAGGTTAGGTGCTATCTTTTAACACCTTTATTTTAAACTTGTATAGAGATCAAGTTCTATTTCATGGTTCAAGCACATTTTCTATTTTTGTTTCATATTATATCTTTAATAGATATTAAAGGTATTCTCATTTGTTTCATCTTAACTGATTTTCTTTAATCATTATGTAAATTTAATTATAATAAAATATCTAAAGCTAAAATATTCATTAAAGATACAAGTACAAAATTCCATATTACAAGAATCAATTAAAAATTAGAAGTGGAAGAGTCAACAAAATATTTAACCTTGTTTAATCTTTCTTTGAGTTTTAAAACATAAAAGGAAGAGACAATCTTTATGGGGAAAAGACGCCATACTCTTTTAGCTTTCATTTCTAAGATTTTAAAGGTAAAATCCATTATGGAAAGAGGAAAACTGGTCAAAATTGATATTTGCCGGTCTAGGTTACTTGGCAAACTAGGACAATTATTCCTGGTTTAGAAGATAAAGCGGATTCTCTACATATCAAACTTCTGATTTCCTTTTATTTTTTCATTTTCTTCCAGTTGAGGCATAATCTCTTATTCAGATACCTGAATATTAACCACATGTCAGATATCAAGACTGACAAAAGGGCACTATATTGTACTTTATTTGCTTCTGTTTTGTGGCATGCTAGCTAGCTCCTTTGCTAGCCTACGCATTAGCAAAAAATGCAGTAAATAAAGAGAGAGAGAGAGAGAGAGAGAAGGAATGAGAAAAGAAAAATAAAATTGAAGAAATTAAATAAAACAACTGGTTTACATATGCACGAGACTATCTACTACATGCACTTTCCATTTGCAGAAAGTGAGGTTAAGTGTGAACATGAACCTGATACTTCACTCCAACATCTGATATACTCTGTAATTCTGAGCTGTTTCTTTGTATATATGAAATTGTTAATATTTAAGTCATTTTCTGATAAATGCGTAATCAATGTAAGGTGTTTAGCTCATTTTCATAACCAAAATAAATACATGATTACTAGCAAATAACTTACACACGCTTATATATATATATATATATATGGGGGGGAAACCAAAAGAAAAAAATTATGATATATATATATGTATATATACACATATATATAATTAAATAGGGATATTGATTATTCAATAAGAATACTTAAATATATTTAATAATTCATAAGGATGTCAATTACCAGAGTATAATTATATATTAATAAATAACTGTCTCTGATAACATGCTTATAAAATTCTTATTGTCATTGATTTAAAAATTAAAATAGCATATAATTAGTTAGAGACAGAAAAAAAAAGTTACTTTATCCTAATTAAAAAATTATATAAATTTGTTAATGCAGGTGGACTCAATTGATTAAAGATCCCTCCTTTAACCAGTAATTTTACTTGGTGGCCCATAGAGGTAATTCTCTAAACCGTACCTTATAGAAGAAATGTAATTTTTGATGGTTGAAATTTATATTCTTTATCTATCTAGTCTCTAAATCTTAAAATCATACAACTCAATTTTTAAAAATTTTATACTCACAGCTTGCTAATCCTTGGAGCATATATGTTCACCTTTTTTTTTTTAATCTTGTTTTTGACTTATGGGAGACCAATGAATAGTGAACAAAAAACTTTCAAAAACTGGCTGAAATATTTTTGAGATTTTAAAAATCAAATAATTAGAACATGTAACCTTTAAGGACATAAAAAATTCCTCAAATTTTCATTTATATATAAGTTTTCCGGCCATTTTTTTTTGAAGATTTTGACATATAAAATTGACTGCGAAATAAAATCTCTTTAATAAAGTGATTTAAAATTGATTTTACTATTTTTGATAATTGAACTAAATTTCAATATGATTTAGTAGATGACCTAAAATTTCTTTGAAGATGTTTACATTGACAAACACGAAGCCAAAAGACAAAGGAATCAGGATGCACATTGAGTGGCTAAAATTCTTTGACCCTTCCACATCGATTGTGGCTGCTTTTGTTTGAAGGTTTCCATGCTCTGTCTGTCTCTGTCTCCTAAACAGCTTCTCAGGTTCCTAAACTTCTTTTGTAGGGCCACCAACACAATCATTTGGCATCCACTGGGCAATAACCCTTTTTTTTTTAAATTACTTTTATTGAGTAATGCTGCTTATGAAATTCTTTCATCCATTGACAATGACAAAATTTAATCATTTCATAAAAAAATTAAAAGTAATAAAATAAAGATAATTTTTTCTTTTATTCAGAACTCTCTCTCTCTCTCTCTCTCTCTCTCTCTATATATATATGTATGTATGTATTATAAAAATAAATTAAATTCAACATTGAATTGATAGCAGTAGTATATTTTCAGCATCAATATAAGGGTTTATTAATTTGGGATTATTTATGTAATTTATATATAACTTGAACTCTTTTTTAATTACTCATAAAGTCACTTCACTTGAATTTAAGATATATACTTTAATTAATTATGTGAACTAAAGCTGATGGCTATATGTTGCATAATTATTATATAAAAAGGATACCTGTATTTAGTTTTTAAAAAAACAAAAAAATAGTGTGAAAGGAATAGAAGAAAGCTAAGTTTGGTTGATCCATGTCAATCCGGTCGGTTTGGAATTGCTATGGATTTGTATTTATTTTGAAACTATTTTTTTAAATAAAATTTCATAAAAACCACTATGAGAAAGATGTAATTGTGATTGACAATATCATTTGATAAGTGATTTTATCAATATTATTATTTTTGATAAATCTCTCAAAAGAAATGTTTTCTATTGTCAAATTATATAAAAAGGAATGCATTTAAGAGAGTAGATAAAAAATTAAGATAACAGATAATTATGATAATTAATAACCTTGACTTGGAGTATTTTTATCTTTAGAAAAATATTTATCTGTTTCTACTTTTGTTTCCAAGTAGAAAATCTAATTTGTTTGTTTCCTTCCTAGAACAGAAAAGTTACTTCTACTACTAGCAAGAAGCAACTTTTTTTTTTAAACTTCTACAAAAGCTCGACCAAACACTTTATTTTTTCAAAATGAATAATTTTTTTTTTCAAAACAACATTTATCCTTCTAGAGGCTAAGCCAAAACATACCACTATGTGAGTTGTAACCTTTTTAATAATTACATATAAATTAATTATCTTATGTTAGTTTTATTTATAGCGGAAGCTATCTAGTCTCTTAATAATAACGTAAGGCAATAAGAAAATTACACAACCCATAATCATGAAATCAAAGTATACTAAGCATGTGGTTTTCATATTGCTCAGAGAATGTTCTTAATATGAGAACAAATTGTACATAGGTCATCCAAAATATCAACTGTTAGTAGGTGCTCAGGGCATACATATATACATATCAGATAGACAAAAGGGTCCCTAAGTCATACATCGCTGAATTAGATAAAAGAGCTAATATGTACAACCCAAAGGCTTTCTGATATTGCTTCATAATATTTTGGAACCTAATCATTCAAGTTTGACATTCCTAGCATATTCAGTGCTTCAATAACATGAGGCACCTGTTGTGTCTCCTCAATCAATATAGTGGTCTTCATATTTATGATCACTTGTACCTAGCTGATGCCCAATATATCTATGTAATCCACTCTATCTCTACCACATACTTAGTGATAGGCATCCTAGTTCTTTGAACACATTACCATACCATGTGAGAATCATAATAATTCTTAGTAAAACAAATAAGTGGAACATAGATAATGGTTCAGTTGTCACGTAAGAAAAAAAATTATTTCTTTTGCCTATCTGAGATTAATTGGTATCATACATACAAAAGAATAAATAGCATGGCAAATCAATAACTAGCACATTTGATGGCAATTAATAATAATCATGATATATCAACAGCTATGCATATAATGTATCACTAAAATTTCTTATAATCATATATCGCAACATACTAGATTATTAATCGTAAACTCATTTCGCGAAAATATAGCTCCATCCTCTTTAGCAATATGATTAACTTAGGTTAAATCATACATAGGTTCTATGCCATGTGTCCTATACCACTAAACATGGATATAAGTTTTCAAAAATATTGTATATCCAAGGGTAGATGAGCATTTTCCCTATTCATCACACCTGCATATGAAGATGACCATTAGAGTATTCATAAATATACACATATATAGAAAACAATTAAAAAAATGCTATCTAAATTGTCCTCTAGACTGAATCCACATCAAATGTAACAGAAATAAGGTTTCTTGGTCTATCTCCGAAGAGACATTGATCCATCTCTAAAGCGAGGCTAGTTCATCTCTAAAAAGAAGCTAATATGGAGATCATTCTTAAAGAATCATCTTTCTTGAATAATAATGGCATCTAATAAAATAATATAGTAAAAATGCCTAATACATAATCATGATGTTGTGCAATGTTAAACATTTATTTTAAGGAGGGTAACTCATTGATTCATGTAAATTCATCAGAGTATGCATATATATAGGCACAAATATCATTACATAGCATACAAGTCATAAAGTACTCCTAATATCCATTGGAATCCATTTCTCTTAAAAATATCTTCAAGTGTCTTGATTGATTAATAATCCATAGTCTATGTCTAGTAATCCCAACCATTGGGTATTGTTAAGGTTTTAATCTTTTGTGCATAGGAATACTGATATATAAGGAAACATGGTCATCTATACATAGGCATTATTTAGCATTTAGTCTTCTTTGTATATGAATCATAGTCAATAAGAAAGTAGGGTTATCCGTGCATATGTACCATTTATAGTGAATTCATTTATGCATAAGGTCTAATCACGTAGTCCAATATAGAAAATTAATTATGTTAATTTTAGTTTATTGATATTTGATGGACTTCCAAGGAATAAACTAACTCACGTGACAATCAATCATAGAAAAAAGAATTGCAAGTTCAAAAGAATTGAATGAAGATGCCTAAACCATCAATCTTAGTTTACATGTACCCTAGGTATTAAATGCAAAATTCTCTTTAAAATTACAAAAATTTCTCAATTTTCTCCATTACAGCAACAAGAATTTTCATGTGTGGACAAAGGGCATGGTGCCACAGCATGCCTTGCTTGGCATTGCAATGCTAAGCCATCTTCTTCCTCTCATAACTGCATCTTTTATCTTTCATCTAAACCATGTTGCATGTTTGAGCTTTATGACCTTAACCACCTATTCTGAACATGTTAAAATCATCTTAGGATAGCAAAGCAACCTTTAAAACAATATTTTAAGGTCTAAATTAAGTTTTGTCATTACACAATTCTAGAGAGAGAAAGTGAAAGTAATAAGGAAAAAGGCCTTTTCATCATTTTTAGCATCCTAATTTCATCTAAGCTCAGCAAGAAGTTCATTGTAACAATTGAAAAAAAGGGGGTTTCATTTTTATTTTATTTTATATCCTTCCTTTCTTCTTTTTTCTTTCTTTTCTTTTTACTATTCCTTCTTCCCTTAGCTCATTTTATCCGCAACTTCTTCCTTTGTCGTGTTCAGCTCCCTCTCCCGTTCGAAGCTTGCATTCTCCCTCTCCAGTGGAGTTGCCATATTTTTCCTCTTCTGTGAAGCTTCTTCAGCGCTGTGTTGGTCTCCTTAAGTTCCCTTGCTGCTGGTTCGTGGGTTCGGGTCCGCGATCAACTCAAGAATGCAGCTACCCGTGGTGAGCATCCCATTTCTGTTATTTCTTCATTCTGAATGCTAGGTCCATTGATTTATGTTCTTCCCTTCCATTTTTTAGCATATTCTGGCTTGGTGGGATGATAAAGGGAGTTGAAGTTGTTGCCTTACTTGGTTAGCTGAAAATGGAAGGGGAAAATTAGGGATTTTGGAATGAGGCTTCCTAACTATGTTAATATGCACAAATCTTCAATTTTTACTTCCTTGAAGTAATTTTTGAACTTAAACCATGAAATGGATTTCAGATGGGATGAGCCAAGTTAAGAAGTAGTAGTATGAGTGGTGGGTGAATTAAGGAATGAAAACTTTAGTTAGGAAGCTATCATTGAATTAGATAGATGTTAAGAATTGTTGTTTTAGGTCTATATAATGATTTGGCAAGTTTGGTGCTAGTAGGAAGCTATGTGGACATCGGCAACAAAGGAGTTGAATTATTGAGTAGGAGCAACTACCCGTTAGCTCTTGATATCACAGTGAGTAGATAATGATTGTGATAAATTTATGTGTCTTTCCTATAACTATATATACATATACATATGCAATGGAGGGTTCAAAGTTTATCAGACCTCGATGAGGTGGAAGGGAGGTGTGATTTAGGATTTGTGGGAGGTAAATGCTATGTTCTTATTTGACTTTGTTATATACCCTTCCTTATATGGAGGAGATTCCATGTAGGAACCTAATTATTCTTGATTAACAAATTAGGAAGTGAGATGCGATATGGGAATTTATCAAGCATGCTTATTGAGTGATTATTGACACAATCTGGATTGTGTCATGAATTTGACGGCTTGAATTCTATATTCTTCTAAGAAAAGTGTATATATATACATATTTTTGTAGCAATACTCCTTAATACTAGTTTATATATATATGCATGACTCTTGATCATTCACTAAATGCATTTTTTTATATAGTGTTATCCTAGCTTATTCAGATCAAATATTAAGCACTCAATTAATTATCCATATAATCATCTATGTAGATATTTAATTATCCGATTAGTTTTTTTTCTTTTTCCTTAAATTATAATACTCTATTTATTTATTGATTGGGTACTCCTTTACTTGCCCATAGGTTTTATGTTCTATGCATTAATAATCTCTTATTTGATTGCGATGACAGATGAGTATTGCTTATATTGTTCTAGCCTACTGTGTATGGGCTACTAACCCCCAATACACTAGCTAGTGTTTATTGTAAGATTTGGGTGGAGAAGGAGCTACCCGTTAGGTGTAGTCACCCGTGAAGGGGTAAAGAGTTGTCAATGAGGTGAAGCCACCCCAAAAGCTTAATTATAACATGTACTAGTAAGTGGAAAAGGAGTTGCCCATTAGGCGTAGCCACCCATGATGGGTAAGGAGCTACCAAAGAGGCGTAGCCGCTACCAACAATGGTTAATCTTGAAATTTGAATGACCTTTATGATGAGATTTAACTTTTATAGATGACCCCTTGCATGAGCTTTAGTATTAATTAACTTTGCTTAGTTAACCTAGTTGTTTTTAACTATTGTAATTATTTATCTACTCACGGAGTGTAACTCACTCTTTTAGATTTTAATTTTTTTTTTTCAGATAGTGTTATTAGATCTGACCTGCCTCCTTCATCCAAGTAGATAGAGGTGTCGTATTGGTGAGCCCATCTTCAGATCTTGAGGGCATGAAATTTTGTTGTGATACATTTTTGTTGGGTTGATTGTAATATACATTGGATTTAGCTTGCTTAACACGAATGGGATCCCCCTCCCCTAATAATTCTTTTGCTCTATAGTGTATTGATTCTGGGGGAGAGCTTGAAGCTCCCCTTATTGTTTTTGCTAGATTTATAGCTGTTGTAAAATTTGGAAATGTCCAAATTTAAAGAGAAACTCAGTCGAAATTTTTGCAACAATTATGAATATCTCTTTATTTGAAATGTTATTGGTTAGGCTTACGAACTTGAGTATTTCTTGCTTTCTGTGCCAGTCACCCCCTTTCGTTTTGGGTCATGGCATTCATTTAGAGCCTAACCAATAATAAAGTGGTTGGTTGGAAAGTCACTCCAAGAGACCTACTAGAGAGAGAAAATGGTGAGAAGAAGAGAAGTATGGTGGAGTGAAGTCATATTATATTCTAAACACTTTCCAATCATTCACTTATGATAAAAACATCATCCAAGGTAAAACACAGCAAGGCAAGAGCTTATTCCAAATTCCACCATTAAAGAGCACTAACTTTCTAGAGAGAGAAACAACAAATAAGAGGGAAAAAGAAGAGAATATAAAAGCTACAATGAGACTTAGTAAGACAAGGGGTGTCTTATTACTTGGTAGATTTCAAGCTTGAATCTTCAAATGCCTTCCTCTTTTCCTCCTTTGATTTTTCTTCTCTTCTTGTTCTTCTGTCTTTCTCTTGTCTTTTTGCCTCTCTACTATCTCTTTCTCTCTATTTCTCAGTTTTAATGGATAGAATGGAAGGAAAAAAATGGGTGAATTTAATTGGCATACAAAGTTGTCTCCAAAATCTGTAGCATATCCCTTCTCCCAATCCCTTAACACATTTTAAGTCTATTGACTTCTTGAGCAAGTCAATCTAACCATGTACTGGTAGATAAAATTTTTTCTTAATTTGGTTGTACCATATATAAAAATGATTACTAATTATAAAAAGAGATATATATATATATATATATATATTAAAATATCCAACTTTTTAGGTTCATTATTACTGTAGCTTTAGTTTATTCAAAAAAATTACATTTTAACATAGGCTAAAATTATACTTTAGGCTTGCCAAAATTACATTTTTGTCCCATGAAAATTATATTCTTTTGTCCTAAACTTTAACAAATTATATTTTGACCACCAAAATTTTATCAAAAACTATTGTTTTCCAAATTTTTTCTATATTTTGTCTTGGAAGTTTTTGGAAAATAACTTTCCAAGTATTTATTTCATAATTTCTTATAATTTTGTAATTACTAATAATTTCAAATAATTCTTGAAAATCGTTGAAAATTCACATTAAATTCCAAAAAAATTTCTTTATATTTTATAAATATAACATTAACTATATCTATATATTTGGCTATACATTAGTGCCTAATTATTTCCTTAATATTATCTTATTTACTTTAAATTACTTAAATATTAGTAAATAAATCCTAGTTGGGAGAAGCAAATTACATTGTTGTCTTTACTTTAACAATTACTATGGTTACTATATATATGTGATAGTAACTGTTATAGGTGTCTTACAAGGCTGATATATATCCTTATGTGCTCATAGTGACCTAATTTACCTCTACCAGGGCTTATATATCCATGGTTACAAAGTCTCAAGTCCCATTAAGCCACATATAATGTTTTGAGGTAGCAAGTTACTATGAATAGTGCAGTTTGGCTATGCCAACTTGATTAAAGTTATGACTAGCTTACATTTTTTACTTATATAAATAAAGCCCCTACCACATTACCAGGACATACTTGAGAGTTCATAGCAATGCTTTCATTGCTTGCTCTAAGCCTAGCATTCTTATTGTAAAATCTTCATCTTATAGCAATACAACTTCCTCTCTTTTTCAAGCCACTTTCTCCTTGTATATAGCCATTCCTAATCCTCATCTTTCCTTTTTATTTCCATACTAAATCAAGAGAAATAATCAATTTTTTTAGGTAGTAATTGCTATGGTTGATTTATGGAAAGAATACTATACTTTTTCAATGTCATGTCAAGAAAACATAACCAACATTTAAGGAGATAAGAGAATGTGAAAGAATATAAGGACGGACCAAGGTTATTGGTTTTAAGGGCAACCATTCCCCTATAAAAAATTTACATGTATATAGGTATGTATATAATATTATTGCCTCTATTAATTTTTTGAAGCCTCTAATACATGCTTTTGAAATATAACTGTATCTGACTTTGATCATAAAAGTATATGTTATAAAACAAATAAAATATGTTAAATTAAAATATATTAAAATAGAAAGCCAAATTAAATGAGAGCATCTTGCAGAAGCTTTTCCCCTCTTTTATCACAAGACTTCTACTTTATATTCATATGACACTATGACAACAAGGCTAGGGCAACTTTGCTTTACACTTTGCAACACAAGCTTCTTTTCCAACACAAGCTTTCTCTTCCTAGTCAACATCCCCACTTTCCATTGGTTGGTTTAGTTTGGTGTCCCAACCACTACAAGTCAAGGTATTTCACTATTTATATTCTCTTTTTCTCTTTTTTATTTTGTTTCTCTAAAAAAAGGGTAAGGCTTAACTATTTAAAAAAAACCTAAAACTAAAAATAGAATGAAGATTCTAAGAATAAGGCGTATGCATATGGCATACTTTTTTTTGTTTTTTTGTTTTGTTTTCCAGCTTGCCCTATTAAATTAATTGACTTGGTTATTTATTAATTAATTAATTTATGGTTGCTTATTTATTTATTTATTTATTTATTATGGTTATCCCATTAAACTAAACAAGTATTGTTGCTTATTTTTAGGTTTTGTAAATGATATTTCTATTGAACAATTGAAATATGACAATACAAAAAATGTCTTTTTTCCTTCTTCGAGAAGAAAGATGACAGTGATTCTCAACTTGCTACGCCTTCACCTTTAAATGTTGTCCCTTCCCTAACTATAAATGATCATCTAAAAAATTCTCAATCTTTAAATGTTGTCCCTTCCTCGAAATGTAAAAGAATTCAACCTGAAGAAATGGATGCTATCAAGATAGAGTATGATCTTAGGTTACGTCCATAAATATGGTAATTTTCTTTCTATCAACAAGGATGAGATACGATATGTTCATCTCAAAGGTGGTCCATATCAACCTAAAAATATAGAGTACTCTTTTTTTGAAGAAGGGAACAACTGTCACTGATCTCAAGCTTTTGAGTTTAATGCAAATTCATGATGGTATATATTATTTGCTAAGAATGAATTTGGTAGTTTGGATGCATTTGCAGTTCAAGGCTTTAACAAATGGAAGAAAGTCAATGATGAGATGAACTATGAAAAATATCCTAATTCATCACATGGAAATGTTATAAAGTGCTATGAGAATCTCAAAAAATAATCTCAACACTTTCATAAATTGTTTCAAAAAAAAGTGTTAAAGGAATTAGAAAACAACTGACTATGACTCAAGACTATAATTGGTAGTGTTCGTTAGATAGCCTTTCAAGCATGTTTTTTTAGAAGGAATGATGATAGTCTTGATTTAAAGAATAAGAGTATTTTTATTGAGCTAATAAAGCTTTTAGCTACTTACAATGAAAAGTTCCTAGTCTTGTGTTGAAAAATGCTCCACAGAATGCCATATATACATCACCTCAAATTCAAAAAGAGTTTTTACAAATTATTGCAAGTAAAGTGAGAAATTCCATTAAGAAAGAAATTTAGTGATACCAAATTTTGTATTATTGTTGATGAAACTTAGGATGAGGTAATGAAAGAGTAAATGGCTATCATTTAGAGATTTGTTAATCAAAATGGCTTCATTAAAAAGTGTGTGTGTGTGTATGTGTATGTTTTTTTTTTTTCATGTTGTACATGTCAAATATACTATGGCTTCAACTCTTACAAAGGAGGTATGTCTTGTCCTTTCTCGTTATGATCTTTATGTTGAAAATATTTGAGATTAAGGTTATAATGGTACAAGTAATATGTATAGTGAATGTTAACGGTCTGCATAGGCCAAGCTAGAGTGGATTTCATCCTAACTTAAAGCCCAACCCAATTTAAAGTTGGGTAAGTTTTTTTAGCCCACGACCTAGCCTAACTATAGCCAACCAGGCCTATTATTATCTCTTATTTTTAACAAAAAAAATTTTAAAATTTTGAAAGCTTATATTTTTATATCTAGTTGACCATTTTAGACATATGATCACTTGTTTTGATATATTTTTTTTAGAGATCTTCTCAATTGAAATGACAAAACGTGGGTTTGGAGTAGGAAATAAGAAGAAAATGCATATTACAAAGACTAAAACATTAAAATGCGATAATTTAAAGCTTTTTGGTTTGATTGAGATTTTTTTTTATATTTTGTGTTTTTTTTAAACAAATGTAATTGAACCAACCCCTGATTATTTTATCTAAAAAAGAAGGTTATTTACCATCTTGAATTTGAGTTTTTTGCTTTTAAATTAAACAAATGCATGTTTTTTATCTTTTTTTTAGGTCTAAATGTGATAATCATACTCATGAGAAGTTTGAGAAGGGCTTTAACTCTCTTGACTATTTACAATTTGTAAAATATGTTTAAAATTTTTTTGCTAAAATTATATAATAGCCTTTAAAATAAGATTTTCTTTCATTTAGGTTCCTATATTTTTTTAATATTTTATATTTAATACCACTGTAGGTCAGGTTTAATTGGTTGGGACACCTAACTTAACACTCAGCCTAGCCCGTCCATGCTTTTTTTTTTTAAGCCTGTCCCAACATGGCCAAGCAGCACTAGGCTACGTGGGTGGCTGAGCCAACTATGCACCTTTAGTAAATGGAATGGACTACAATCTCTTTTTTGCTAAGAGCATCCTTATGTTGATTATGTTCATTATATGGCTTATGGACTTCATTTAGCTTTGGTTACAACATCTAGATAGGTTAAACATGTTCATCAATTTTTTACTATTTTGAAATCAATTATAAATAGTGTTGTTTAGTTCTTTTAAATGAAATGATGAGCTATAAGATGTCTAAGCAATGCAAATTAAAAATTTGATTTCTAATAATGAAATTGAGACTAGAAAAAGAGCAAATTAGATTGGCACCTTATAAAGAGTTAGAGATATTCAATGGGGTTCTCGTTTTCAATTTTTATGCAGTTTGTTAAGAATGTATGTAGCAAGCTTTGTTATCTACTCTATCTCTGAAGGAGAAACAAATTATTCTCAAAGAGGTGATGCAAAAGTAGCTTACTTAGCATTTGCATCATTTGGGCTTGTTTTCACTTAATGAAAAACAATTACGAAGATAATTGATACTTTATTTCAAGCTTTGCAGCAACAATCTCAAGTTATTGCAAATTTTATGCATTTAGTATCAATTACAAAGTCCTTCATCCAAAAGTTTAAGGATAATGGATGGGAGCCATTACTTGAGAGTGTGTAATCTTTTTGTGTCAGCAATGACATTCATGTTTGTAATTTGAATACTAGATATTCAAGAGCTTAAGGTAAGCCCTGCCATTAAAATGTTGACAGTTTTATTATTATAGAGCACAATTTCAAATATTACATATAGCTACAATACATCAACTTTTAGTTACAAGAGCTAAACAGTAGATTTAGTGATAAACTATGGAATTACTCCTTCTTAACTTTACTTTATATCTCAAGGATGCTTTCAAATCCTTTAAGATTGATGATGTAAGCAATTTGGGTGAAAGGTACTATCCAAAATATTTTAGTGAGTGAGAAAAAATTCATTTGAGGATTCAATTACAACATTATGAGCTTAATGTACTGAAACAATCTAAACTTCAAAATCTTATGACTCTTTCTGAGTTATGCAGAGCATTATTTATTTTAGAAAAAAAATTATCATTTAATTGATAGGATAATCAATCTTGTTTTGACACCTCCAATTTCTATTGCATCTACATAACAAGCATTTTTAGTAATGGAACTTGTAATAAGACGACTTTGAAACAAAATGAAAAATAACTTTCTTGTAGGTAATTTGGCTGTGTACATTAAAAAGAAAATTGCAAAGAGTTTCACCATAAAAGAGATTATAGATAAATTCTATTCAATCAAGAATAGGAGAGTATTATCTTAATGGCTAATATATATTGCATCATTTCAAGTATGTGCTTTTCTTGTATTTAAGCAATTATATTTATTTTGGTGTTATTATGCTTCTCTTATTTTTTTCCATTATCATGTGTCTTTAGTTTTTTATTTTACTAAACTTTATTATTATGTCAACTCAATGCATACCTAAAGTTGCATTTTTTTAGTAAATTTTAGTATTAATGTTAAATACATATTTTTGCCCCTATATATATATATATATTGGTTTCATCCTTACACACGCATACATAAATTACTTTTGATCTCTTAACTTTATTTCAAGTTTAATTTTTTTTCTTGAACTTTATTGTGTTTCAATTTAATCCCTAAAATTTATCTTAGATTTCATTTTTATCTATTAACTTTATTTAGTTACAATTTGGTCCCTTAAGTTTATATCATATTACAGTTTCATTTCTTAAATTTGAGTTCTTTTAATTTAATCCTTTAACTTATAACAACTACTTAAATATTTGTTTCTCTTTAATACTACCAAGTTATATAATAGAAAATTTTTATGTGACTATTTAGTAGTTGATAAAATATTATTAGAGTTAAATCACCAACAAATCACACAAAACTTTTGTTTTGTATTGTAATTTGATGGTATTAGAGGAAAGAAAATATTTGAATAGTTATAAAAGTTAAAAAATAAAATTAAAATAAAACAAAATTAACAAATGAAAATTAAACATCAAATAAAATGAAGGGATTAAAAGTATAGTTATACATATATATACATATTAAAAAATATGATTTTAATTAATGGAATAAAAATATCCAAAGAATGAGGAAAAATAAATAAATAAAAAGGAGCCGACAAACAGGCTGTAAAACCTAATATACCTAATTGGCAACGTGGATATGATTTGTGATTTGTGAGTAGGACAAATAAAGCCAGACTGGTCCAGCCACAAGCTGCCCCCTTGGCTTTTTCTTCAACGATGATATGCTCCCACGGAAGTAGGTTTCCTTTTTAAATTTCTCCTCTTGATTATTGGTCTTATATATAAAAAAGATGCAATGGACGGAAACAAATTTTTAAAGAGATAAATGAAATATATAAATATATCCTTATTTTACTAAAGATATATCTGTTAACATATTTAATAGCCATTATTTAAGAATTAGGATATACATCTCATATAATTGTATAGGACACAAGGTTATTAAATTCGTAAGTTTAAATAAATTTATAAAATAAAAATAAATTCGTGACATAGACATGTATCATAAATTTATAAGAGTTTATATTTGTTAATAATTACATATAAAATACAATATACAAAAAAATCATTTAAATACAATTCAAATTATACTTATTTTTTTTTAAAAAATTATTTATATCCAATAAATCATATTTCTCAATATAAAAATTCTAATTAAGGTCATATATAAGTATTATTTTTGTATCTTTCTTTATTGAATTGTATTAGATTTAAGAATTTTTATCTTTTTTAAATTTAGTTTGACTCAGTTATATGATAACTTATCAAATTTGATATAAAATATACTGAATTAACTGAATTTATTTGAATTAAAAGTGAATTAAAATGAATTTGTATTGAATCTGAATTTACAAACGAGTTAATATTTTTTTTTAAGTAAAAATTTAAACTCGTTAAATTTAAAGAATCAACTCATAAATTTAACAACAATGATAGAATGTATGTTAATTACATGACTTTATATCTAATTTAAATTAAATTAAAAAAGAAACTATTTTTTTTAAAAAAAAGAGAATAAAAAAAATTTAAGAAAAAGATGAAATCTATAAATAGTTTAAGAATAATATTTTATGATATAATTTATTATATATATATTTATATGGGATTTTTCTTATACAAAGTAGGTCCCAAATGAGGCAGCAAAAACTGACATGTCCACTTTAGCTAGGAACCAATAGTAATAATAATAATAATAATGGCGGGCTAAGCGAGCATTCATACACCCAAAGTCATCACCCATCAATTCCCAAAAATTTTCGTTTTTGATTCTTATGTCTCTGCATAGATAAAGACTTTGTCAGATAGAGACTCTCAATAAATAAATAATTAAATAAATATTGGTGGAGAGTCACATTCAGCTCGAAGAAGACGGAACGATATCGGGCATGTACTTCCATAGTTTTTAGCATCATGATGTCGCTTTTGATTCGGACCAAATAAAACTAACAAAAAATTCTAATTAAAATTTTAAAATAAAGATATTTATATTAAAAAATTTTAAATCAGAATTTAAAGAATAAAAAATTAAATTATATAAAAAATTATAATTTAAGACTAAATTAAATTTTTTAATCTTAAGATCTTTTAGAATAATTTTTAAATTTAAAATCATTAATATAAATATCTTTAATTTAAAATATTTAACTATAATTTTTTCAAAAATTTAAGAATTTTAAATTAAAAATATTTATATTAAAAGATCTTAGATAAGAATTCAAAGAATAATAATTTAAACTACACACAAAATTACAATTTTAGACTAAATTAAAAATAATTATGTTAAATGATTTTAAAATTTAAAATTATTTTAAAAGACTTGGGATAACAAATTTTAACGTGGGATTCTTAATTGTAACTTTTCTTAAAATTTAATTTTTCCTCTCTTATCTGTTATGCTTTTCACACACATTCTTGCAACTAGGGTTCGCTGTGTGGTAGGTATGAGATATGAACATTGGTGTGATCTATACGACGATAAAAATAGATTGGTCGACATATATAGTAAACGTGATGTGTGGGGGGAGTCAAGTGGGCAACTTTTATGGCGTCTAGCCCTAATTTGTGAGAGTGGCATTGGCTGATTACAAAGTGATAAGATCAATTAATACAACTTCATGTCTGCTTCACTTCAATTTCCAAACTAATTATAGGTGCTCATTTCCCATCAAGATCACCATGGCTTACTTAAACCATTAGGTTATTTCTTATTAGTTTATTGTCATTCAAAGCTTTGGATTGGCTTAGTTGGATTAAACAAATATTTTAAGTTAGTTCAATCCAAATGTGAATGGTCATAATATAATATGTGAATTGAGATTCAATAAATTTTTGGACTCCATTTAAGCACTGTAGATTTACACTTGATAATTGTTGCCTTTTGTACTCCACTCTACTTATCAGTTTTCGCAATTTTTCATAAAAGCCACTTTTAATTGCACTTTGTGTGTTTTTAATTGGGAGTTCATCCAAAACCCTTACGAAAGAATATTCGTTTTCTGAGCGTGTGTCTGTGTGTGTATGTGTGTTCTTTTTTCAGATACGTGAATTCTTGAATCTTTCTCTTTTTGAGAAAAGGATTAGATAATCAATTCCCAATTAAATTTTTTTAATTTTAAATTAATTATTATATGATTAATTGTATCAATTGATACTAATTGATTGATTGATTAGGATGGATCACAAATATTATGTCCAACATCCATCATGGCAGTTCATAATCAAATAAAGATTAATTCAGATATAATAAAATTCTTACATACATTTAATATATCGATTAATTAGGTGAAACAATTAATATAAAGTTATTAAAATTAGCATTTTAAATGATAAAGTGTATCAATACGCAATTTTGATGAATTGCTTGTTATACTATTTGGCTTTCTAGGAATTTCTCCTCAAATATATGATTGATAATATACAATTTAGTGAAGTTGTTAGGTCCAACATTACTCAATCCAAATTTTTGCCCAGAAAGATAACCTTACTCAATCCAAAGTATTAAATTTAGACGAAAGATCTGCTAACTCACAGTAACTGTACTTTTAAAGATTATAGTGCACTTTATTATTGTTATTATATATATATTATATTATTTTTCACCCCTAAGACTTTCTAGGTATCAAAACAAATATATATGATAAAATTTTTTTAATATTTTTTGTTTGAAATAGTACTAATATTAATGAGTGAGCTAATCAAATCATTGGATAAAGATTTTTGTAGTAATCTTTGATCGATTAGCCGTTTGTTTTCTGGACAGAGATATGATGTTGTTCTGTACTTCTACTGCTACATTCTTCATTCTGGAAATTTTGGGCCAATACATGCTTTATTTCGATTGTTGGCCCAAATGGGTGAGATACTGTTCCCATCTTGACCAAAATAGAAGATGCAAATTGGGCTGAATCGATCTTTTGGGCTTCAACTAATAGATGACTACGATTGAGAGGGTATGGAGATAATAGAATCAGAAACCTCCAAACTCTCCTTAATGATGAAAACAAAAAAGGTATGATTTATCGGATTGCTAATCTTCTAAAATTTAAAAGATCGGCTTAACAATAGAGGCACTTAAGACTATAGAGATTTGTATAGTAAGATGAATAATTGGATACAAAATTAGATTGCAAGAATTATATTTTTATTATTGAAATTCATATATTCATGAATCAGTATTAATTTGGTTAGTTCTTTCTGGTGGTCAAGTTGGTGCTTTGATGATTAGATCGTGTGCAAAATAAGAAATTATCCTAACCACAAGAAGACCTTAAGCCCCCTTGTGGACTCCAATGTTTGAGGAGATACAGTGTAGTACAAGATAGAAAAGAGAGAGATCAACAGACTTAAAGAGCTAAGACCTAATATTTGGACATTAAGTTACCTTGACATTTACAAGGGAGCTCCTAAGGTATGCCTTTAGGTGTCATTGAGTACTTTTAGCAGGCTAGGTAAGTCCTTGCTCAGGCAGACCAAATTTGTCTATTTATTTTAAGGAATGAGTAAGTGTTTTTTTTTTTAAATTTGAATTGTTCAAATTTGATATTTATTTTTAATCTAAATTATTATTTTTTAAATTGATAGTTAAAAAATTATTTTTATTCTACATCTGGTATCTTTTTAAATAAAAAAAATCAAAAAATAAACATTAAAAATATTAAATCTGGGTCATTTAAATTCAGTCTAGTCGGCTTATATTAAAATGAGTAGGAAAAAATAAATAGGAGATCCAATTTAAATTCATATTTATCAGATCCAATTTCTCAAAAGAGTGTTTTGGGAATAAAATCATGAAACTCATGCAAAGAGACCCCACCCTAGTTTCATAGCAAAGATAGTAACTCAACTCCAAAAATTCTAGTTGCTTTGACTCCCTATTATTGCCTTCTTAACTCATTTCACAAAAGATGTATACGCAGTCAAATTCAAGAAAAAAAAAGGGGGGGGGGGGGGGCAATAGACCAAACAGGGGCTAGAGTACCACAAGTCATGTAAATGGGATTCAGATTTCACATTAATCCCTTTTGTTTAAAGCCTCAATAGCAGGTAAAATGTCATTGCAGGCTTTCCACATGAAATTTTTATATTTATTTGGAAGCTTCAGATTCCCATTTTTCCACAGGCCATTTCCAAAGTTAAAGAGTCAAAATATTAGTCCACTTCTTCTCCATCATTTTCTTGTGACAGACCTCACAGTAAAAATTCCACTGGGGCGACTAGCCCAATTTCAAGGATCACACACATTCCTACTGCTTAAAGGGACACCCAAAATAATATTTCTTTCTTTTGGGCTGAAATCCAAAAGGAAAAAAAAGAAAAAAAAAAGAATCTCAACATTCCATTCTTTTCTCCCACTTTAAAATTTTTTAAATCATATACCTAAGAGATCATGACATGGAATTAAGGGTGGACAAGTATAGGATTGTCGACTATAGGAAGCCATGGACCATTCCAAATTCAAATGCAAGTTCCATCCCTCATATATAATAGAAAATCACATTTTAAAGCATTACAATCGGTTCAGATTTGCACAAGAGGAGATATCATGTGCCTTCTAAATAGAAGGTTTAAGATGTTTTTAAAACTTTAATTCTTTTTAAAAAAGTTCTGTTAGGTTTTTAGTAACAGTTGGCGGCTTTACTTGCTACACAGCATGCCATGCTGCGCAGCAGGTGATCCATTTTCACATTACAACCTACTCCACCAAGTATAAGATGGCAATTTCCCCGATTGAGCCGACAAAAAATTATCTTGAGGGAAATATCTCACTTTCAAAATGCCAAAGAAAAGAGGGTTTTGTTGTTGAAATATTTGCCAACTTTGTTTAGTCAAGAGAGCTCAATAAACAATGCAAGATCGAAGAACTCAATACCTCCCATTACTTTTGGCAATTTAGCCATTAAACTAGTCAGATCTTTCCCCAAAGATTTAAGTACCGGAAAACAATTCATGGAATGGTTAGTAATTGATTGAGCAATAGCTTTTATAAGGACCTTCTTACCTGCCTTTATGAGCAACTCGTATTTTCTGCTTCTCTTCTGGAAGTGTGCTGTTTAAAGGGGAGAAGATCTGTTCCAACATGCTGTGCTGCTCCAAGAAATGCTACAGAGAACCGACTTGCTTTATGAGAAGTTTTCTTTCCACCTTTAAACATTTTTCCACATTCTATCCTTAGGAGTCTTGGGTTTTGAGCTCTTGTTTCTACCTACTATCATAGGAAGACCAAGATACTTCTCGTCAAATGCTATGGTCTTAATGTGCAAGAACTCCATAATCTCCTTTTTGAGTTTGAGAGAAATTCAGGCTAAAGAATTATGGGTGACTTCTCTTAATTAATTTTTTGCCTTGAATCAGCTTCATACTCCTATGAAATCCCCTTAGATTGCACACTATTCCCGTGATCTGCTCATAGAAAAAATTAATTTAACATCTGCACAAAACAAATGAGAAACACTGGGAGTCACCCTGCAAACCTTCAGTCTTGGATTTCACCCTCACACTTCCTTTGGGAAGTAAAAGAACTAAATCCCGTAGCACAATTAAAAAAACACATAGGGAGAAAGGATCACTTTGCCTTGATCCCGGCTCTGGAAACTTTTTTTTTTTATTTGATAGGAAATAAAACACACACACACACAGAGTGTGCATTTATTCAAGAGAATAATTCAAAAATATAGATGTGACAATCATAGCGAAAATTTAAATAGTAAACATTGTTCAACAAAAAAATCATTTAGTCTTAATTAGTGTTTCTCCTATTTTCAAAAAACTACAAGAACTGATTAATAAATCCATCTAAACTATAGGAACTAATTTATTATAAAATAAGTATGAAAGTTAGATATATTCAAGGATAAGTACAAGAAAAATAATAATAATAATAATAATAATAATAATGATAATAAAATCAATCTACGAATTATTATCTTCAAAACTCATTGAAATTTGACTAAATAAATTACATTAACGAAGTGCTCTAACCGAATTGACATTTTACCATATTTGCTTTGAATTTGAAGGCTGTTGGAAACATGCACATTGGTACTTCATTGTTCATATTGAGATGATTAAATGAAGTCATCTAATTATACTTTTCCTTTACGCTACTTAGACACAAAACATTCTTCAAGTTGGCCTGAGATATGATGTGAAATAATCAAATCATTGGTATGATTTACTGTAAAGAAAAAAAAAAGGTATAATTTATTGTATTGCTACAACAACAACAACAACAACAAAACCTTTTCTCATTAAGTGGGTTCGGCTACATAGATCAATCGACGCCATAAATACCTATCGTAAATCATATTTTTAGACAAACCATTTAAATCTAAATCTCTCATAATAATTTCTCCTATAGTTTTTCTTAGTTTTCCTCTACCTCTAATTATTGGACTATTCTCCATCTCATCTACTCTCATAATTGGGGTTTCTATAGGTCTCCTCCCAACATGACCAAACTATCTAAGTCTTGATTCTACAATCTTTTTCACAATAGGTGCAACTTCCACCTTCTCTCTAATGCATTCCTTTTTAATCTGATCTCGTCTAGTGTGTCCACTCATCCAACGCAACATTCTCATCTCTGCAACATTGAACCTATTCTCTTGTTGACTTTTTATTGTCCAACACTCAGTTCCATACAACATTGTAGGTCTTATAACTGTGCGGTAGAATTTACCCTTAAACTTGAGTGATACTCTTCTATCACAAATAACACCCGAAGCACTCTTCCACTTCATCCATCTCGCTTGAATCCTATGTTTTACGTTTTCTTCTATTTCCCCGTTATATTGTATGATTGATCCAAGATATTTAAATTGTGTGACTTGTGGTATAACACTCCCTCTTAACTGTAACCTTAACTTTAACTTTAACCTTAACCTTCTTAGTGTCTAATTTATTGTATTGCTAATCTTTTAAAATTTGAAGGATCGACTTAACAATAGAGGCATTTAAAATTGAAGAGATGAGTATAGTAAGATAAATAATTGCATATAAAAATTATACTACAAGAAAAATTTTCAATTAAAAATTCAATTATCAGCTTATCAATTTGGTATTGATGAATTAGTATTGATTTGGTCGACTCTTCTAGTGGTCAGGTTGATTGGGTTGATGTTCCAGTGATTGAATCCTTTTTAAGACTAGCAAAATAGTGAATGGTTAGAACCACAAGAGGGCCTGAAGCCCCGCAGTGGATTCTGATACTTGGAGAAAAAAAGAGTGTAATGCCAAATAGATAGATAAAAGCTAGGGAGATCAAGAAACATGTAGGTAAAAAATTCATATGCTTTGACTCCCAATTATTGCTTTCTTGCTTAACCAATTTTATAGAGGACGTATAGGCAATCAAATTCAAAAAAGGGATAGAGTAACATAAGTCATCATTGAATGTAAAATGGATTTAGATTTAGCATTAAACCTTTTTGTTTAAAGCATCAATAGTAGGTAAAATCTCATTGCAGGCTCTCCACATCAAATTCTTATATTTCCATTTTTATCTCCCAGGCCATTTCCAAAGCTAACGAGTAAAAAACATTAGTCCAGTCGTTCGCCGTCATCATCTTGTAACAGAACTTAACAATAAATATTCCATTGTAGGAACAAGCGCATTCCAACTATCATACACATTCCTATAGCTTAAAAGGGTACCCAATATAATATTTCTTTCTTTTAGGCTAAAAACCAAAGAAACAAGCTCAACATTTCATTCTTTTTTAGAGTTGGTTTAATACCTTAACCTCTTACCTATTTTACCATGGTCCCATTGTCTATCTCATTGCATCTTATATGTATTGGAGCATAAATATGAGGAAGAATACACTTCCCATGAAAAATAATGAATATTTAATGGTGTTAGTTGCATTATGTAAGATTTCATTCTTTATTTTATATTCCATAGACCATATGAACTTATCATTATCATTTTCTAATCATAACACATCCATATAAGCCATACACATCACTTTTGGTCTCATTCATTTCGGATTTGGAACTACATCTCACAAAACTCATGTTTTGCTCTTTGGTTTAGTTTCTAGCTTTCTAATACAAACTTCAAAAATTTATAACTAATTTTAGAAAAATATAAATCATGCAAATCATACTATTCTGGAAAGTTGTGGATGTTAACTAAAGAGTAAAAATAGTTTCAGATCAATGTCATGGCCTTAAACCCACAAAAATTGATGAACTAGTAACTCATGTCAGACTGCGTTACTAATACTATCATGCAACATCAAATATTCATTTCTCCTTCTATAAAGCTCCAAATGAGGTGATCTCGGTGGATGTGATCTAATTTATGTCTATAAAATTATATGATAATTAGATTTCATTTGACTCACGTGTGACACAGAGAAGTAAACTGACCAAATGAACAGTAACTATACTATTTATGTATAATTTGGCCAATTTTAAAAAATCATATTAAATTTTCTAGAGCTCCAAATTGAGTGTTCTTTGACTCTGTGAAAAGCACTAAATAAGAGCTACTTGTTAGCCAAATTTCATGGAAAAATTCACTCATTTAGTTAGATTTTGGTTTAACTCACCATTTGATCAAATTTAAATTCCAAAATAGGATTTTAAGACACCAAATGCTCTTTTTGACTTTCCACAATCACTTGGACAAGTTTAAAAGCACAAATACAATATATAAAAACATGTCAAATAATATAAATCATCATAGAGCTCAATCTCACCTTGCCACTTGCTATCACACACAAGCATATTATATCACATAAGGGTAAACGAGTGGCAAAAATCCACATATTCATTCATCTAGCTTCCACATTGATACATACACCATCTATACATATATTAGAACATATTCAATGGTTTACATCATGTACACATCCTATAGTTACATAATTTGACATCAAAATACCATTAAAATGCCTATGTTTCATAACCCTTTGTCAAAGTCTTGATCTTTAAGGTTGTTGGCCTCTATTTCTTTATCCACTTGGCTTACCTAGACATTGTTAGGCATATGTGGGAGAAGAATGAGATTTAAAGAATCCCAATAACTCTTAACCCTTTTAAATATACATAATGGATGCATATACAAGTCAAAAAATGCATGCATGATATTCAAGAAACTAGTAAGTATACATAAATTATTTTCCTTAGCACATCAACTCATACATAACAAACATAAGCTCTCAAAAGTATTGGTTTAGCCTCACCCAACTTTCTTGAAACTTTTGAATTTGTCTCACCTACTTTCAAGAGACTTTTGACTTAACCTTACTCTTCTTGAGACTTTTTGCTTTGTCTCACTCATTTTTAAGGACTTTTGGCTCATCCTCACCCTTACTAAGAGACTTTTAGCACAACTAAACCCATGTAAGTCATAAAGCAATCATAAACACATTTCAAGGAACATAATGGTACCATAATATGTAAACATTGGCTAGAAACATTTCTCATAACTCAAACATACATACAAGCACTCAATGACAAGAAAACAACCAAGTTATGCAGTGAGAAAGGTTAGAGAGATATCTTGAAACAAGATTCACACACTTTTTCCTTGGCTATTCCTCCCTCTTTTCGGCAGCACACTTGCAACTAGGTGAAACTTGATTCCTTTAGCCTAGACACATCAAATAGGGCACAATTAAATCATGGAAGTAAGCTCTAGTAGCACACACAATCTATGGAAGCTCACTTTGTTCTATAGTTTACTTATGGCTCTATACAAGACCTAATGAAGCAACTATTAGAATTTAAGATCTTGGTTCTATTTTCTCCTTCTATCTAGGTCTCTTGACTTCATTTAGACCTTTTGGAGTCATCACAAATTCGTTTCCAAGAGCCTAGATGCAAGTTGCTTCTTTAAGTCTCATTATGAAACTTATACCTTTATCTCACAAACCAAGGTTTCTAAATTTTTTTCAAGGCTTCCCTTGATGTTCTTTCATCATATTTAGTTCCTTTTTACCTTTAAAGAAATTTAAAACTCTCCTTAGATATGAGATCCATGCTTGGCCGAGACAATGGAGACCTAGGAGCACTCATAGATTTTGCAACTTCTTTTGAAGGAAATGGCACATGTGAGGCTTTTTAGGCATCTCAAGAACCCATATATGCTCTTAGGCAATTATAAATACTACTAGAAAGTTTTATACATACCATGATGCAATAAAATCCCTAGGTTTTAGAAACCTAATTTCTAATGCTTCTTTTTGGAATTTCTTTGCATCTACTTGTTTCTTACCCTAAAAAACCTAGGTTTCGTGCTTGGTTTAGGTCACATTTTGCTCCCTCTTGGTTATTCTCTTAGGTGGCTAAAAATCACCTCTTAAGAAACAAGAAGAAGGAAGCAAGGAAATTCATGATATTACTTTGATTCAAGCCTTTTTCAAGAGTCTTCTCCTTTGCTATGGCTCCTCCTTGGAATTTCAAACTTCCCCTCTCTGAACATGAATCAAAATAGATCCAAATCATACACCAAAATCATAGAAAAAGAGAGGAGAAGGAGGAGAACAAGTTTAATGAAGGAAGGAGCAAGAAAATCTTTAGTTTTCCTTACCTTTTCTTAGGTTTTCTCCTCCCTTGAAGCTCCTTCTTGTGTGCCCTTCTTAGCATAACTTCTCCCTGGTTTTAGGCAGAAATTAAGTAGGTTAAATGTGAGGGAGAAATGGGACACCACCTATATATAGCTAGGGATCCATTTAAGGGCTTTTCAAAATGCCAATTTTGCCCTTTGTTATTGGTTTCTTCTCTCAAGGCTCATTTCAACTCCTTTTTGAAAAATATTTTTTTTATCATAAAATTTAGATCCTTTAACCTATAAATTTCCTTTAGAATCACTCAAATTAAATCTAAAACTTTTTTGAAAGAAAAAAGTCAAAGTTTGAGTCCACCAATATTCTAAAATGTAAACCAGAGGGAATTTAACTGTTCTAGAGGTTCTTATAGCTTTTAGGGCTTATAAGAATCCCAAAAAACTCAATTGTTTCATTTAAAGATCTCTCCTTTGAGTTTTCTAAGAGTTGCTTAAAATTACGAAAGTGCCACTACATTTCGTCAAATTTTTCTTTAGCCACTTCAGCTCCAATTCTTGGGCATCCTAAGCCTTGGTTTCTTATTTTCTATTATTTGAAATTTTATCCTAATTTTATTTGGCTTCAACTCATTTATTTTAAAGGACTTTCTTTTATATCTTGCCTATTTATATCGTTTTTACGAAAATCAGGTGTTACAGTTGGAGCAATTTATAATCCCTTCTTTGAATGCTTAACACTTAAACTTAAACAAATCTATTTATATACAATAAAGTGAAGAGGTGGTGTTTCAACCAAAAACTAACTGTGCACTTGGACTAGATGGCTTTCCACCAAGTTTTATCATGAATTCTAGGACATTTTCAAGAGTGATGTGATTAACATGTAACTTCTTTCTTTACTTACGTTCACATGTTGAAAAGTTTGAATCAAATGCATAGTGCCTTTTTTTTTTCCTTCCAAAAGGGGACTATCTGTAGACTTGAAAGATTATATGCCTATTAGCTTATTCAATGTGCCATACAAGATTTCTCCAAAGTTTTGTATAATTGTTTAAAACTAATCTTGTTAGACATTATTATTCCAAATCAAAGTGTTTTTCTTCAAGGAAGACTCAAATCGAATTATATTGTCTTAGCATATGAGTTGGCATATACATTGCATCAAACTCATTCAAAAAAGAAGAGTTAGTGCACTTATAAATTGATCGTTTGCAATTAATTTTTAAAAGATAAAGCTAGCAAGTGCATTGATTGTTCAAGTAATTTAGTGAACTTGATGTAGGAGTGTTGTAACATCCTATAAATTATTTAGTTAAGGTTTTAGATTAATTGTATTTATTATGGATTTTGGAGAAAATAAATTAAATTATTAATTTTTGAGGAAAATAAAATTACATTCGAGGTTAAATAAATAATTTGGAGAATTTAATAATTAAATTGAAAAAATTTATTGAGGTTGTTTACACTTAGAATTTTATTTTTATTTGAATTAGAAATGATTTTTAACCCTAAGCTCCTTATTTCCTTAATTTTAGAACAGAGATCCATTACCTAGGGCCTATGTTTGATAAAATGTTAAAGCCTACTCTTTGGACTAGCCCAAAAACTACCTTAGCCCCATCTCATTCCTCTTCATCCAATTTTACACATACATGCTGGAGTAGAGAAGATAGAAAATGTTGAAGAGTGGTGGAGCTCTATAGGTGTTGCATTCTAAGACTTGTAGAGGGAGAATTTTCATTTTTTAGTTGAGTGAAATCTGCTCACTCTCCTTTTCATTTTGATTCAAGCAGTTTGTGATTTGGTTACCATTTGTGGAATCATAAGGTTTAAAATTTGGAGATTTAGGAATATTTTTGGGTAAGAAATTGAAGGAGTTGAACTTAAGGTATGGGTATAAATTTCTCCTCAAATTATGGTTGTCTTTCCTCCAAATATTTTCTTAAAATTTAGTTTAGTGTTTAGGCTTTGTGTATATGCAAAAATAGGAAGAACAACATGCAAAGCTTAGTGTTTGATGATATAGGTTGAAGATCGGTGGCTTTAAGAAGCTTGGTGGAGGTAAATTACTTGATTTCATAGGCTTTAATATATTTAAAATGAGGAAGTACTTGTATTAATTAAGTGTGGCTGATTGTATATAAATGCTCCATGCTTGGGTTGTCCTCTTGGAGTGTGTCATATCTACTTAAAGAAAGAATGGCATCTTTAGGGAATAACTAGTGTTTAATTCTACTTATATTTGTAATAATATCATATTGATTGCTTGTACATGTAGTTATATGATGCTAATAATGAGTTTGACTTTTCATATTTGTGGATACCATAGACCATGACTTTGTCCAACTAGATGGAATTGTGACTATGCTCCTATTTAAGCATATGTGCTGTGATCATGCTTATTTTATGGGAGAAGTTGTCATGATTGTGCCCTTCCCTGAGTTGTTGGCCAATAACTGAGTATATGGATAAATGGTTGCTAGTATGAGATAATGATCATCTGATAGTTAAACTTGCTTATTTAATTAATTCATGCTTTTCTTTAATTATTTTCTTATGTAAAGCATTATAGTTGGTTATTCTATATTATATGTTTGGAATTTTACCTTAGTTATTGAGATCTTATATTGCACTTCAATTGTAGGCTAGCTTTTCAAGTGAAAGATCCTTTAGTGATGGCAAGAAAAAGTCATCGGAAAAGTTGACCATAATGCCTTAACTTGTGTAAGCTTGGCATTTTGGTTTTGATGGAAGATAGATGTTAATGATAGATATTGTGTATATGATTACTTTTGTATAACATCACGTTGCATCATAACTAGCTAGGTATAGGATTTCTTATGTTGGGTACAAGTGGGATCAATATCCCCCTTAAGATAATCTTTTGATTCTTTTGTATATAGTTCCTTGTTCATGTAAGTTCAGTAGTGCTATAATTTTTCCTCCACAGTGTAGTATTCTAAGATAGAATCCTCTTTCATAAGGCAACTGAATTGCATTATTGTCTAACCCAAATTTAGCTTCTTTTTATGTATTTTTCAACCTATAAAGTTATAGAAACTTAATAAGCAATAAAATACTATAAAATGTCAATTAATTACCACTTAAACTACCTAAAAACTCAATTAAAATACCAAAAATACAACTCAACTCAAATTAACACTAAGTAAAGCCTAAAATACAACTTTATCAAAATTAAACAATAACCATCAAATTCTACTACCTTAAACTATGTGTTAGCTAAATTTGTCAGCAACAAACATTTGATTTTAAGCTAAACAACCTATAAATAAAGATCACTAAATTTAACTAAGCCTATAAATATCAAATTACATTGAATTGCTAATGACTTATGACTAAAACTAATTGAACACAAACTTAACTAGAAATTACTTTTATTCATAAAAACCTAAAACAAACTAGAAATTCACATGATAAGTCTCTTGAAATGATGTGAAAATATGATAAATCTGAGACTTATCACTTATAAATTGGATATTACCAAGGTATATGATAAACCATCTTGAAATTTTGTACAAGCAATACTTTGCAAAATGGGATATCCTATTCAGTAGATTCAATTACTTATGCAATGTCTGATAATAGTTAGTTAGCAAGTATTGCTAAATTGTATTCCTTCCTAGTCAATTGAACCTCAACGGGGGATTCGATAAGAGGATCCATTATCTTTTTATTTATTTATTCTTTACTCTAATGTTTTGTCTTGTATGATTGTTGAGGTAGAGCATAATAAGGCATTCCATTAGGTTAAGCCGATCTCCCATCTAATGCATGCCAATGACATTTTGCTTTTTTTTAAAGTAATAGAGCAAGCATATACGATGATTAATCGCATCTTGGAGACATATAGCTCGTTATTACAATAAGTAATTAATCTTTCAAAATTTGAGATTATCTTTAGCCTAAATGTTTCACATTCCCTTAAATATAAACTCTTGATTTTTTTTTTTGGAAAGTATCATATAAATATAGGTTGCCAAAATATTCAAGTACTTAGGTTGATATTGATAAGAATAAAACTCATATATATAAGGATGTGATGGAGAAAAATGTTAAGCAAACTACAAACTTGGAAGGTTATGCTTTTAGCATAGGCAATTTACTTAAACCTTATTAATACTATTATTAGTTCCACCATTTTTACTATTATCTTTCTTTGAATTGCCTAAAAAATGTTGTCAAAAGATTGAGTCTATGGTTGAAAACTTTTTTAGGGGTAAAATCAAAATGGACCTAAAGTCTACCTATTGAGATGGAATTTGATTTGCAATTTTTGACTTCATGGTGGTTTGGGATTTAGAAGAAAACACTATATGAATATGGCATTATTAGCTAAATATAGATGGAGATTGTTTAACCTAAGGTAACATTCACTATTTGTTCTAGTTATGCAAAGCAAATACTATAAGCATCATTCTCTAGGACAAATTTCCAATCATTATAACGTAGCATGGATGCAAAAAGACATTTGTAAAGCTAGCAATCTAATATATTCTAGGTCACAATGGAGAATTGGTGATGGAAGTGATATTTCTTTAAATAATCCCAAGTGGTAGCCAATGCAGCCACCATCTAGGTTTTATTGATTTCTTAAGATGAAAATTTTATGGAAATTGAAAATACCAAATAGAGTGATTTTGTATATCTAGAAATTGCTAACAAATACTTTAACCATAGTAGGCACACTGAAAAAACACCGCTTAAGGATTAAGTGTCAATGTCATTTTTACCATAATAATTCTAAGACTCTTAATCATACTTTCATACGATGCTTTCTTGTAAGGTCAATTTAGTTTGCTTCTCCTCTCACTATCACACCCTTAGACTAAGAGGGTGGTTGGCACAGAATATAAGGTAACCCCATATTTGTAAGCCTTTAAAATGCAAAATGGAAATAATGTGATCTAGATAAACTTCTCATTCACATAAATATATGGGATGTTTATAAAAAAATTTAGCATCACCTCCGTTAAAATATGAACCATCCCTAATTTAATACAACAATCAGAAACCTATACAATTATTCTATATGAAAGCTTCCCTTTCAACATTCACAACATAGTAACACATAGGGAAAGTTGGATTCTTTTTGTAGGTCTATGGAGCTAATCTAAATTATAATAAATTTAAAATACAATTTCAAAGAAAACATTACCTATATGGACAAGTGTAAGGCTCACTAATAGAATTCTAACCCACCCCTTATGCTGTAAAAGTAGATCATAGGTTGTACTACTATTTGAAACTTGTAAAATGTTAAAAGTGAGTTTTGACACTCAATGAGTAGATAATACAAAATATGATGGGATAAACAATTTAAAATAACATGTTGTAGTTAAATAACAAGCAATGATGTCAAAGTGGGATCAAATTATCATTCAAGGGTGAAATAAATAAGTTGAGTGCATAAAATAATTAATATGAAATCATTCAATAGAACCCAATACCTCTCAATTAAGCCTACAAAAATCATCCTAAGGGAAGCATCTTACTTTTAAAATTCTAAAGAGAAAACGTTTTTGTTGTTGAAGTATTTGCCAACTTTATTAACTTAAGAGAGCTCATTAAAAAATGCAAGATCACAAAACCCAATACCTTCCATTGTTTTTGGCAACACAAATTTCTCCTGATTAAGCTAATGAATTTTGGAATTTTATGAATTTTCACTCCACCAAAATGTAGCCATTAAACTAGTGAGACACTAACACAAGATTTAGGTATCAAAAAACAACTTATTGGATAGTTAGGTATTGATTGAGCAACCACATTTATAAGAACCTCCTTACTTGCCCTTATGAAAAAAAAGTTTTCTTTTCACTTTTAAACATTTTTGTACACCCTATCCTTGATTATCTTGAATTTTGGGCTCTATTTTCTAACTATTGTTATAGGAAAACCAAGATACTTCTCATTAAATGCCATGATCTAAACGTGCAAGAAGGTTATAATCTCCTCCCTTCCAATTTAAGAGTGATTTGGGGTAAAAATATAGTTAACTTCTAGTAGCTGATTTTCTGCCCCAAATCGTCCTCATATTCTTGTGAAATCCCCTTAAACCCTGCACAATTCACATAATTTGCTTTTAGAAAATTAAGTTATCATTTGCATAAAACATATGAGAAACACTAGGAGTCATCTTGCAAACCTTCATCCCTTGGATTTCACATGTGTAAAAGATTCTTTAAAATTTTTTTGAAAATTAAAAGAACTGAAGGTTTAGATTTGGGTGAAGTTTCTTATATCTTTGCTTTCATGTTCTTCAATAAAATTATAAAATGTAAAATTTTTTTTAAAAATATAATCATATGATGTTGAGTAAACTCATACATTTGTCATATTCTGATTAGAAAATTTAATAGTAAAAGTATAAAAAGTTACATATAAATTTTTTCTATAACTAAATCCCTCAACATAAAGGAAAAAAAAATAGGAAGAGAAATGATCATTTTCCCTTAATCCTTGATTTGAAAAATGTTTCTCTGGTTAATCATAACTTCAAAAGTGACTGAATTAATAGACTTCATGATTTTACTAACATAATCTAGATAAAATTCTAGCTTATGCATCTCAATTTGGGGTTTTCATATGCTCAAATCAGTTCGATTTTACTTCAAAATTGAGCCAAATTAAATAGATTCGTTTTCAAAGGTAGAGAGTCTTGTTAGTTTGATTCTAGTTGGTTTAAGGTTGATTTGTTTTGTTCCAACTAATTTTTTTCTTGTGTGTGTATTAGATTCTTGAACAAAGTCAACATAACAGTAAGGATAAAGGGTTATACATTCTAAGGAATATTGGCTTAATAGCTATTGCCTACAAAGTCTCAATTGACCATAAATCAAATTTTGGCCACTTCTCTTAGTAAGAGAAGAGGGTATGTTCAAGGGAAAGGTTATAAAGCAAAGGCTATAAGAAAGAGAGGCATGGCTGAAGTTGACATCAATGCTATCATGTCTTTAGTATATGTACATCAATAAAAGTAGGCTGAGCATGTTGAGTTCAGAAGAAAGTTGTAGGCAGAGCATGTTGAGCTATAACAAAGCATATAGGCACTATTGGCTTCCTTGATGGCCTTTATCCAACAAGTATTTTTCACTTTTGCGTAATAATTAGTTTAGCCAACTATTGGTGGATATTGGTAATGTTGTCTTGGTTGCTTCATTGTTATGAGCTGTGATTTTCATGGTTGATTCTGTTGAATAATCAATGATAGATATTGCCCTTCCCTTGTTCTTGGGTTGTTACATATTTACCTGTTTACTTTAGAATTCTTAGGGAGATTGCTAAAAGAATGCTAAGCTAATGTAATTGTTGCTTACCTATGACTGTTAGTAAGGTTAAACTCTGTTTTCGTGTTACGAATGTTAAGCCAATAATTGTTATAGTCCTATGACAATTGTCGTCCCAATAGTTTCAAGCACGAAAATTTAGTATTAAATCTGTCTAAAGTTCTTGTGGTTGTCCTATATGTTTTGAGTTTTAAATCTACCACATTTTACGTGTGGAATCTTGGTTTAGATGTTGTCCTTCCCCTGTTTTAAGTGCAGAATCCTGTTTTTAGCATAATTAATCTTTGATTTTTAGTCTAATTTAAGTACAAACTTTGGGTTTAACTTGCTACTATCCTAATGGTGATTCCAACACATTTTAACATTGATTTTCTTGCTTGGTTTATGTCTTTAATCTCTCTTAAGCTTGCTGCTCATCCCCAATGGTCCTTCTTTGTCAACTAATGAAAATAAAGGGAGGTAAGGTTCGATTTATGCTTAACCTTTGGGACTGTCCTGAATATGTGATTGGTTTTAGTTAAAAGTATGCATATACTTTTCTCTTTTGCGTTTTTTTTTTTTTTTTGCAGCGGATACAAATTCAAACCATCGCCACAAATGCTCCAGGTATTGCTACAAGGACAAATGATTTTGAAAATGAAAGAAATTGAATATATTTCCTATATTGATTATTGTACATATGGGTGTTGATTATTGTACTTGTAAATGTTCATTAATACTTCTCAAGTAGTTATTAGGTTGATTTGTTTTAGAATATTTTATATTGAACGTTATGTATATGTGCGTGTGTATATATATATTAAACTCAATTTGAAATAATGATATTATTTGTATTATTAGAGGTTTGAACAATTGTTTATGGTCATTGGTTTTAGGATTACAACATAATTCTAAAATGAAGAATTTGGAAAAAAAATTAAAATCACTTTTGATACCAGCTTTAGTGCATGTTTCAAAATTCATTTAAAAATCACTTTTGTGTAGAAACAAGAAATTGTTGTTTCCTTAAAAATATGGTTTTGGGCTCCAGAAATGTAAAAACAAACACACCATTAGTTACCATTAAAAACAAATTTTCAGTGGCAGCTCTTCCCAGCAACAAAATGAATATCTTTTAGCAGCCAATTTTACTTTTTTTAATGACTTTTGTGGTAAAGTACTTTCAGTGGCCCCTAAAACCTTTAGGCTAAAGGTATTAGCTACAATTTAACAGCAACTTAAAATTCGCTCCCAAGGATCTTTGGTAGCAGCTTTTGGACTTTCAATGATGATTGGAGTTGCCATTGAAAGTCAATTTTTTATAATAATAAGTCCGTCCAGAAAGAATCCCACGGTTATAATTTATCTTTTGAATTTTCTTTTTACCTAAAACTAAGGTGTTGTATACAGTCTTCATTATTATTTTTATTTTTTACATAGATGATCTTGAAAATAGTGATATATAAATCAAATTTAAATATATTAAACTTATTTTAATAGCAAATGTTGAGATATAATAAGTTAATTTATTATGGATTCATCAGCATCCTGAATATGCTTAGATCAAAATGTCAATACTGCAAATTATTTTACTGATTTTGAGTCCTGCTGCCACGCATAGATTGTAAAGAATAATATATGAAAAGAGAATGTTTTGGAGAGATTTGATAAAAGGAGGCTTGCGTTACATATATTTAGAATAGAATAAAGGTCGTATAGCTTGATTGCCAATCAACGTGGGAATAATTATGCATGGTGCAAGGAAACAAAGAAAAAAGATAAATTAATACTATTCTAACATAAATAAATGACCTATTTTGAATTTCCTTCGTCACATTCTAATCCAATTTAGCTAATGGCCTTGACATGAACATGTGGAAAAATCTCTGTAACGCTAAGCCATCACTAGGTAAGCACTATAAATGGTTGGATGAAATAAACAGCCACCCAAGTCGCATGAAAGAAAAAGTAGGTCTTCGTCACATTCTAATCCTTTTGCTCTGGAGTGTGTTGCTCCCCTCTTTTTCAATGGAGTTTGAGGGGATCGAACCTCCCACCACAAGCATAACACCACGTGGTCATTGGCCTAGAAGAGTGGTGTGATTAGGGTTGCTCTTGGATTTGTCGAGACTTCTTTCAGGTGATTGTTAGGAAGAAGAGAAGAGAAGAATTTGTTCCTTTGTAGGGTTCACTTTAGCTAATGAACCAAAACCCATTTTGACCAAGCGAACAACTTAAGCTATTTATCTTCACCTAATAAATATTTCTTTATGAGCCCACATGACGTGTAAAATTAAATGATATGGTCTAATGTCATTGAATAATGTACAAAATAAGGTGGTGCTATACATGTACACACACATTTTTCCTTACAGTTGACATGACAGAATACGACAAGCTTGCTAACCTCGTGTGACAAATTAAGAAGGAATGTTATAGTCAAAGGAAAAAAAAATTACATCAGATTTTGGCTCCCATAGAATTCTCACGTCCTCTCCTTTTAGAATCTGGATCCCTTATTGCAGGGGGTGCAGTAGCTTAATTTTAATGTTTTTTTTTTTCTGGGGTTTGAAGTTTAAGATAAAAGTAATACTTTTAAAACTCGATTAATAATTAAATTGGTAAAAGTACTGATTCACAATTTATTAATCGAACTGTGACCAAACTGATAATAACTTAATATGTATTTTTAAAATTTTATGTAGTAAAATTTTAATATAACAAATAAATTATTAGTAAATTTTAAATATTTGATTATTAATTTAATATTTCTTAAGATGTCTGGGAAATCATTTTTAATTGAAAAACAAAAATTATCCATAATTAAAAGGTAAAAATATATAATATTAAATATTTGAAATTCTTAAATTGTATTAAGATTCTACTTATTATTAAAAAATAATAATTTTAGTCAAACACTTTTATATTTGAGAAAAATGATATTAAGGGATAGGACATAATAAAAATAAAACAATGAAAATAACTAAGTATATGACTTTTATTTTTATTTATATATATATTTTTAATTTTTCTATGTTTCAATCCCTTCTTTCTTCTAATATTTTTTATTTTTAATTTATCAAATTTATTCAAGATAAACTATCTTATTATATAAAAAAAATTAAAAAAAAATTTGTTGATTGGTTCAAACTAGTTTTTGATAGATTTGGTTTGACCAATTTAATTAATTTTTAGCTAATTTGACCAATTTTTAATTAGTTTTTTGATAGATTAGTTTTCTAGACTAACTAAATCGAACTAGGGATTAATTCTTGGTCCAATTGGTTAAATGAGGCAATTTGATCTAGTTCTTTCAATTATAATATTTACTATCGCAAGTTTGAGTTTTTTTTGTTTCTAAATTTGAAAATACATATTTTACATCTTGTTTTTTCTCTGAATGTGACAATTATATTCACAATGGATTGAGCAATAGTTTAACCCCTTAACCATTTATAATTTGTAAAATGTATTTAACATTTTTTGGTTCAAATTACAAAATTACTTTTAAAACACTTTTTTTTATCCTTATTTTGTAATTTCAATAGACACTAGCTGTATTCGGCCAAGACCATTAACCTGTATTCGGCCCAACCCTTTTTTTTTTCTCGACACTAGCTGATCCAATTTAAATGAACAGCACCAAACTGTCCAACCGATATTCAACCCTTATTGCAATTCCCCAAGACTTGACCACTGTTTCCAGAAGTTGGTCAATGGTCACAGGCACTGGCAGCCGGAACTCAACAATTCAGTTACTACTATTCCTTGTTCGGCTAATTAAAAAATTCTACTATTCTTATCCATCGGCCCAATCAGTATAATTGTATAATGAGCATGAAAATCGAATTTTGTTTTCAGACACAAATCTGTAGAAGATCGCTTCCCCCTCTATATTGGTCTAAATAAGGGTTAGATGGGGACAAAATGCTTAGAATTAGTTGATAAATTGAATTCTTTTTTCATGTTTTTTTAAGGACAAATTTTCTTATTCTTTGTCTAAGCCTTAATCATGACTAAATATTTATAACAATTTATATAATCAACATCTGACCACTTGAAAATAGTTCAAGTGATAAGGATAGAGTAAAAATACCAATAATTTCAAAGATTTAAATCTTTGAATATACCAAAAAAGAAAAATCAATATCTTAGCATTAAAAAATAAATCAAATATAGCATAATATTTAAATTCAATTAAATTTTTAATTTTAAAATTTGAGTCTAAAATAATTTATCTATTAATTAATATAATCATCAAATATTAATTTGTTGAAACAAGTATTGAAATTAAGATATTATAAAAAATAACTATTTAATACATTAATTTTTATTATTACATTTCAAAAAAAGTTATATAATAAAATTTAATTGGTTCTAGAAAGTTTGAACATAATGTAAAAAAAAGTTGATAAATATCTTAGTTAAATATTATAAGTTTCAAAAGAAATATTATAATTATATTTATATAATATTATGTATAATCCTATTAAAGAGAATAGTGTAGTAATTAAAGTGTTGAAATTTTCTCTCAAGGTTATTGGTTCAAATCCAACATAAAAATTTTTTAAGAAAAATTGATCCAATCCTATCTGTTTGCACTGGTCCTTACAAGCACCAGTTTAGAGAATTATTTGGATTGGATTAGAGTTCGATTATCTGATTCCCAATCCAACCAATTGAATTGGTTAATTTGATCTAGTTATGATTATGGTGGATAAAAAGTAAAAATTACAATTGTAAGTATAAAAAATTTAACCATAAAAAAAAATTATGCTTTAAAAATTTAAACTATACTAATCTCAAACTTCAAATCCTAAATAGCAAAAGAAAAAAAAAAGGTTAAAATTCTCCTCCGGCATGGCGCCGTCCAGTAGGATCCTCCTACTGCCTCCTTTTTAAGCATCTATTAGTTATAACACACAACTTTCATTCCCTTAAAACTTCACTTTCTGTTCTACCTTCTCTGAACCTCTCCTTAGCTACATAATCAAACACTCCTTTTTTCTCTTTGCATGTGACAGAGAGGAAGAGAGACATCCTCTTAATTTCAACCAAAATGAAAAGTACAGAAAATGCAGCAGCAGAAACAATATTACCACGCTAATTTTTCCAAGGTACGTATTCTCTCTTCTTTTTCTTATTAATGTTATCTTTTAATGCTAGCTACCTGCAAGATTTTTAGTTTCGATTTTTCTGTGGCTTCCTTTCATATGTCTCTTCTTTTTTTTTTTTTTAATATTCAGGGGATGGTTTTTTTTTTCTTCTTTTTGGTTAGTGATATGTTAGAGGTGCTTTCAGACTTTGTTCGAAACAAAATTTTCTCTTCCATATTTTTAACGGTGCACTCTCTCGTATTGATATAGAGCATTTATAATTTTATTTTCAAATCCTCTTTACAAGAATCACCTTAAAAGTTCTTTTTGATTTATAAGAATAAGATAAATTTTAAAATTGTGTTGCTTAAAACTTAAAATTTTATAATTTTTTGTAACTTTATGCAACTATTTCAAGGTTTATCAAGAAGATAAAAATCAAGTATAATTTTTTAAATATTTATTATTAATTCTTCAAATAGTACTTTGATATGTTATAAGAAAAAGTTTTGAAAGAGTCAAAATATAGTATTAATTTATAAAAAAATATTCACATATTATATTTTTAATTAAGAAATTCAGTTACTGACACCTAAATATTTGCGTACCGATAAGAAGATAATTGTTGGCACATTTATTTAAGATCCTATTGTTCTTTTAATCTCAAACTAGAAGGGCCCGGGCTAATACAGCAAAAAAATTTAAAATCTGAAAACAGATTCAAAAAAAGGAAAGGCATGGAGCTCAAGAACAAAAAAAAAAAAAATACTGTTTCGAAGCTAATGAATAGTAACAGCTTTCTACAAAGTTTATAAATATATAGGTTTGAAGTCCAATGCCAATATGCAATGAAAGTGGAAGTGATACTGGCGACCACCAAAATCACCTTTTCCTTCCGCGCCACATATATACGCAGGCCACTCTGCTAATTGGATAATTGAACATATAAAAACCCACAATACCTTTTCACAGTAATTAAAAGAAATAAAACGGACATTATAGTAAGTGCAACTGATATGGCTTAAATACGTTCTTGATTTTTTAGTTTTAAAAATTTTAATGTAATCCTTCCCCTCTTAATCTTTAAAATGGCCCAATTTTGCCTCTCTCACACCTCTGTTTAAAATATAACACTAAATTAAAAATTTGTTAGTTTGGACTCCAAATCTAAATGTGAGTTAATGGTGTCAGATAAATATTTATATATAAATAAACGAATTATTAAGTTTGGAGTAAAATTTCAGACAAATTAGGTGATAGAAGGGTAAAATTGAATTATCTTAAAAAATAAGAAAATAATATTGTTTTCTTTTAAATGATAAAAATCAAATTAAAACTTTTATAAAATTATATTTAAGCCAACTAATTTATTCCGTGAATGCAAAACTAACCTTTCTGATAAGAGTAGGCTAGTGGTTAAAGCGCATGTGACTTTGAAATGGACAGTTAGTGAAGATGGGCAGGTACGTACGTAGATGCTGATTGCTGACACAACAAATGGTTTACAAATAGGCAAGAACATCCCCATCTTCATAGCCAAAAACGTTACAGCAACCTGATCGTTAATCATTTCAATTAGATTTGGAAGCTTTTCACTTTTATACATGTCCTCTAGAGTCATCCTCAACCTCAACCCTTGATATTGGACTCCAACGCGCACCATCCTAATTTTATTGTAAAATTTCCTTTTCATTTGTGAGTGGCCCAAAGCGTCCAGATCACCTATGCACAGGGCCCACGAAGCGACAAAACGACGATGTTTCATCCAGCTGATCCTAGCCATTTGCATAATTTATGGCTTCGAAGTGACACGTCTTCCTGTTTATCAGCAAATCTTCGCCATTCATCTCATGCAATTCGATCCGTTCATTTGAAAGCTCCAAGACCCACCTGATGCATTCCCTTCACCATCCAAATGCGGCAAATTCACTCATCTTCAACCTCTAGCTCTGTTCATCCTTAGTTTAAGCCGAAGTGTGGGAAAATGGCTATGGGTATAGGGTTAATAGTGGGTGCTGTTGCTGGAGCTTTGTGGGCTTGCTTTGCGAGAGGGTTTGAAATATGAAGATGAAAAAATTATTGAGATGGTTGAAAATGACATGGCTACACGAGAAGATTATAGCGATTATCATTACCAGGTCGGCTTGCTTTGAAGGCCAATTTTCTCTGTCATTTTAGTATATATGTATATATTTCATCTCTAAGTTGGATTGTATGCATTTGTCTTGATCTGTTTGCTGCTCAATGAAGTAATTAACGGTTTATCCTATGATAACCTCCTTATGTTTATGCGGCTGTTTATATATAAAGAAAAGTTGGTTTGTCCATCAATCTTTGGCATTTTAAAATTTGGCAAGCATACTTGCAGCTCAGTGTATGTTGTGTTAGCTACAATAGACAAAATTGTGAGTATAAATTGATTCGAGTCATGTTCGAGGACATTATCCTTTAGAGTTATTTCGGCATAAGTCGGTAACTCCCCAGGATTAAATGGACCCTTCTTATAATAGGGAAACAGAACAGCAGGAACCAAAGAACTTAGAAGAACGAAGGGGGAAGAGAAGAGATAACTCCAAAGATATCTGAGAGCTTAGTGCAACTTGTACAGGCACCATACATCACCTTGTATAGGCCAAGGACATGAACAAGAATGTTGAGCAATATTAAAAATAATTAATGACAGTTTAATTATAATTTAATGAAATCTGTTTTGAACGTTGGGTTCAAAAGCAAATAAAGGGAGACAGTTTCTGAATATTGAAATTAAAGCTGGTTAATGAAAAATTAAAACAGTAAATTGAAGGCTTCAAAATCTAGAAATTTAAGAAATTCATGGTCCCAATTTCAAAACTGCTGAAAACAAGGTTTTTCTGATAAACTTATTTATACAAAATATTTTTTGTATTTTACAAAAATAGTTGCAATGCCCAGTACCGCGTCTAACTCGTGCGTAGGGGGGAAATCAAAGATTTTCAGCTGTGTTACCTCTGTGTTGGCCTATTGTTGTGTGTGCGAGCCCACTCCTCTTTTTGGCCTATTCACTTGCCCAATATCATATCTTAGTATATATACACTAAAACTCTCTTTATTTTAGGCAATGTGGGACTTGAGCTTTTGACACATCTACTCCAACAATCCTCCACATGTGTCAAAAGAAAATTATCATCTGAGTTACACATATGAGTATAACTATTTCAAATCAAAGTCTTTTGGACTATGAACCAGACCTAGACCAATAACACTTAGTATACAGAAATATCAGTGAAACGTACGTTTCTATGAACCAACAAATATTTGTTATGTGCTAGAGGCTTTATTAGTCAAAGTATACCCCTACAGTTTTTGTTATTAACGACGATTTTGCTCTTTAAACAGTAGTGCGCATGCCTAGTGTTTAACGAATGCACTAGAGACTTTGCCATGGTCTCATAGAAGCGACCCCACTTCACATTCATCTAAGTGATTTTATCAAGTGCATCTGCAATGAATACATCATCCATAAGGAATATGAAATCATTAAGAGCTTTGCTCAACCTCTCAAACCATAGGAATGAACAACAATTTTAGTGCTAGCAAAATTAACATATGACTTGTTTTTACTCATATGAACCTTTTTCATGGGATCTCCAATCACAGAGGTTGGGTTACCATTATTGTTAATTTCAAATTGGCTTAAGTCCCATTCCGCTCGATGTATTATCAATTTGTTTCTTCCCCAGGGGCTTAGTTAATGGATCTGTCAGATTTACTTCTGATCTTACAAATTCGATTGAAATCACTCCATCTTTTAGCAACTGTCTTATAATATTATGTCTTAACTAAATGTGTCTACTTTTACCATTAAAGGTCTTATTTTTAGCTGTTGCTATCGCCGATTAGTTGTCACAATATAAAGACACTAATGGTGTTAATTTTTCCCCTAATGGAATATTTACTAAAAAGTTTTTCAACCACTCAGTCTCAGTACCAGCTAGTTCCATAGCAATAAACTCTGAATCCTTTGAGAATTTTGTAATAATACTTTGTTTGGCTGATCTCCAAGATACTACACCACTGCCAAGAGTGAATACATATCCACTAGTGGATTTAATCTCATCTGAATTTGAAATCCAGTTAGCATCGCTATATCCTTCAAGTACAATGGGAAATCCACTATAAAATATACTATAATTCATGGTACTTCTCAAATATCTTATCAATCTAACCAGAGTCATCCAATGCTTACTGCTTAGATAGTGGGTATATTTGCTCAATCTACATATAGCACATGCTATATCAGGCCTGATAAAATTCATCAGATACAACAGACTTCCAATAATCTATGCATATTTAGATTGAGCTACTAAATCACCTTTATATTTTGATAATTATATGCTAAAATCATAAGGAGTGCTTAAAGGAGAATTATCAAAATATCCAAACTTTTAAATAATTTTCTCCACATAATGTTCTTGAGAGAGTAAAATACCATTTGCACTCCTTATGATTTTAAGATCCAAAATCACTTTTGCTTCACCCATATCTTTCATATCAAATTTAAATGCAAGAAAGCTCTTAATTTCAATCACAACATTCATGTTAGTACTAAAAATAAGTATGTCATCCACATATAAGCAAATAATCACAAAATCATTATTTACAAGTTTTGTATAAACACATCTTTCTGCTTCAATAGTAGCAAAGCCATCACTTGTCAAAACTTGATCCAATTTTTCATGTCATTGTTTAGGTGCTTAATCCAGATAAAGATTTAACAAGTTTAACATTTTTATTTTTTTGTCAAGAAGCGACACATCCTTCAAGTTGTACCATATAAATTTCTTCTTTTAAATCACTATTTAAAAAAGCAATTTTAATATCCATTTGATGAATATAAAGCTTATGTATTGGAGCTAAAGCCATCATAATTCTTATAGAAGAAATTATTGTAACTGGAGAAAAAGTATCAAAATAATCAATATTTTATTTTTGAATAAAACCTTTAACTACTAACCTAACTTTATATTTATCAATGAACCCATCAAGATTAAGTTTCTTTTTAAAAACCCAGTTACAACTAATGGACTTAGCTTCTGGAGATAAGTCTACTAAAACCTAAGTTTTATTTTGACTAAGAGAATCAATTTTAGTTTTAATTGTTTCTTTTCCAAAGATGAGCATTTGAAGAAGAAATAACTTCATAAAAATTTAAAGGATCATCTTGTACTATATAAGTATAAAAGTCATCTCCAAAAGAAGATTCTTTCCTTTGTCTCTTACTTCTTCTTAAATTTTCAGCCAAATGTTCATTTGTATTTTGTTTAGGAGAAGAAGTAGAAATTTCCAAATTCCTAAGATTATGTTCAATTTTCAAAGGAAAGATATGTTCAAAAAATTCTGCATTTTTAGTTTCTATAATAATGTTATGATTTAAAACATCACTTTTCAAAACCAGAAATCTATAAGTTGCACTATATTCAGCATACCCAATAAACATGCAATCAGAAGTTTTAGACCTAAATTTTCTTTTCTTAATATCAAGCAACAATACTTTAACAAGACACCCCCACACTTTTAAATATTTTAGGTTAAGTACATAGCATTTTCATAGTTCATAAAGTGTCTTATTTGTTTTCTTATAGGATATTTTATTTTGTAAAAAACAAGCAGACAACAAAGCTTCACCTCATAAATTATCTGGTGCAGAAGAACTTACAAGCATAGCATTCATCATCTCTTTTAAAGTTTTATTTTTTCTTTCTGCAACACCATTAGACTCAAGTGAATATGGAGGAGTTACTTCATGGATAATTCTTTCTTTTTCACAAAAATCATTTAACAAAACATATTCTCCTCCTCTATCTGACTTTACTCTTTTAATTCTTTTATTTAGTTGATTTTCTACCTCTGCCTTATACAAAAGAAAATTTTCAAACGCTTCATCTTTATTTCTCAATAAATATACTTTAGTATACCTTGAAAAATCATCAATAAAAGTAATATAATATTTTTTACCATCTCTAGTCATTGTTTATTTTATATCACCCAAATCAGTGTGTATTAAAGAAAGCAATTCAGTTTCTCTTTATGTAAAAATGTGTGATTTTTTAGTTATCTTAATTTCAACACATACTTCGCATTTGTTTAAATAATCATTTTTAATTCCAGAAATCAAACCAAGTTGTTGTATTTTTTTAATATAAGACTTACTAACATATCCTATTCTAGCATGCTACATATCAAACAAATCAGTTATATAAACAGGTAAGTAAGTAGAAGATGATGTATTTTCATTCATTTCAATAACATTCAGTACAAATAGTCCCTGGTTACAATAACCATTTCCCATAAAACATTATTTTTTGTCATCACAATCTTGTCAAATTTGAATGACACTTTAACCCCAGCCTTTCCCAATATAGCTACAGAAATTAAGTTTGCTTTAACATCAGACATATGTAGAACATCATTGAGAGCCAAGGTCTTTTCTGATGTGAGTTTAAGAACCACTTTTCCTTTCCCAAAAACTTTTGCAATTCAAGAATCAGCAAGATAAATGCGATCTTCTCCTTCCTTGATAGGATCATAGGAGGTAAACATTTCCTTATTTACACAAATGTGCTTGGTAGCCCCAGAGTCTACCATCCATTTCCTCACATCTGATATAACAAGAGCTTGAGAAATAACCACCACAATGACATCATCATTGTTCTCATCTCCTTGAACCAAATTTATGTTTAACTTGGAAGTATTATTATTTCTAACTTTCTTTTTACATTAAGCAGCATGGTGCCCTGGCTTGCCACAAACAAAGTAATTGCCCTTGTTTTTGAATTTGGGGTTAGAATTCTTAGGATTGTAACCAGGTTTTTTTATGAGAATCATACCTCTTGTTGTGTGGCTTTGTTTATATTAAATTTTCCTTTGAGGCTATTTCCCTACCTTTTGCAGCTCAAATCTCTTTCCGATTGGTGTCTTTGATGATGATATGAGTGATGAGATCTGACAGCGACAGTTGCTTCTGCTCATGTTTGAGTTGCTGTTTATAGTCTTTCGAAAAATTTAATAATTTCTCAATGAGGATCCCAACTACAAATTCATCTAAAAGGTTGATTTTCTTAACTCTGAGTTCTTTTAGCAGCTTGTGGTATTCATTGATTTGCAACTTGATGTCTTTGTCTTCAGACATCTCCCATCAGTAGTAATTTTTAATCACAAATTTCTGTTTTTCAGCATCCTCAATAGTGTACTTTGTGATTAGTGACTCCTAGATTTTGTTGGCCTCCTAGTAGACACAGTACACATCAAATAGATTGTTAGACAAAGCACTAATAATTGTGTGTCTATAGACCTTATTAGCATATTGCCAGGCAGTTCTTTAGTTTTGGTCAGCATCAAGAATAGGTTTGGACTGGGCTAGTGCCATTACAACTCCGTGCATATCCAGAATAGAAAAGATCCGCTCTTGCCACCTTTTGAAGTTCTCCCTGTCAAACACCTCGATCTTGGATATATCCGGGGATGACTTAAGCAACATCATAGCAGGTATTGCAGTCGGAATGAAGGCTGAAGCAGTAGTACCACTGCCTCTAGAACCACCACTAGAACTTGCAACAACAACGTTAACATGATCATCAGGACTAACTCGGTGTGACTCTATAATAAATCTTAAGATTGTTAATTGCAACAAATATAACTATGAGTATAAATTGATCCAAATCGTGCCCGAGAACACTGTCCTTAAAAGTTATTCAGGCATAAGTCAGCAACTCTCCAGAATTAAACGGACCCTTCCTATAACAGGGAAACAGAACAGTAGGAACCAAAGAACTTAGAAGAACGAAGGGGGAAGAGAGGAGAAAGCTCTGAAGATGTCTGAGAGCTCGATACAACTTGTACAGCCACCATGCATCGCCTTTTATAGGCCGAGAACGTGAACAAGAATGTCAGGAAATATTAAAAATAATTAATGGCAGCTTAATCACGGCTTAATAAAATCCATTTTGAACGTTGGGATTAAAAGCAAATAAAGAGAGACGGTTTCTGAATGTTGGAATTAAAGCCTGTTAATGAAAAAATAAAAAGGTAAATTAAAGGCCTCAAAGTCCAGAAATTTAAGAAATTCATGGTCTCAATTTCAAAACTGTTGAAAATAAGATTTTTTCGATAAGTCTATTTATACAAAATATTTTTGTATTTTACAAAAATAGTTGCAATAAAAAATGCCTAGTACCGCGTCTGACTCGTGCACAGGGGGGAAATCTAAAATTTTCAACTGAGTTACCCCTGCGTTAGCCAATTGTTGTGCGCGCGAGCCCACTCTTCTTCTTGGCCAAATATTACATCTTAGTATATATATATTAAAACTCTCTTTATTCTAGGCAATGTGGGACTTGGGCTTTTGACACATCTACTCCAACATGTTGCTTGGTTGATTTTGTGTCCATCCTTAGGTTTGATGATGTTGAGTGTCTTTTATCAATTTTCCACTCTTAATCCAAATTAGTGACATATATGAACTAATCCAAATCTCTTGTCTTTTATTGGTCCATGCTGCAAGATAGGGTGCAGATCTTAATATGCTTTTTACATGAATGGCTCTCTTTAGCATTAATGCTTTCTCAAACTATGCATCGACATTTGATGTGTGTGTTTGGCTTGATTTGAAAATGATTGAACAATTTCCTTCTTACCACCTGACTGCCATTACATGATTTATTGTCTTCTTCATTGAAATACTACATGAGAAGTGATGTTTCTTGTAAAAAAACTAAGGTTTTTTTTTCGTGTTAGATGAGTATAACAAGAGGATGAAGAAGCGGGAACAAAATGTAGCGCTCAGATGGCATTTAGGTGTCCAAAATGGTGAGTTTTGGGGTTTTTAAATGAAAGGCCTTGATCGCGCGTAATGGATGGCTCAGATTGGCTAACATTTTGAAAAATTAATCAGTCCAAAACATACCGTTTCACTTAATGAAATGGTGCATTTTGGAGGAATACACAAATGCTCAGGATCACATAAGATGAACGGTCACAATTGGCTATAGAGAAACAATATGATGTTGCATCCCGCTGTGCATGCAGTATGTATCTTCTGCGTATGCAAAAGATCCCAACGCGTGGCGCAAATTAGGACTTTCGTCAAATTCCCATTTGACCTAACTATTTATTTATTTTTTTAAAAATATAAAAATTTTGTTTAATTTTGAGTTATTTGGAAATAGTTGCTTACTTTTGAAAATTTAGAAAACCACATTCAATTATTTTCTTTCAAAATGTAAGCCCTCTATTTGTCTTGCTTATTTTGTTATCGATCGAATATGTTACCTCAAACACCATCATTTATCATATGCTTACTCCCATTTCCTTGGAAATAAAAAATAACAAAGTCTAAGGTAGTATATTTGTTAACGAGGTTAATGGGATTATCAAGAAAATAGACAAAAAAATCTTAAATCTTGAAAGATAATAACTAATAGATATTTTTAGATTTCCAAAATTGAAGAGGTGTTTGTAAATTACTCAGAGGTGAAGAGGCACGTCTTCGTAGTTTTCCTTCTAATTTTTGTTTAATCTCCATATAGATGCCCAAATTACATGTCTTTCTCCATTTGAAAAATTACTTTCTCCTCCCCAGAAATAAAAAAATGCACTATACTAAATTTCTCTACAATAAAAAATAAGTCATATTTATATTCATTACTTATACAATATATCTAATATGTATATAACCATTATAAAATAGTTATTTTTAAGTTAAAATTAATTAAATTTAAGATTTTTAACATAAAATAATTGTTATTGAAATAAAAGTTTAAGATACATATTGTTTTAAGTTATGTTTTTAATTAAAAATTAATATTATCTTTTAAGGTATTTTGGTTATCAGTTCATTTTTTATTTTTAAAAAAGATTTATATATTTTTTTATAATGGAGGAAATGGATGTTTAATTTAAGCATTTCTCTGGAGATGAGAGAATAATTTATCCTTATTACTTTGTTTAATTCTTTTCTGAGAAGATCTCCTTTTTTTTTTTTACTTTTATTGGAGGGTGAAATTTAGAAAAAAGAAAACATATTAGTTGTTTAGTTCTATTTTTATTAAAAAAATAGTAATTACTTCTAATTCTGATTGAGAGTTACAACAAAATTAAATCAACTCGCGTCAGTATATAAAATTTTTGTTTAAAGCAATTCCGAAGTTTGAGGAAGTCAAATTGGCGTAGTGACAACTAGGTCATATCATACTCTTTTAGTTCAATTAATGGCACAGACAAATTCACGTCGCTGAATTTTTCCCCTTTTTTCTCAAAGGAAGACACCTTCATTTTCTGATGTTGATTTCAACTATCTTTTCCTACTCTTTTTCTCCTTTGTTTTCTAGATTCCTGAACAAAAGGTTTACATTTTACAGATAAACATACCGCTTTTTTTCATTCTGAGAATTCATTTTCATTCAACCCAAAGGAGCTTTAAAGTACAATACGTCCACATGTACTTATTGTTTTGATATGTATTTTCAGTCTCAATTTTATGTTCTTTCCTTCAAAGTTTACTTCATAATTCTGATTCTTTTTATTAATGAACACATTTTTATTTTATTGAGTAAAACACATCAACTTTTGAATTTTAAACTTTGACTTTATCAATTTTTTTAAAAAATCCGAGCTTGAAACATTGTACTTTGTACAAATTAAAATCCAAATCTGCGCTCACATGAATATGTTCGAAGTGCCCTCTTAAGTCTTACAATTTATCTCAATAAAATTATTAATTATTTCCTTTGACATCAACTTAATTATTGTGTGAGCTTTTTACAACCAAAATGTCGGCTGTTAAATTTTAGTAGATTTTTTAATTAAAAAGTTCTTTCTTTTTTATGATTGACGGTAAGAAAAAGAAAAAAAAGACTTGCAAAAGAGCTAGGAGAAATAACAGTTTTGAGTTTTATTTTCTGATCTATTATGTCAATTGTATATTATTTCCTAAATACACTTAATTAAATACTAAAATTAATTGTTTTAGAAAAAATTGTAGAAGCAACAATTGTTGTAAAAACAAGTGTAATTTCATTCTTTAAAAAATCACATAAAGTTGCAGAATGAAAAAACTCAGCACGATTTTTATTTTCTTGGGAAATTTTCTCTGTTGAGAAATGACAATCAAACATTTTCTTGGTTCAACAAACACCATCATTTGAGGGGCGATATCTTGTTCATTAATATTCTTAAGAAAATTAATTCCTAGGAGGTTTAGAGGGACAGAAATTATACATGCATGGGGGACGACGCATATTTATTAAAATTATAGATCACCAAACAGAAGAAAAGAAGAGGCATTTTACAACTGCAATTTTTGCAAATTATTACTTTGTATATTTATATGTCTAGGTCTAAATGAGCGGTACATCTTTAATTTTGTAGCTGTAACTTCGGACTCATGCCAGCTTTGGTAGCATATCTCAGTGATTTTGCACAATTTGCACCACATCTTTGACTTAATTATTATGATTTTGGTTCTCAATGTTCCTTCATAGCAAGCTATTGGAACCAAATATGAAAGAAAATTTTATAATTGCAATAACTCTCACAAATATGAATACATTATAGCACTTTATATTTTTTTCACTCAAACCAATAGAACCTATTTATAGTATTACATGTTGGTAATTGTGGTAATTCTTCACCGCCTATTTGAATTGAATATTACTTTCTAGGTTATGTTTTCTGCTAAGCTTCAGGATAACGCCAACAAGAGTTGTATGCTACTTGATGTTTGCTGCGCGGCTTCTCTTGGTGATACAACCATCTTTACTTGTGATATGTGCCGCCACCATTTCTCTTTATTTTTGTCTTCCACTTGCTTTGCTTTAGATTATGCTGCCACCAGTTTTATTTTAAAATCAATTTAATAGTCTCCATTAGCCTCCCTTTAAATTGATTTTGAAATAACACCAAGCATTATCTTCAATTTCTTAAATGCGCTTGCTTTGAGTGGTTTTGTTAAAATATATGCAACTTGTTCATCAGATTTGCAAAACTCAAGTTCTATTTCTCCATTCTTGATCAGCTCTCTGATATAATGATACTTGATTCCAATATGCTTGCTTCTACCATGAAAAATTAGATTTTTGGCCAATGCAATAGCTAACTTATTATCACACATAATTATTGTTGGAAATTCTTGCATCTATTGCAACTCTTCAAGTAATCTATGAATCCAAACTGCTTGACACACTGCAGATGTTGCTACTATGTATTCAGCTTCTGCAATTGACAAAGTTACCACTTGTTGCTTCTTTGACAACCAAGAAAACACACTTCCTCCAAGATAGAAAATATAACTAGAAGTGCTTTTTCTGGTTTCAATATCACTTGCCCAATCACTATCCGTATATCTAACTAGCTTGAAATCATCAGATTTAGCATAAAAAAGTCCATGATCTCAAGTACCACTAACATATTGTAGAATTCATTTTGCTACTTACAAGTGTGATTGATATGGCTTTTCCATGAAATGACTAATAATCCCAATTCCATAAACAATATCTGGCCTAGTGGAAGTTAAATAATGTAAACTACCAACTATGCTTTTAAAGTATGTTGGATTTACCAGTTCTCCACAGCCTTCTTTCTTTATTTCAAGGCATTCAGTGACTGGGGTTAAAATTGGAGTTGCTAAATCCATCTTGAATTTCTTCATAATATCATTGGCATACTTTTGCTGAGAGATAAAAATGCCTTCATCAGTTTATAGTACTTAAATGCCTAAAAAATAAGCTATCAATCTCATATCTGTCATTTCAGATTGGTTAGTCATAGCCTCCCTGAATTTTGCAAACATCTCTTTAGAATTTCTTGTTCTCATAAGGACATTTTTGAAATCTATCTTGCAATAGATATTCATTAATCCATGTATACCATGTTTGAAGTGCTTGCTTCAATCCATACAAAGCCTTTTTCAAACAATAGACTTTTTCTTCTTGTCTTTTCTTCACATAACCTAGTGGTTGTTCAATATACACTTCTTCTTCAAGGATGCCATTAAAAAATGTTGACCTCACATCCATTTGATGAATCTTCCAGTTATTTTGCACTGTAAGGACAAGAATTAACTTAATGATATGCATTCTAGAATCTGGTGCAAATACCTCAAAGTAGTCAATTCTGGGCTTCTGCTTATAGCCTTTGACCACCAATCTAGCATTGTAGTAATCCACCTAACCATCTGGTTTGTATTTTGTCTTATACACCCACTTGACGCTAATAGACTTCTTATCAGGCTGTAAAGTTGTCAACTCCCATGTGTCATTTTTCTCTATTGAATGGATCTCACCATACATTGCTTGAATCCATCGTTTATCAATTGCTGCATCATCATAGAAAACTAGGTCACAATTTGCAAATAAGTAAAAGTTTACAATAGTCTCATCAATAATTGTATCGTCATTGTCATTATCTAACATGACCATATAATCTTGCAAATGGGTTGGCATCACTCTTATTCATTGAGGACGTCTTGATGTCACTAGAACTTCCATTGGTGGAAGAGACCCTCTAGGAGATGGATTGTCAAGTAAAGAGTTGTTTATGCCTGCTGACTATGGTTCATCTTGTAAAATGATTCCACGTTGCTATTGTACATCATTTTGATTTCATGCCCAAGCTTCATCTTTAATGAATTGGACATCTCTACTCAAAATTACCTCCTTTGTTACTGGGTTATATAATTTATACCCCTTGGTCACATTACTATAGCAAATGAAGATACACTTTTGGCTTTTTTCATCAAGTTTCTTTCTTCATTAGTCTGGAATATAGGGATATGCAATACACCCAAATATGCACAAAAAGGAAACATCTAGCTTGTTACTACTCCAACCTTCGTCAAGGGTTCTTCCAAGAACACTCTTTGCTAGACACCTATTCAACAAAAATACAACACAAGAAACAGCTTCCACCCAAAAGGATTTTGGCAAATCTTTAGCCTTTAGTAAACTTCTGGTCATTTCAAAAATTATTCTATTTTTTCTTCAACTATACCATTCTGCTGAGATGTATAATTGGTTGTCAATTGACTTTGTATTCCTTGACTTTTACAAAAATTTGAGAATTCATTTGAAGTAAATTCTCCACCTCTATCAGATCTCAAGGTTTTCACATAAAGGCCACTTTATTTTTCTACAATAGCTTTAATCCTTTAAATTTCCCAAAGGCCTCTAATTTTTCTTTAAGAAAATATACCCAAGTCTTCTTGGTAAAATCATCTACAAAAATTAGAATGTACCTTTTATGTCCAAGTGATTCTATCTCAACTAGGCCACAGATATTTGTATGCACTAACTCCAATGGCTATTTGGATCTTCTAGCTTTTCCAACTAGAAAAGAATCTCTATGCTGCTTTCCAAGGATACATCCTTCACATTACTGATCAAGAGCTTTAATTATTGGTAAAATAGTAACCATCTTTTTCAGAGCCAATAGCTTCAGCCCATAAAAGTTTAAATGATTGAATCGAAGATGCCATAACCAATCATCATCTTTCAAGATTGTTGAAAGATTCATCATAATTTTTGTTTGTAGATTTAGAGGAAACATACTATTTTATGTCATTTGCACCTTTGTAATCATTTTGCTACTTTTGCTTTTGATTGTACAAACTCCATTCTAGATATCAATTTTCTGTCCCTTTTTAGAGAGTTGGCCTACACTTAATAAATTCCAAAAAAGACTTGGCACAAAATAAACATTAGTAATAGTAACATTTGTACCATCTTTGGATTGAATATTGATATCCCCTTTACCCATAACGTGAATTTTGGATTTATTTCCAAAATTAACTTCTGCACGTACAAATGCATCCAAATGTGAGAAAAGCTCCTTTTTCCCACACACATGATTACTGCATCCAGTATCAAGCTAACATGTATTTGCATGTTCTACATCTAGCTTATTTGTCTTGCATGCAAGCACTATGTTTTCTTCAACTTCAGCAGTATTTGCATGTTCTGTTGGCTCATCTGGCATCTTGGTATAACACTCATTTTGGTAGTGTCCATATTTTTTACATCTAAAAAACTGGACATTAGATTTGTTTCCTGTTCCATTGTGACCTCCTCGCCTTTTTAAAAAATTGCCATCATTTGATCTTTCTCTGTTGTTGGAATTAAAATGTCCACCTCATCCTCATCCTCGTCCTCGTTTACCACCTTGATAAGTTCCATGACCTCAACCATCTTGATAGCCTCCACAGTTTTGTTGAACCACCTTGCTTTGCAATGCTTGTTTAGGACTCAAGGTAGTGACCTTTTTGCTTATCTGATGTTCGTGAGAGCACAACGAACTCAATAGCTTATCCATTAACATGGTGGATATATCAGGTGATTTTTCAATTGCTACAATAACATATTCAAATTTTGCAATCAAAGATCGCATAATCTTTTCCACTACTCTGGTATCTAAAATTTCTTCACCATTGACTCTTAATTGGTTAACAATGGTATGAACACGATCAAAGTAGGCTGGGATTGATTCTGAGTCATTCATGTGTAAAGACTCAAAATCTCATCTTAGTGTCTGTGGTTATATTCTTTTAACATGATTATCACCTTTGTAGAAATTCTGTGGAATATCCCACGCTTCTTTTATTATATTTGCACATAATATTTTTCCAAATATTGATTCTTCAACTGCTTGAAAGATCATGAATAGTGCTTTCTAATCTTTTTTCTGGTTCTCACCAATGCATCTTTCTTATCTTTCTCTAATGCATCAAACTCCTGCTGATTTTTTACTTCAGTATAGCCCTTTTCCACCAAATTCCTTAGATCCTGAGATTTGAAGAATACTTTCAACTAGACACTCCAACTATTAAAACTTTTGCCATTAAATTTGGGAAACTGCAGTTGGATCGAATTAGATGCCATCGTACAAACAGGCTCTGATACCATATATTAGAACCAATATATTTGCTAATAATATTGGAACCAAATATAATTTTATAATTGTGATAAATCTCACAAATATGAACACATTATATAATTTTTCTTTCACTCACAAGTATACAAAATACTCAAAATATTCTCTCATTAGGTGTTGGATTTGCCTTGTTGCATTACAAAGACAGTCCACAAAACAAAACATTACAACACTCTATATCTTTTCACTCAAAGCAATAGAACCTATTTATAGTATTACATGTTGGTAATTGTGGTAACTTTTCACTGCCTATATGAATTTAATATTGCTTTCCAGATTATGTTTTATGTTAAGCTTCATGGTAATGCCAACTAGAGTTGTATGTTGCTTGATGTTTGCTGCGCTGCTTCTCTTGGTGATATAACCATCTTTACTTGTGATATGTGTTGTTGCCATTTCTCTTTATTTTTGTCTTCCACTTGCTCTACTTTAAATTATGCTGCCACAAGTTTTATTTTAAAATCAATCTAATAGTCTCCATCACAAGCCTCATATAGATTCCTTTACATTTCTAAATTCACAGTGTAAATTATTCCCACTTCCCAAATGACTCTTTTTTACTTTAACTAATCTAATTGATCAGTTGGTAATTTGTATGATGATCATATGAGTAATCTCTACTCAACTGATAGCTCTCCCATTTTGACACGTTTAAAATACAAATTAGTTGTATATGTTTTGTGTGTTTCTTTTATTTGTTTTGTAGATTAAATCAATTATATATGAATGAAAATATTAAACACATTTTTTAATCTAATTTATATATCTATTCATAACTGACTTAGTCTAGTTAATTATTGACATTTTGTGGACCAATTTTGCTTAAATTTTCTAGTTTATTATAAGTTAATATTAGAAACATAGTCAACATGTTAATTGAAATTTCAAGCACATTAAACTATATTAATTGATTTATTTCATTGCTTAATTAGTAGTTGACTATACTATTTTCAGAGTAGCTATTATGCACTTAGCATGTTAATTGAAATTTCAAGCATATTAAACTACATTGACTAATTTATTTCATTGCTTAATTAGTGGTTGCCTATACTCACTTCAGAGTAGCTACTATGCGCTTTGAACTTAATTATGATCTGTATTGAAAATATTATAAATTTTATTAATTTTTAACAAATCAGGATGTTTAGTTGTATTTAGTTATTTATGTTGTTCTCAAATTGGTATGAAAATTTTGTTTGTGCTTTTCATGAGGCTTTATCTAAATTTGGGTTGGTAACATTTGTCATCTTGATTGTATATTTAGATTTAATATATATATATATATATATATATATATATATGCATTTTTGGTTTTGATATGGAAGAATAAATCTTGCTAATGCTTTGACTTTGGTAGTTTCTTATATATGTTGCACTTCAACATTTCCAACTTTTTCTTTTTCTTTTTTGGTATTAAATCAAATGGAATCTTAAATATCATAAGCTTCCATTCCTTTCTCTTAATTTGAGAGAGAAATTAGCTGCTCCTTTGCCTTCTTCTCCTATTTTTTTAATTCTATGATTGCCATTATAGCAATGATGCACTTACAAGTTCACTTTGAAACCCACTCTATTTGTTTAATTAAAATATTGTCAAACCTAATTAGTTATAATAAAAAATTATTATATTAGTTGTTTTCAAGGATGAATTTTCATTTTTTTCAGTCTTTAATTTGTGATCTAGCCTATCTACCATATTTCATGCTTCTTAATTTGATTGTCATCATGGATGTATTACCTTCCAATAATTATTTAAAATGAATGAAGTGCTTTTCACGAAATGACTGCAAGTATACATATGGCCTGCTTTAGACTATTACATATATATAAGCTACTTAATTCTTATGACTTCAAAATCATGCGTTGGCCTCTCTAGCCTTACTTTTCTTGAAACAAAATTCAAATTAATTAATTCCCAGCTAAATTTTACCTTCTTGTTCTATTTTGGATCATCAGCTTTAGAAAGAAGACAAAAGAATAATGTCTATCTGATATTTTTTTTCTTAGCTCAACTTAAGCTTCTACATTCTAAGTTCTTCTAGTGGCTCTAGCATACAAAAGAACAAAACTAGAAGATTCAAATTCTTGACCCTTTTCTTTCTCTTTTTTCTATAATTGGCTCCTTCAGCTCTTCATTTGGATCCATGGTTAATAGGAATTATAAAATGATATGAAATGCGGGGTATTGCATTAACCCAGCTAAATTGATGTCAGAGCTGTTTAATCTAGTGAATGCATGAAAAAGATTAAAAACTTGCCTTTCCATATTGTAATTTTATTGACCTACAAAGGTTTCAAGTCCACTAATTGCTTTTTAGTCCTTAATTTCTTTTTTGAGGGGGGGGGGGGAGGGGAGGGTTGTAAAATGACCTTTTTCCTCTTTGTTAATTTTATTGACAAGCACCTTTCATGAAGAAGGATAATTATCTGGTTTCAGAGAAGAAGAAGAAGAAGAAGAAGAAGAAGAAGAAGGACTTCTTCTCAACTAGAAAAAGAGATATCTGCATATTTCTCTGTCATTTAGATTACCTATTCTTTGTGGTAATTGGATGAATGTGATCCTAAAGATTACCTGTTACAGAATGTCAATTTACAATCAAAATGAGGAGAATTTGTCATTGAATTCTATTGTCTAATTCTTGGCTCTTTATTTCCTTCAATCCATTTAAGGTTTTTGCTTATGTTGGTGAAAGGCTTTTAGATAGACTCAATTTACAAAAGATACATCAATTAGTTTAATCATAAAAAGACATATCTAAGTATATCAAAAGTAGGTCCTACTAAAAAATTTACCAATTTGCTCAATTATTTCTTAATGATTAGTTTAATATACTTATTTTTTTGTATAATATGTTTATTTACCTAGGAAAATTTCTACCATTGGCTTCAAATTTTGCAACCCCCATTCATCTAGTCAATAACTTAAGCAATTGCAGTTGTGTTTCCTATCAAATCTTAACAGTACTATTGTATGAGATAGTAGGCTAAGGAATCAAAACATATAGATGCTTGCTTAAAATCTTAATGATTTTGTTATAGGAAAATAAGTTCATTTAGGGATTATCATCTAATGTAATTGAACCATTTGTATACTTTCAAGTCCATTATGGAAAACAATATGTTATGCTGAAGCATAATATAAGTGGGACTTCTAAGGGACACATGGCAACTGAACTGGATAGAAAGGAATCTATGCAAGAATTGTTTAGAAGGAGTAACAGAATTTTCAAGAAGCTATTATGCCTGAGGAACTGAAGGAGAGTATTTGTATGGTGAGGAGAGAATATTCCAACGAGAGGGGAAAAATTGAAAGGACTCTCTTCTCTAGGTTGCTCTCTATTTATTTGTTATTTTTTTCTTTGTTTGTATTTCTTTCTTGGACTTTTGTGGATTGTGGTTATCTCATTATATCCCTCCATTACTTAGTGACTTTCATATGTTCTTGAGATTGATTTGAATAATGCTTATAAAGATCCATGTTAGCAGTGTATTATTCTCGTAGCTAGATACTGTGGTTGCAAGCACTATAACATCTTTGGTGCTTTCATTGCTCTTCGATGGTGAAAAATACTTATCTTAAAGATCCAGTTTCTAACATTAAGTATGTTTTTGAAATATAGGAGATTCATGATCAACATAATATGGTTACGTAGATTCAACTTAAACATTTTGAAGATAACTTCATGTCTATCCAATGTACTTTAGATACTCTTACCCATTCCATTGATTAGCTTTCTACTCTATCACCAGTCAAAGCATCGAACTCAGCTTCCTTGGTTGCCTCGCCATTGACAACTCATCAGGCATTGTAGTTATGTCAAATGAAACTTGATTTTCCTAAGTTTGATGGTTCTGATCCTCTCAATTGGTTATTCCATGCCAAACAATTTTTCACCTATTATGAGACTCCAAATCTTTAACGAATTACCATTATTGCTATCCATTTTAAAGGTTCTATAGTTCCAAGGTTCCTAATGTTACAGAAAGCTCATCTAATTCCTACTTGGGCTACTTTAGCTAGGGCAGTGGAAGAACAATTTGGGCCATCCCCATTTGATAGTCCACAAGTTCAATTGTTTAAGGTCATGCCAACTAGGTTTGTTGCAGAATATTATAGTACTTTCATGATTTTAGTTAACCAAGTTAATGGGTTAACAGATCGTGCCTTGTTGGACTATTTTGTAAGTGGGCTTAAGGATTATATCAAATGTGACGTTATTCCTCAATCTCTATCCTTGTTACTCAAGATGTAACAACCCTAATTCTTAATTACCTTGATTAGACTTAATTATGTGGTTAATGATTGTAAATCAAGGCTTAAAGTCATTACAATTAATTACATTAGGAAAAAGTAGAGAAATTTGAACCTTGATAATATTAGGGTTATTAGCTAAACTATTACAACCATTTAAGTCTATAAGTAATTCTAGTTATCAATCAAGAACCTTTTATACATGTTACTACTAGTTTTTGATTCATAGAACCCTCTTATAATGTTCCCAAGCCATTACATAGCATTATCATAGTAAATCTCAAGGTTTCTAAGTCAAAAATAGGAGTTTGGGAACCTTCGCTGCAACTTGGAGCCTCCCCGTCGCAACTAAGTTAGTTGCTAGAACTTAAAAACTAAGTTTGAGGACTCTCATTGCGAGTTGGTATACCTGCACTATGGCATAAGTGCTTTTGAGGACTATTATTCACACTTTCATGTATTGCTATGACAAGTTAGAGCCTCGCCTCAGTGGGCTTATATGGCACTGTGGTGGGAAAGCATCTTGGAACCTACTGTAGAAAATTTTATGATCTGTGCTGTGGTGGGCCATAACTGAGCCGCGACAAAACTAGCTATTGGAACCTAGAATTTTTCTTCCTTGATTCTCACAGTGACTTAATCCTCTTGTGCCGAAGTGAATCTACTCTCTGGAACACTCCCTACTTGACTTTCTCGACTTGCACCGTAGCTAAGAATAGTTGAGTCTCGACCAAGAGTCAGTCAGAAGTGAGGAGCACCGTGACACGGGATGTCTCGCCACTGTGCAAGGTAAAAAATTCACCCAGGGAGAGTGATAGAGAGCAATCTCGCCGCGACACAAGTCGAAGAAGTCTAATAGGGAGTGCTCTAAAGAGTAGACTTGTCATGATGTGAGAGGATCAAGTCGCAGCGAGAATCGAGGGAGGAAAATTTTGGGTTTTAGTAGCTAGTTTCACCATAGGTCAGGCATGGCTAGCTGTGGTGCAGATCGTGAAATTTTCTATAGTAGGCTCTAAGATGCTCTCCTATCGTGGCGAGGCTCTAACTCTCTGTGGCAATATGAAAAAGTGTGAATATTAGTTCCTGAAAGTACTTTCGTCATGGCATGGGTATACCAAGTCATGGCGGGAGTTCCCAAACCAGGTGGGAAAGGTCCAAGACACAGCGAAGGTTCCCAAACCTTTATTTTCACTTAGAAACCTTGGTTTCTCTTATGATAATATTATGTAATGCATTAGGAATGCTTATAAGAGATTTTTGTGAGTCGAATTCAATAGTAACAAAGAATCAAAGGTCTTAATTGATAATTATAATCACTTATGGATTCAATTAACTGTGGTTACTTAGTAATTTTCTCCACTTTCTCCTATTTTTAGTAATTGTAATGACTTTAGGCCTTTTATTTATTATTGTTATTAACCACTTAATTAAGCCCAATCACTGTAATTAAGAATTAGGGTTGTTATATTTGGTATTAGAGCAATGATTCAGGAAATTATATTAGATTTAGAACTTTATGGTTAGAAAACTTAGCAATTATGATGTATGCATATTAGAAATAGGAGCATTGTGACCTGATGATGACTCTTATACTTGTATATACCTATTGGGGGTGGAGTTATGTTTGGATTGCCTTTGGACTGTAGCTTAATAGGGGATGCTTCTGATTGTGCTTATGGTATTGCAGAGTGATATGGCTGCACGCAAAGAAATCGCTAAGATGCTGAGAAAAGTGCAAAAGGTCATGACTACAATGGCTAACAGTATGAGGGAATAAGCTAAGGCTTATGAAGCTACAGTTAGGGCAATGATTGACTGGTTTCAAGACTAAGTCGAGGCCTATGCAGCCATTGTTCAAGTGCTGCAATAGCTACATGAGATGATGAACAAGCAAAATTAGAAAGTGTTGGTGGAGAACCGTGTTAGTGCTGGTCAAAACCTTGGTGTGAGTGATGGTCGTGTCGCACAACCTCAAAATAAACTAGATTGGAAAATATATAGCTAGTGGTGCAACCTAGATCGTCTTTTTAGAAAATGGAATTCAATGTTTAATTGGATTTTTTAAGTGTAAAAGAACTCTACAAATTACCTAATTAAAAGGGGGTTTTTATCTAATTAAACTAAGTAAAATGAAATTGAATTAAAACTCCTAATTACTACCTAATTGCATGAATTAAAGTGTGAATGATAGACTTGTGACTAGTTTTGGATTCCTCCCTTGGTATCCACTATCCTTATCCTAATCCAATTGTGATTAATTCTGGTCTATGAGTCCTTAATTATGTTCATAAAAATGTATCTTGAGTTATCACGCAAGAATCAAGAGATTAACAATCTAATGTTGAATTGAAACCTTAAATCCCGCATTAAATCATTAATTCTTGTCATTAGAATCAATGAACACGAAATTTGATTCATTAATGGATCAATTAGCCTCTGAATTATCACCCTAAGACATTTGATTAACCAATTAAATTCTAAGGAATCCTCAAATCAAACAGTCAAGTATACAATCTCACTTATGTATTTCATCGAACATCTTGATGGCATACATGGGAACTTAGAGGAGAAATGAAAATTCAACACTTAATCAATCCAATAATCATTCAAATAATCTCATAATCAATGCCTAACCAGCCATCAATCACAAACTACATCAATCTCAATCAGTTACAAGCTTAACCAAGCAAATAAAATAACAAAAATTGATGTAGAAAAAGAAAATAAAACTAGGAAGCTTAGCCAAAATCCTTTGCTATTTTCTTTGAATTCAAGCTTTAACCAAAGACCTCTTCCTAACTAGCCACAAGATAGAGAATAAAGCTCATTAGATAGAAGGAGATGGAGGAAATGAGATGGAGAATGCTACGACTAGATGGAGTGGAGTATGGATGTAGAATGATGATGGAGTATGGATGCTAGTCCTGAGCTTCCTCTTTTGTTTCAACCATGTGAGCTGCCTTCTCTTGCAACTTCCTTCATGCCTATTCTCTTCACACCGTTCCATGTTGCTTCTTGCTAGTTCCCGTAACTTTTCTTCATGTTTTACTCTTGCTGGAACCCATAACTATTTTGCTTCATGCTTCCTCAAGTTTGAATGAGTGTGTGTAAAGGAAGTGTGATTTGGTGAGATGCTATGCATATGAGTGACCACGTGTGAATGATGTGTTACGTGTTTATGCATGAAGCCATGTATAAGTGAGCTAGACGTGTGGTTCATTCAAGTGCTTCATGGATATATGGAGTGAATTTAAGAAAATCAATGTGGAAAGTGGAGTGTCTAGAGGCTGGACTTGTGCTGTGTGAAGTGCCTAAACTAGAGCTATGTGGAAGTGAAGTGTAGTGAGAGTGAGTACAACGTGAGAGTGTATGGATTAGTGAATGCCTATGCAAGCTTCATAAGAATGTTTAACTTGGTTAAATGACATAGGATCCATGGCAACTTGAGTATTGTGGAGTGTAAGTGAATGGATGAAAGTGAATATCCATGCAAGCTATGTGGGTGAATGGAGAGCAAAGCAACGTGGTGCCATACATGCAAGTGTAAGCTTCAACGTGACTTTGTGCATCTTCTTCCATCTAAAAATCCCTCAACCTATAGCTTCTTCTTCACACTTCTTCCTTTCCATGAATGCTACCCTCTCACATGCTCTCTTAATGTTGCTTCTTTAGACTTGGAAAGCTTCCACCTCTTCTCAAAACCAATCTCCTATTCAAATGCTATTTGCCCATTAAAATCTATATAGAAGAATGGAAAATATTAAATAGAAATATCCATAAAATTATTTAAAAGAATTTCATGCATTAAAACTTAATAATTTTGCAAATTAATTCATAAAGTACATAAATGACTAATGAAATCAAATTCCACCTAATTACATCCCTAAAGCCATATTTGCTCATTAAAATGCTTAAGTTAAGAGAATTAAAATATATAAAAATATGCTTATCAGTGGGACATTAAGGGGAGGATGGTGACATTTCTGTTGTGTTAGGCAAGCTTAGAAAGGCTGATCCTCCATCATTTATGGGGTAATTAGACACCGAGAAGGCTAAGAGATGGCTGATGCAACTAGAGAAGATCTTTGAGGTCATGACATGTACCATGAAGCAAAAGGCGAAGTTGGCCACCTATAAGTTAGAGGATGAGGTGGAACATTGGTGGTGGAGTGCCTTTAGGTTGCTAACTTCAAAGGGGATATTTTTGACTTGGGAAAGTTTCCAAACCGCCTTTAAAGGAAAATATTTCCCACCATTGGTAAGGGTTGACAAGGAAGTTGAGTTTAACTTCCTTAAGCAAAGAGAAATGAGTGTGGATCAGTATGTAGCCAAATTCATTCAGTTGTCCTGTTTCTCGTCCTACCTAAGACAGTTTGATGATGAACCATGGAAGGCCGACAAGTTTGAGAGAGGCTTAAAATTGGAGTTTAAGGACAAGATTGTATCCCTCCAAATCTATAATTTTAATGAATTAGTGGAGAAGTATAGGATGACAGAAAGGGCTTTAATTGAGAGTAAGGCTAAAAGGAAGAAGACCATGAAGGGCAAGTATGACCAGGGCATGAAGCCCTTTAGGGGTAGAAATAAGAAGGGAGCCAACAATAGTAGTGACTCTTAGGGTAGAAGACCACCCCAAGCAATGTTCCTACAAAAAAGTATGGGACCTCTAAAGAGCACAGTATCCCACTAGCCTGTGTCAAATGTAGAAGTACCATGGTAATGGACTATCCCGGTATGTTATGATTATGGAAAGCCTGGAGACTATGCACAGACTTGTACAATGTCAAGAGAGTTGGCCTCATATGTTAAACCACCTACATAAAGAAGGGTGTTCGCACTTACATAATAAGAGGCTAGTAGATCCCCTAGTCTGATCTAAGGTACTTTACTTGTCCATAATCATGTTAGAGATACATTATTTAATTTAGGTGTGACCTACTCATTCATCTCATATGACTATGTTAAGTGTCTGGGCTTGAAAATTAGCATATTGCCATTTAAACTATTTGTATCTACCCCTACTAGATATTCTATTATTACATCTTATGTGTGTTTGAATTGCATTTAGAATTGGATAGCTGTTGTACTACCCTTGACTTGATTTATATCCCTTTATGTGACTTTGATGTAATCATTGGTATAGACTGATTGTCAGCTAATAATGTGATACTTGATTGTAATCGTAAGACTGTTTCCTTACTTGCCAATATACCTAATACTTGTCCTATGACTGAGCTTGCTTGTATGTCTGCAACCCAAGCCGAGAGACGCCTTAGGCATGGTTGCCAAGGGTTTTTAATATTCATTTTATTACATGTTGAGGTTGATGATGGGTTAGAGGATATACCTGTGATTAAGATATTCCCTTAAGTTTTCCTTAAAGAGTTTAGTGGATACCTCTAGAGAGAAAGTTAGAATTCTCCATTAATTTAGTACTTGGTACAGGTCCAATTTCTAAAGCTCTATATAGAATGGTGCTTGTTGAGTTGGTTGAGTTGAATAGTCAGTTAGAGAAGCTGGTTGAAAAGGAGTTCATTAGGCTGAGTGTGTCTCCATGGGGAGCACCAGTATTGTTTATCAAGAAGAAAGATGATAGTCTTAGGCTTTGCATTGACTATAGGCAATTGAACTAAGTGACTATCAAGAACAAATACCTTTTACCTAGAAATGATGACTTGCTTGACTAATCAGTTAGAGCATCAATCTTTTTGAAGATTGATCTTAGAACAAAATATCACCAACTTAGAGTGAAGGCTAAGGATGCACCTGAAATTTCCTTTAGGACTCGATACGACCATTATGAGTTCTTAGTCATACCTTTTGGGTTAACCAATGTCTCTGCTATGTTTATGGATTACATAAATAAGATCTTTAGACCTTATTTTGACTGGTTTGTGGTAGTTTTTATTGATGATATTCTCATTTATTCTAAAAGCAGTGAAAAGCGTGAAGAGCATCTTAGGATAGTTCTTTAGAGCTTGAGGGAACACCAATTGTATGCTAAGTTGAGCAAATGTGAGTTTTGGTTGCAAGAAGTTAAATTCTTACGTCATGTGATATTAGAACAAGGGGTAACGGTAGATCTTAGTAAGGTAAAAGTAGTACTGAATTGGGAGAGACCTTAAATGGTGATCGAAATCTATAGCTTCCTAGTCTAGCTGGCTACTATAGGAGATTCATTAAAGGATTTTTTTAGTTAGCTATGCCTTTGACCAAATTGACTAGGAAATACCAACCATTTGTGTGGGATGCCAAGTGTGAGAATTCCTTTCAAAAGCTTAAAGATAGGCTTACCATTGCATTTGTGTTAGTAATACTTGATCTTAAAGAGACATTAACAATCTACAGTGACGTTTCTAAGAAGGGATTAAGATGTGCTTTGATATAACAAGGTAGGGTGATAACTTATGCCTCTAGATAACTTAGACCCTATGAGGAAAATTATCCCACCCATGACCTAGAATTAACAGCTATAGTTTTTACCCTTAAGATTTAGAGGCACTATCTTTATGGCACACAATTTGAGGTGTATAGTGACTACAAGAGCTTGAAGTATTTGTTTGACCAGAAAGAGTTGAACATGAGGTAGAGAATGTGGATAGAGTTTCTTAGGGATTATGACTTCTCCTTAAAGTATCATCCAGGAAAGGCAAATGTTATCATTGATGCCTTAAGTAGGAAATTCATTCACATGGTAATGATGATGCTTAGGGAGCAAAAGTTGATTGAAGAGTTGAGAGATCTAAACATATCCATTTTAGTACATCCTAATAGCCTACTTTTGGGGGAATTAAGGATAGAAAATGACTTTAAGAAGAGGATTAAAGAGGTTTAGGAGCTAGATGAACATTTAGGAAGGATTAGAGAGTAACTAGAGAGTGGAAAGGTTAGAGACTTTGACCTATCAAATAATGGTTTGGTGTAGTACAAGGGTAGAGTATGCATACCTAGGGATGAAGAGTTAAAGAATATAGTGCTGTCTAAAACTCATAAGAGTAGCTACACCATTCATCCAAGCACCACTAAGATGTATAAAGATTTTAAGAAGAGTTTTTGGTGGCTTAGGATGAAGTCAGATATAGCTGAATTTGTTGCAAGATGTCTAATTTGTTAGAAGGTTAAAATTGAATACCAAAAACCCAAAAGCTTGCTACACCTTTTAGAGATTATAGAATAGAAATGGGATAGTATATCCATAGACTTTGTGATAGGTCTGCTTAGGACATCCTTGGGTTATGATTCTATTTAGGTGATCATGGATAGGCTAACAAAGTCTGCCCACTTTCTACCTATTAAAGCCACTTATCCTCTAGATAGATTAGCACAACTGTAAGTTTGTGAGATTGTGAGATTACATGGTGTCCCTAATAGCATTGTGTCAAATAGGGACCAAAGATTTACATTTAACTTTTTTTGGTCTCTATAAGAAGCCTTAAGTACTAGTCTTAATTTTAGTACTGCCTATCATCCTTAGTCAAATGGATAAACTGAGAGGACCATTCAGACCCTTAAGGACATACTTAGAGTTAGTGTGCTAGAGTTAAAGGGGAACTAAGATGTGTACTTGCTTTTAGCTGATTTTGTCTATAACAATAATTACCATTCTAATATACAGATGGCACCCTTTGAGACACTTTATGGGAAGAAGTGTAGATCACCTTTATGTTGGATGGAGTTTGGTGAGAGGAGTCACTTAAGTCTGGACATAATAGACTAAACCACCTATTAAATAGAACTCATTAGGAGAAAATTAATAGCTGCCCAAAGTAGGCAAAAGAGTTATATTGATAAGAGAAAGAGAACCTTAGAATTTGAGACAAGAGACCATATGTTCCTTAAGGTTACTCCAGTAATAGGCATAGGACAGTCTATCAAGACAAGAAAGCTCAGTCCTCATTATCTTGGTCCTCTCCAAATCCTTGAAAGGATAGGACATGTGATCTATAAAGTTACTTTACCTCCAAACCTGACTAGATTGCATGATGTGTTCCATGTGTCCTAATTAAAAAAGTATCACTCAGACCCTTCACATGTCATTGAGTATGAGAATGTACATCTACAAGATGATTTATCTTATGTGGTTGAGCTAAAAAATATTGTGGATTCAAAAGTCAAATAGCTACATAATAAGGACATCCTCTTAGTAAAGTTAGTATGGAAGGGACTTACTTCAGATGAAGCACCTTGGGAGATGGAGAAAGTGATGAAGAAGGATTATCCAGCACTATTTGAGTAAGGTATGTCTAATTTTGAGGACAAAATTCATAAAAGGATGATAGAGTGTAACACCCTAAAATTAATTGAGGATAACTATGATTAATTGGGAATTAACAGGGGTTTAACTAGGAAAATTACTTAAGAGAGGTGGACATTAATTTGGGCCTCATAATTAATCTAATTATGTTTTGGGCTAAGTGTAAAAGCCCAATCTTAGCCTTAGGAAGATCCAATTCCTTTTTCTTAAAAGCCTAATATTTATTTTGTGCAGGCCTAACTCACATTTAACCTATTTAACACCTAAAGTATGGCCCAACTAGCACAACTAGCACTAACTTCTGAACCCACTTAGATTTGGGCCTTTAGGTCTGTCCACAATCCACCTAAACCTTAAAACCTAAAGTTCCTTCAGCCCTTTCTCCTTCATTCTACAGAAACACTAGAGGCATAAAACATTTTCGGAGGTTTAAAGTAGAGGCTAAGGTTCTTGGCATAAATCCACCATTTCCCACTTCTAGAGCTAAAATCAGCCAAGGTAATTGCTATATAACCTGACCCTCTCCTTTTCCTCTTCAATTTGACTCGATTGGTTTTTCATTTGGAATATTTTCACCCACACCTAAAATCTGATATAGGTTGTTTGATGTTTTCTTGAAGAATTTTCAAAGGTTGAGGCTAGAAAAGATATTTGATAAGTATAAAATTTTTATTTTGATGCACTGTTTGCTAGTTTAGGACCCTTATGGTTGATTTATGATATAAGTGGTGATTTTGTGTGAACTTGCCTAAAATTTAGAGTGTTGTTTTGAGGTTACTGGTGAAGGCACAACCAAATCCAAATTTGTTTCTTGTAGTGACCGAGTAAGTGTTTTTTAGGTAGTCTCTTTGTGGTTTAATCCTTTGAGTAATGGGTTTGCTATTATAAATGATGATTAGGAATAGTAATAGTCTGATTTTGTATCCATAAGCTGAAGTAGCATTGTGGTTGTCTCTCAAAAAATTATCTACAAGTGAGGTAATCAGAATTAATGTTAAATTCCATGCATATATCTACTTTAATTTTATATCTGTTTTACAAGTATCATTTTGAATACATAATGAATGGTTAGCTATCTAAATTGTATATTTAAACCTTGTGAGTCTATAGTGGAGGTATGGTGCAGCTACCACCCGTGCATTGTACTTTGATTGAGCATTAGGTTATGATCAGACCCTTATATGCATTGAGCCCAAGTTGTACTTATTAGGGAGTTGGTGCCATGGACGGGTCTCTCCCAATGTTAATTGCCTTTAACATGTGTAATGTGATTGTTAGTATAGAATAGTAGGCACCGATAGCCCAATTATTTTATTTGCTGATATGATTGATATTTCTTATATTTATCTGATTTCATACACATATGTTAATTAAATTAAAATATATTAATGAAATCTACTTTCGGTTACTAAGATTTGTATCTCACCCTATTTCATGGGCAAACTATTTCAGGTGAAGGTCTTTCAAGTAAGAATAAAGGAAAGCAAGTAGATGAACATCTATGAGTTAAGACCATGTGTGGGAAATTCTACACTTGGATGGATTTAATCTAGGATATATGCTAATTTTTGTTATTCTTTTGCATAGCATTATCATTATGTAATCATGTTGCCAAATGTAGGTATTTTGTGTTTTGGTAAACAATGATATAACTAATAGGGATTAGACTCTTTACAACTTGGAATTTGATGTATGCACTTATATATATGATATAGAATATTTTTATCCTAAAATATAGTCTATTATCTGAGAATGTAATCATGTAATACCTTAACTGTTGACTTAGACTAATAATGCATGGAGCCTATATTGGAATTTATATTTGGATGATAATGTTAGTAGTTATGAATCATTCTTACTGTCATTGATATATAAATTGCTTATGTATGATAGTAGATGCGTAGGAATCAACATCTAGGATTTGATTTGGCAATGAAAGACATGTTGAGTATATTAGGTAAATGAATGCCATTAAAGCCCTACAAATCAAGGTAGAGTGGCCCTAAAGTGATGCTAGAGGGAAAGTTGGAGTGTATGAGGTGAAATTTAGGAGGTATAAGTATAGAGGAGGGTCATGCCGTGACCAAGAATAGCTGAGTCAAGACTAGGAGTCAGTAAGAAGCGAGGAGCACCACAGCACGAAATGTCTCATCGTGACACAAGGCAAAAGATTCACCTAGGGAGAGTGATAAAGAGTAACCTCACCGCAATGCAAGATGTTTAGCTGCAATGCAAATCAAGGAAGTCTAGTAGGGAGTGCTCCAAAGAGTAGACTCGTCGCTATGTGAAAGGATCAAGTCGTAGCGAGAATCAAAGGAAGAAAATTGTAAGTTCCAATAGCTAGTTTCACCACAACTTAGGTATGGCTTGCCACAGCACGGATCGTGAAATTTTCAGCAGTAGGTTCTAAGACGCTCTCCCATTGTAGTGCCACGTAGGCTCACCATGGCGATATGTGAAAGTGTGAATATTAGTTCCTGAGAGTACTTCCACCATGGTGCGGGTATACTAACTTGTGACAAGAGTCCCTAACTTGATTTTTAGATTCCAATAACTAACTTAGCTCCAGTGGGGAAGGTCCAAGTCATGGCAAAGGTTCCTAAACCTTTATTTTCACTCAGAAACCTTAGTTTCTCTTATGATAATGTTATGTAATGCGTTGGGAATGCTTATAAGAGGTTTTTGTGAGTCAAAATCTATAGTACCAATGAATCAAAGTTTTGATTGATAATTATGATCATTTGTGGATTCGATTAGTTATAGTTGCTTAATAATAACCCTAATGATATCAAGGTTTGAATTTTCCCACTTTTTTTATTTTCATTAATTGTAATGACTTTAGGCCTTGATTTATTATTATTAACCACTTAATTAAGCCTAATTACTATAATTAGGAATTAGGGTTGTTACACAAGTCTATTTCGTTAGCCTGCTTATTTGATGAGAAATGTTCTTTGGACCTTTTAGTGTCTGCTTCTTAGCCTAATTCAACTCATATGCCTTTGAAGCCTGCTTCAATTATTTCTCAAACTTCTTCAATCTCTCCACCATTTTCTTCAGCTCTTTCGACCATTCCACCCTTATTACCTAAACTAGTCACAAACCTCTCACTATTAGTCAAGCACATTTCTCCGATTGAAATGCAACATCGCAAGGAAAAAGGGATCTATTTTACATCTGATGAGAAATATTCTCGATCTTGTCAATATCCAAACAAGTAATTAACGCTCTCTTTAACAAATCCTAACAACTCCAATGAGGGTATATTGTCAACAATTTCTTCCCTAGATATGGCTCTTAAGGGTGAATCTCCCTTAGCTCTACATCATCTTTCTTCATATGCTTACCACAATTCACATAGCAGTGCTACCATTTGTTTTCAAGGTTTTATTTATGGTAGGCCTATTCGGGTTTTTTTAGATGGCAGTAGTTTTGATAGCTTTATACAACCTCGTCTAGCTTGTCTCCTTTAGTTTCCTATTGAGCCAGCCATATATGTAAAAGTAATGGTTGGTGATGGTTATTTTCTTCATGTTGAAGAGGTAGTTCATGACCTTCCCTTGGTGATTGGTGATCACTTGCTCTATTTTTTAGCATTTTTTATCAATTTTAGGCACAAATGTGGTTATTTGTTCTTCATGGCTTGCTATGTTAGGAGCTTACATTGCTTATTATAGTTCTACCTTTATCAAATTTTATATTGGTAATGATTTTATCACATTACAAGGTGATAAATCTTCTACTCCTGCTATGGCTCACTTTCATCACTTTAAGCATTTTTGTACCATGGATGCTATTATGGAGATGTACACTTTATCTTGTTCTTCTTTCTAAGTATCTTCCATAGAATTATTAAACCTTCCTTCTGAATGGCTTGATGATTTGGTTGATATTTTGAGATGTTTTTCTTTTGTTTTCGAGATTCTTATGGGCTTGCCTCCACCTTGCTCATAGGATCATGCCATTTCCTTACAACAGGGTGTTTCTGCTACAAAGGTCAAGCCATATCACTATCCCTTTGCTTGGAGAGCTGAGATCGAATGTATGGTGACTAAAATGTTACAATAGGGTCTCATTCAACCTAGTACTTCTCCTATTTTAGCTCCTGTTTTATTCATTTGAAAGAAAGACGATTCTTGGCATTTTTTCATTGATGATAAAGCTATCAATGCTATGACTATAAAGGATTCATTTCCCATTCCTATCATTAACAAACTTTTAGATGAACTTTGGGGTTCTTAATTTTTTTCCAAACTGGACTTATGATTTGAGTATCATTAAATTTTGGTTCATCCAAAGGATTATCATAAGATTACTTTCTGAACTCCTACTAGGCATTATGAACGGTTGGTTATGCCCTTGGGCTTGACAAATATCCCCCCAACCTTTCAAGCCATCATGAATGATATTTTTCGGCCCTATCTCCACAAATTTGTTTTGATATTCTTTGATGACATCGTCATTGTTGTTAAACTCACAAGTTAACTCTCCGATTTTAATGAGTTTAAGTTTCTACTTAAAAAAATCATGTCAACTCGCTTATAAATTCGGACTCAATACAAACTCGGTTTAATTCATCTTTAACTTAAATAAACTCGATTAATTTAATATTTTTCGACTGATTTTGATGAGTTACCATATGATTGAGTCAAATTGATTTTTTAAAAAATAAAAATTCTTAAAATCAATATAATTGAGTAAAAAATTATACATAAATAATATTTATATTTGAATTTAATTAAAATATCTATATTGAAAGAAATGGATTATGAAATATAAATTTTTTTTTACAAATTAGTATAATTTAAATTATATTTTAATGAATCTCTTGTTATATATTATATTTTATATGTAATTATTAACAAATATAAACTCTTACGAGTTTACGATACGAGTCTACGTTACGAGTTCATCTCTTATTTATGAGTTTATTTAAACTTACGAATTTGACAACCTTGGACATCGTAATATATAGCCCTGCTTGGTCCATTAATTTGGATCATCTGTTAATGGTCCTTGAATGTTTATAACAACAACATCTATTTGCCAAACTTTCCTAATATTCATTTGGTCAAACGAAGATTGATTATTTGAGCCATGTTGTTTCAAGTCATGGTGTTGAAATGGATCTATCTAAAATTCAAGTCATACGTGACTAGCCTTCCTTAAGTTCTGTTACTCAATTATGAGCATTTTTCGGCCTTTCTAGATATTATAGATGCTTTATCAAGCATTATGCATCTATTACAAGCCTATTCACTAAGTTACTACAGAAAGGCCATTTTACTTGGTCTCGAATGGCCTAATTTACTTTTGAATCATTGAAGCAAGCCTCGATTGAAGCTCCGGTCTTATCTCTTCCAGATTTTTCAAAACCTTTCCTATTAAAATAGAGGCTTCTAGTCTAGGTGTGGGTACTATCCTTTCCCAACGAGGACATCCTATCGCCTATTTTTTTAAGAAGCTTTCACCATAAATGCAACATCAATTGGCTTATGTTCGGGAACTTTTTGCCATCACTGAAGCTATTGCCAAATTTTGCCATTATCATTTTGCCATTATCTTGTTGGCCATCACTTTATCATTTGTACTAATCAACGAAGTCTTCAACATTTGAGCAACCAAGTGATTCAAACTCTAGAGCAAGAATCATGGCTACCTAAGTTACTTGGTTTTTCTTACCTTATTGAGTATAAACTGGGTCCTACTAATCAAGCTACTGATACTTTATCTCAGTCTTTCCACCTAACCCTCTCTATTACTCATTCATCTTTCTTAGATGAGGTTCAAGCTGCCATCTTAGTTTCCCCTTCCATTTAAGACTTAATTTCTCAATTTCACTCAAATCCTATGGCTTTTCCTTACCACACATTGAAAAATGATTTACTTTTTTGGCATCATCGTTTGATGATCCTAGCTGACCAACGTGATTTAATCCATTAGATTCTATAAGAATTTCATTCTTTTTAATGGCGGTCATTCGGGTTTTCTGCTCACTCATTCTCAAATTGCCACTTATTTCTATTAGCCTAGGATGCATGTTGATATTCATGCTTTCATTAGAAAATGCCAAGTTTATCAATGTGCTAAACATGCTCAATCTTCCCCTACTAGTCTCTTAAGCCTACTGCCAATACCAAATTAGGTGTGGGAAAATATTGCCATGGATCTTATTACTGGTCTCCCTCCTTGTAAATGCTACTCTATTATTTTGGTTGTCATTGATCATTATCCAAGTTTGGTCACTTTGCATCATTACGATCAACTTTTACTGCCTTCCATGTTGCAGAAGTTTTTTTGCATACTATAGTTAAACTCCATGATGTCCTAACATTCATTGTTTTTTATCATGACAAAGTTTTTACAAGTTCTTTTTGATAGCACTTATTCAAATTTCAGGGTAGCACCTTACAAATGACCTCTGCCTATCATCCTCAAATGGATGGGCAATTAGAAGCACTCAACAAATGCATTGAAATGCACCTTCATTGCTATGCTTCTGAGCATCCTCAAATATGGGTTTCCTTCCTTCCATAGGTTGAATTTTGGTATAACACATCTTTCTAGACTTCGATTAGCATGACTCCCTTTAAAATACTATATGGTAGAGATCCCCACCCTGTCATTCCAACTTCACTTCGTGAAGACGCTCCATTTGATGTTTATGAGCACTTATGTCAACGTGACAGTCTTCTTACTCAGCTTAAAATCAACCTTTCCAAAGCCTAGGCCCATATGAAAGATTATACTGGCAAGAAATGCACAAAAGCTCAATTTAATATTGGCGATTTTATTTTTGTCAAATTACAACCATATCGTCAAACTTCCTTACGCCTTCAACATAACCCAAAACTTTCTATGCATTACTTTGGGCTTTTTAAAATTGTAGACTTGCATTGGCACTGATGCTTATAGGTTGGGCTCCCTTCAAATGCCAAAACTCATAAGGTCTTTTATGTTTCCTTGCTCAAACCTTGTGTGGAAGATCCATCTTTCCAATTTATTTCTTTACCATTTCTTACTCATACGGATGATCTTCCCTGTCAGCCTATTACTATTTTGGACACTTGTCGCATTCATCTTAATGGTACTTGGGTTCCTCAACTTCTGATTCAATGGGAGGATTCTAATGATTGTACTTAAGAATTTCTGTCATCTTTTTAAGATCAGTTTCCTCACTTCGACCTTGAAGACAAGGTCATTTTCGATGGGAAGGATAATGTTATGCTGCAGCGTAATACAGGTGAGACTTCTAAGGGACACGTGACAGCTGAACCGGATAGGAAGGAATCTATGCAAGAATTGGTTAGAAGGAGTAATAGGATTTTCAAGAAGCCATTACGCCTGAGGAACCGAGGGAGAGTATTTGTATGGTGAGGAGAGAATATTGCAAGGGGATGGGAAAAATTATAAGGACTCTCTTCTCTAGGTGGCTCTCGATTTCTCAGTTGTTCTTTTCTTTATCTGTATTTCTTCCTTGGACTGTTGTGGACTGTGGTTATCTCATAGTATCCCTCTATTACTTAGTGACTCTAATGTGTTATCGAGACTGATTTATTTAATACTTACAGAGATCCACGTTAGCAGTGTATTATTCTTGTAGCTAGATACTATGGTTGCAGGAGACTATAACATAATATAAACCATGAAAATGCAGGGGAAGTTCCATCACTAATCAAGTGTGTATCATCAGATGAAGTAACTGGCTTTGATAAAACTGGGGAAACTAGTGACTTCCAAGTTCTCGCCATAACTCCTCAAGTAAGACTCACTTGCTGCAATACTTTAGAGTGCCTAAATAATTTGAACTTGTTGGTATTTACAGTAAAATTAAGATCCATCTGTTTCTATAATAGGAAATTCAAGCAGCCTCGGCACAAAGCAACGGTAATGAATCTGAGGCCATCAATAATGAGATAAAACGTTCTGTTTCTGTCGGCATGCCACTCTCTTCTGAAGTAGTTCAGCCAAAGAACAGTAAAAGAGTTCTATTCAGTGGCCAGATAGATATCAAAGAACCAAAGTGTTATTCTCAACCAATTCCAAAACGCTATGAGTTACCAGAGGCAGTTAGTGATATGAACTTCGCCAGCCAGACCTCTACAAGATGACAACAGTGAAGAACAATGACAAAACTCTACCTGTTGATCGGTGCTTCGATTCATTGCAAGGTCCAGAGTTGGAAACTCTCGGGGTATGTGAAAAAAATTTGTTGCACACTTCCAAATAAACAATCTCACTAGACATGGAAAAGCGATTATTTGGTTAGTACTATGTTTGGAAGGAAAGATCTCGATTCTGCTCAATTCAAACATACCCTTAATGTGAATCCTTCTTTTTTCATTCACCCTGAATTGCTGAGTATGCTTTTACTTTTGGAACGGGATTCAGAAGAGATATTGCTTCCTCATGACAGGCAGTGGCTATTTCTTCTTCGGTTCCCTACTTCATCTTTTGGCATTTGCCTTGGTGTTAGCAGCCAAGCAATTCTGTGGAAGCCACTGGCCGCGGCTGCTTGCACAGAGTATCTTCACATAAGCCTGAAAATAAATCTTATCCTATGGTTCATCTCAATTGCACTTGTTGCTTCTTTCTCCACCATCTATCTTCAGAAAATAATCTTCTACTTTCAAGCAGTTCGTCGCGAATACTACCATCCGATCCGTGTGAACTTCTTCTTTGCCCCGTGGATAGCTCTCTTGTTCTTTGCTCTTGGAGCTCCGCCATCATTGGTCAAAGACCTGCATCATTCACTGTGGTACATCCTAATGGTTCCTATAGTCTGTCTTGAGTTTAAGATCTATGGACAGTGGATGTCTGGGGGGCTACCAAAGGTGGCAAATCCTTCAAATCACCTCTCAGTCGTTGGGAATTTTGTTGGGGCCTTACTGAGAGCATCTATGGGCCTATCTTCTTTGCTATTGGCCTTGCTCACAGCCCTTTTTGTGACTCTATACCAGAGACTCCCAACCAATGAAACTTTTCCAAAAGATCTTCTTCCAGTGTTCTTCCTCTTTGTTGCAGCACCTAGTGCTGCTTCCATGGTATGGGCTAGGATTCAGGGCTCTTTTGATTATGGATCAAGGATTACCTATTTCACTGCCATGTTCCTTTATTTCTCACTGGTAAGTTTAGTGTCATTCATAGTCTAATACATAGCATATATATCTTTATCTCATTATGAAGTTGCTGATGATAATCTTACATATAATGTTGCAGGCTTTCGGGGTCGACTTCGTCGAAGGATTCAGGTGTTATATCGTCGTTCTCTCTTATATTAATCTCAATGCCAATGGGTTGGGCCTAGGTCAAGACCCAATAAACTTCTAAGTATAGGGATGTGCAAGGTCTAGTTTGGCTCTGCCCAATTTGATTCTCTTAATTTTTTTTAAAATCTAATTGAAAGTTATGTAAAATTTTTACTTTTTAAGGCATAATATAATTTTACATAGACATATATAAAAATATTATTTTATCTTTTATTTTATAATTTTTATCAATTTTTTTTTAAAAAATAAGTTTAAACTGTTTGGGCATTGGATTTTAAATTTGAAGTTTGGTGCAAATTTTAACTAGAATTTGAGCTCAACTAATGCCTAACTCAGCTCGAATCTTGTGCAACCAAGTATTGAGTTTTGGCGGCCCACGCCTGCCAAGTTTTAAAGGCTGATGAGTGTAATGCTCGACCAGATATTTGACTTTGGCCTAAGTCTATTATGTTGGATCAAGTACATTCATAGTGTCGCCTAGACCATAAACGTGTGCGTATACTCAACATTTAAATTTACTGACAAATGTTTATGTTTGATATGAATGAATCCACAGGTTCTCACTTGCATGGTGGGCCTACACGTTTCCGATGACAGGTGCAGCCAATGCAACCATAAGTTACTAAGAGGTGGTCACAAACGTAGGAGCAAAGACACTGTAATTCTGGGTGTCATTTCTGCATCCACAGTGACATTACTCCTTGTGAGCACAATGCTTCATGCCTTTATGTTGCAAGACCTGTTTCCCAATGACACAGCGAGCCATAGCCGTAAGTGACAGAAAGAGAAAACCCACTTATCATCATCACATTAGTAAGTGGTTCACTCTAGGACATGACAGCCATCATATCACCAATGAGATTGAGAATTACTTGAAGTTTGCAAATTCAGATAGCAGCAACGATCTAGAAGCTTCGGTTACTGATATTAATAAGAACATTACAAAAGTGTTTCCAGGTGAGGATAAGTTTAGATGGACATGCGATGAGGAACGTAGGGTTGGAGTTTTTGTTTTGAATGTTCCCGTGAGCATGTTGTACGGTGAGAAGATCAAAGGGGTGTGTGTGTACACTGAGGGGAGATTTTTGTAGAAATAGCTCCCACTTAAAAAAAAAAACCAAAAAAAAAAGATAAAGAATGCGTATTGTATTTCTATATTAGAGTACGTTGGGGGTGTGTGTGGAGGGGGAGGGGGAGGGGATATTGTGAAAGTAATTTTGTTGAGAAAAACTTGGAGTTATTTGATTTATTTTGTTGTGGAGCATTACATGCTATGCCAATGCAAATGCAAATGATATAGAAAGGAACACTTTATCTTTCTACTATCAAATTTTTAAATTAAAATATAGTAAGTATATAATTGTTTAATAATAAATAATAAATATATGATTTTTGTGAAAAAATATATTATTTTTTAATTGAACTATATATTTATTATGTTATTATTAAAAAGTTATATACTTATAATATTTTAATTGATGATTTTAATAATAAAAATATAAAAAATTATATATAATTTTAATTTATATATAAAAATATTTAAAAAATAGTAACATGATGGACATGATCACAAAAGGTTAAGTGGCTTATTTTTCCCAATTTTAGAGAAGAGGGAAATCTACCATTATTCGATCCTATAATTTTATGAATTTTATATGTTATTTTGTAAACATGTTTTATCATAAGTGATAAGATCTCTATGAATCTCAATTTAATCCAATAATTCAATATTTTTAGTCCCTTAATTAATTTTACATAAGATTTGGATCAACATTAAGACCAAAGTTGATAAGTTTTTAACCCATTTAAAACAGGTGATAACCTAAAATCTATAGTAAATCAGCTCATATAAATCAGGTTAATCCACTTTTATAGCTTTACCATAGTGTAAATTTTACATCTGACATATGCACCCACCATGTGCATGTCAACGTGGAAGTATTTGACACAAAAATAAATCAAGAGTGTTGATTAACAAGAAAATGCAATATTCCATATCATACAGAAAATCAAATAGTCCAATGTTTGATTGTTACACAAAATAAAATCAAAAAATGATTTAGAAGATGGAAAATCATCCTCATGCCTTTATTTAATAATAATAATAATAATACATAAAAACTATTAAATAATAATTATAATAACATACTAAATATTGTACAAAATGGAAAGATCTTGATACCAAACGGGCGTAAAAAGATTCAAAAAATTGGTAGCATAAACTATGACAAATAAGGAAAGGCACATGACGGTTGAGGTACGCCTTCATCAGCAATTCGGCTTACTTTTCAAATCTTATATATATATATATATATGCGTTTTGAATTTTAAGTTCGAATCCAATTTTGGCCTGATTTGCGCTTTATTTACAAAACAAACTTATGTCACATGCCTGAAAACGAGTTTTTTTTTTTGAAAAAACATATTACATATATTAGTTTAATTTACTTTTTTAATCCAAAATATATATAATTTAATGAGTTTGAAGTAGCTTTAGTGTTTAAAATTGTGTAATATTTTATAAGAATATTTACGGAAAAATCTCAACCTTTTACTCTCTTAATCAAACTAAACACATCTTATCCGTTCTAGACTCGAGGTCAAATGTGAAAAAGTATGTTTCAATAGGGTTAGGAGTTTTTCAAGGAGCAATTTTGAATTTATATAATGAATTTAACTTGTAATTAAGTATATTTTTTTATGTGGTATTTACTTGACATGTTGAATTGACCAAAATACCCCTGAGCTAACGCTTCTATTTTCTTTTTGGGTATGAAAAGGGTCCAAAAGCCAAAAAAACTACAAAAGAATAATTTCAAAGGGTAGCCACTATCCACAACCAGACTCTAAGAGGATATTTCTGAATTAGTGTGACCCTTCTGCTGCCTAGGATTTGGATGTCAAGCTTGTTGAAGTGGAAACTGATCCAAACAAGTCAGCATACTTGAGCTCGTTTGATATGAAAAATTGTTTACTGTAGATTTAGAAATAGAAATGGAATTTTAATAATATACATGTTTGGTTAGTTCTTTGTATTTTCATTTCATTTACTTGGCAATGGAGATTCTCACACTTAAAGGAATCAATATTGCCTCCAAAAAATGATAGAATGGCTGGCAATTTGGGAAAATGTGGGTTAAATTACGGAAATGCCCTTCTCCTAGTATGGCTTGGACGCGGCATGTGTTGCAAAATAAGAAAATAGAATTTTGTATTTTTATATTCTTTTCTGTTAATGGTAACTTTAAAATTATTCTTTTGCAAAATAAAAAAAATTGTAAAAATACATTAATATTTTATAAGAGTATTTAAAAAGATTTTGTACAAATTAAAAATATAAAAAGGAATATTGTAAAAAAATTAAGAGTATTTTAAGTATTTTTTCAACATATTAAAATAAAAAATTAATATTTTAATATTTGTTTACACCAAAGGAACTATAGTTATTTGTTCAGTTTTCTTTTCTATTTATATATTTTATTCATCCAATTAAACACAAAATTGGAATAAAACCACGCATAATTATTGGTTTCAGGATTCTGTTATATCAAAACTTATTTTTATTCTTATTTCTATTTTTACAAAAATTATTCTGTGCACTAACAAGAGCAGGTGAATAAAGTAGAGTTGAAAGAAGGAGAGGATGCCATAGAACCAATCCTGGCTTGGGCTCACACTCTCTAAGCCTTGGGCTTAATTACATTTGGGCCGACTCTTGGTTAAAAAAAAGGCGTAAACCAGAGCTCGGCCCAAATACTCTTTAAGTCTAAAGCCTGGCCTGAAACTCAAAAAATTAAGAGTTTTGTTAATGAGAAAACGTGCTTGCTTGAAATGGTAAACACTTTTAAACATCAAAATTCTTTGAAAACAATTACATCATACGTTTTTTTTATTAAAAAAAATTAAATTGATATATTTTATGTATTTTTTCCCCAAAAAAATTATTTTCGGACTAAACTAGCCTTAAGCCCATTTTAATATCAAAGTCCAAAGTTAATTGGGTCTTAAATTTTAATCTTAAAAGTAGAATTTTTTGTGCCAGGCGAGTTATTCGGAGCCCATTATTAGGTCAATTAATTAAGTTGTTAAAGTACATGATAAAACTACTATTTTACCCAGGGTTTATAGATTTTACTAATGCATTGTTTAATATTATAGGAGGGAAATAAAACAAGGAAAAGAAATGCGAGAGAAAGTGAAGAGCTATTATTTATTTTATTTGGTATCATATAATAAAAAAAAAGAAATATTTTCTTTTCCTTATTTAGTTTAATAAAAAATAAAAGAAAATATATGTAAGTAAAATATTAAAATACTGTATTATCATCTATTGAATTAAATATATTTATTATAAAAAGAAGAGATAAAGAGGTAAAGAAGAAATTCTGCCTTCCTTTCTCTCATTTTCCATCAAACAATTAATGAATAAATTGCTACAATGTGGATTAAGAGATTTCTTATCCTACCTAATTATTTCCTTTCCTTCTTTTTATAAATATCAAATAAAGGAAAGACAGCATTCATATATCATTTTCTTTCTTTTCTTTTCCTTCCTAATCTTTCCTACCAAACAATGCATTCAGTTCAAAGTTAATCACACCAGACGATCGCTACAGACGGTTCCTTCTCTGCAGATTAAATGTCACATTCTTCAACTTGCAATGTAGCCGAAGAACAGAAACGAAAAATCTAAATATCATGTGTTGAATTCATTATTGGTCCAATTGGCTAGCTTCAAGATTTCCATATTCCTATTATCAGTATGTGCCCTCTTACAATAGCAAATTATTATGCCAGTTTGAAAGTGATGCAGAAATCACAATCACAAAAACATAATTTTCCCAAATGAATATCGTAGAAATATCGTCGCATGTTTACCAAAATAGAAGCATCTTATTCAGTCACCATTCATGCACATTAAATATGTGTCATGAAAAAATTCCAAGTCAAACTCGAATACTATAATTTTCTCTCTATTTTCATTGTTTCACGTGATTAATATGATTTTAAAAAGAAAAAAATCAAGATTTCAAAAGGCATATCTCTAAGATCTTAGGCAATTGCTTCCGACTAAAGGCATATTTTGCGGGTTGGGTTTTGCGTATTATTACTGTAATAATTTTTTACTTTGTCAACAATGAGTATGGATTGCATTGAGTTTTTGGTAATTATCAAAGACCTTTTATTATATTTATTAATCTATTGAAATTAAAATTTTTCCAAATTAATTCTCATGGTTTTTACCTCTCTCGTTAAGAAAAATTTCTACGTTAAAACTTGTGTTCTCATGTAATTATTTTATTTTGTCCAATTTTTTTATATATTTATTATTTTGAATATTTTCTACATACTGATATTAACTTTTCACAAATTCTTATATGTAAAAAAAAATTAAAATTTATCTATTATTATTTCACTTGTGCACACCCTTTCCCAACATTATCTGTTCAATTTAGATTAATATAATTACCTATTAAAAAGGTGTATCTCTTGAAATAAAACAACTTTTTTAAATGAACTAAGTTTTTTTATAGGCCTTTCAATGTAGTACTTTATGTCTCACACTATTGTAAACTATGCAATCTGAACTTGTCCAATAACATTTTTTTTTAATACTTTTAGACTTAGTCTTATTTTATTATGAGAAATATTAAAACTATATATATGGATTTTGAATTTTAAGATTCAACTAAATTTTGGCCCGTGTTCGGGCTTTATTTATAAAGCCAACTTAAGTTTGGCCCGGCTTGAAAACAAGTAATTTTTTCAAATAATATTACTTATAGTAGTTTAAGTTATTTTTGTCTGAAAAATATATAATGTAATAAGTTTTAAGTAGTTTTGGTATTTAAAATTGTGTAATATTATAAAAATATTTAAGAAAAACGTCAAAGTTTCCTGTCTTATAAAATATTAGAATTAATTTTAAAAGTAAATATTATTTTATTAGTTTTGAGCCACATCTTATTAATCTTAGGTTCAACCCCAAATATAAAATACTAATTTAATCTTATTCTTCGTAGGCTCAAGCCTAAACATGAAATAGTATTTTGAACTGGGCTCGAACTTTAGCCTACGTTTTTTACTTGTTCTTCAATAAGTTGACCCCAATTTATATGAGTCCATGTATCAAATCTATTTTTAAGTTGCTATCATTTGACATATCAAATTAACCAAAATGCCGCCGGGCTCACTCTTTTTCCTGGGGGTAACCATCGAAGCCCCCACCAAAAAATAAAAAACTACAAGTTTAAATGGTAAATACCTTTAAAGATCAAAATTCTTTAAAAACTATTAGATTATATACATTTTCTAGATTAAAAAATTTAAATCAGTATATTTATTAGTTTTTTAATGAAAATTATTTTCAGGGGATACCAAACTTAAACCTATTTTAATATCATAGACCAAAATTAATTGGGTCTTAAATATTAACCCAAAAGTAGATTTTGTTTTTTCAGTCAGGCCAGCTATCCCAGACCCATTATTAGGTCAACCTATTTGACCATTAGAATCCATGATAGAGCTAACATTCTAGGATGCTCACTGTGCACAGCCGCACAAAGCAGTCCACTCTGTGAAGACCAAATCGCAGTTCTTCAACTTGCAATGTGGCCGAAGAAAAGCTATGGAAAATCTAACGGCTAATTTGGTATAAAAAAGATGCAAATATTCATTATATTTTTATAATTATTATTATTTTAAAATAAGAGTACGATGATTTTTTTATCTTCAAAATCATTTGTTTTATTCTATTTTACATTTTATTCTTTCCATTTTGTATGCTAGATGGTCTTTTAAAATATCTTTTGTGCTGGTTGAATTCGTTAGTGATCCAATTGTCTAGCTTCAAATATCCATATTTCTCTTATCAATATGTGCCTTCTTACAGTAGCAAATTATTATGCCAGTTGAAAACGATACAGAAATCAAAGTCACACTCACGAGTTTACCAAATGAATATGGTAGAACATACCTTGGTATCTTTACTAAACAAGAAACATCTTACTGAGTCTCCGTTCATGCACATAAAACATGTGTCATGAAAAAACTCCAAGCCAAACTCCAGTACTATAATAATTCTGTGTCTATTTTCATTGTTTCACGTGATTAATATGATTTTCTTTTAAAGAAACAAAACCAAGAGTCCAAAAGGCATATCTCTAACATCATAGACAATTGCTTCCGACACAAGGCATATAACCAGGCTATTATTTAATTTGTTTCCTAGTTTTTATGTTTTTTCCCATGTCTACAAAATCGTTTTGATGAAGTTAACGTTGATACATTGGCTATACTGATTAATCACTACTTCTCGACCCCCTGATAATCTGCAAAGAATTGCAGTTTATGGCTACAGAATTATGTTGTTTGGTAGTAAACTATAATTTGATATCAAGATCAATTATTCTTTTCTCCAGCAATTGTTGAACTTTTTTCCATTTGATATTTTGCTTCAAGTACGTTACCGGTTACTCTATCATCTGTTGGTATAATTTGCAATGTCCCCGTGACAACACTCACACCATTTAATTATAGATTGTCTCTAATGAATATTGCTTATGAATGTCTAAAAAGTTAGTACATTATATGAGGTATGTGAATATTAGAATATTTAATCAAGCCATCCCTTAATAATTTGAGTTTTTGGTGTTCTATTTGTTAAAAAAGTATAGAAAATAAATAAGCTTTTGAGCGTGAAAATTTATCTTTTAAAAACAAGATATTGTCCATACTTTGTATATATTATTTGAGAAATTATGTACAGACAAGTTTCTTATAATCAGAGCCGTTTAAAATTTTTCCCTTGATAATTTAAAAAACACGTAAACAGAACTAAACTGTCCCCATTTAGTAGTTATATTTGTTAAATTCAAATTCATATAGTTACCCTTTAAAAAGATGTGTCTCTTGAAATAAAACAGCTTTTTTTAAATAAACTATTTCTTAAGCCTTCAATACAGGACTTTATGTCTCACACTATTATAAACCATCCAATATTATCTTGTACAATAACATTTTTTAATACTTTAAAATTAGTCTCATTTTATTTTGAGAAATGGCATCCCGCCACTTTTACACTTTTCTTTACACTCTTTTTTAGTCCTTAATGATAATAAATTATGTAAACTTTTTTGTGATGAAATATTTATATGATCAAAGGATTAATGCAAAAATAACATAGTCCTATGAAAAATTGGGAGGTTACTTCTTGTACAATTAAATAGTGCAAAGTCAGCAATTCCTCAATATTAAAATATGATATGCTTAAATGAAAAAAAAAATCAGAAAAATCGCAATATATTCATCTAGCAGATAAAGCGCAATTTATGCTTATATAATATTTAATGCGTCTTTATTATGCAAGCATTTATTCTGCCGCTGTCAATCACAACTAGTGTCTGCTGCATGTTTCAAAGTAGGGTTTCAGACATACTGATTACTACATTTTTACAGAGTAATCATCCCGCCTGAATAATTAATGGAAGGATCCTTATCTGCATCTAGTCAGGCATAAATTCTCAGCCTTCGATTCTCACTGTGACGGTGCAGTTAGATACCCTAGGAGCCATTTTAGCTCAATGGGCTCTAAACTTTTTTCTGTCTTGATCGTTCGGCCCTAATCTGTTTTCAAAGTTGACCCTATATGCATCTCAATCTTCCCAAGATATCATCATGGGTGTCCTTGTGTACAGCTTCAATTATGGAAAGACTTGACTCGCTAGCTAAATGCTTCATATGCTAATTCACGTCGTAGTAAAAAAGTACTGGTGTCCATTTTATCTTGTTATAATGTCTGTGTCTGCTAAATATCTCATGTCTGTTTATGTGTCTGCGTCGATAGGGAAAAACTGTTGTGAAATTATAGGAAGGAATCTTAACTTTAATTCTTGATCAAAGTACTTTGGCTCATCCCTTTCGCCGCAGGTGTAGTGCAAAAACCCAAAACACTCATTTCTCTCTTCTTCTTCTTCTTTTTTTCCTTTTTTGCTGTTTTTGTTTTTCTTGATCAAACTCCTTATGCGAAAAGTCATTTCCTCCATTCGCGAGTATATGCCTATCGCTTCAATGACCCAAGCAGTTATGACTTCCAAGCTTTTAATAATGGAAACAGTAGTCATGACTCGAGTTTTGATGAATGTAAGAATGAGTCTCACGAATACCACTCATTCCAATTGATAAAGTTAGGTTAATCTATCTTTATTATATTGCTTATTTTTCACCGGAAAAGAATATCATAATTCGCAACAAGCAGCATTTATGAGATTACGGTCCCCCACAACCCAAGCTGATGTAGCAACAAGAGAAAAACAAGGTAATGAAAGTATGCTATTAACAGTGTTTTCTACAAGGCAAAGTAGAGAATCCAAAGAGAGGAAGACAAAAAGAAGTAGAAGAAAACACAGAAGCATTAGTTAATCACAGTTTGGAATTTCTCTCATGGAATGTTTTGTCTATATTCCCTAATGGATCCTATTATCATGTGATGAAACTTGTAGTTCCTAGCCAATTCCCCTATGCCTCGTTCAATGGCTAACATGGGCCACCAAAACTTTGGGTTAGGTTGAGTGGGAATGAGTCTTAAACTTGACCTAAATTCAAGACCCATCACAATAATTGGACCCATAAGCTTTTGGGGACCATTATATGTTTTTATCATGTCTTTTCACCTGGTCCCCTAAATTTCATATCACAAAAAATGACCCTTTAAGGTGAAGTTAAACAAAAAGGGATGCCTACAACTTAGATCTTTTCATAGTGTAGTAAGCTTGTAGAATACTAAAGTTGCATTTGCAGCCATCCAAAAGCATTCCTTCCTATATTCTAGATAATTTTTTTGACTAAGAACAGAGGAGGTATTATGTTTTTTTATAAATAAATATTGATAACCTTTATTAATTAAGTCGATCGTGTGTAGATTTGTAACTTTCTATGTCCTAATTTAAATAAATCTCCTAAATTCACCTATTCTTTCTAATTATTTTGTTAAATATCGAATTCTCAAACTTATTAATAATAGACAAACAGTTAGTCTTAAATTAGTTTGAATGAGTTAAAAAGAAAACTCTACTTTATCCTTTCCAATCATTTGGTCAAATAACGAATTTTCTATCATTAGTAGCCGTTAATCTTAAATTAATCAAAGGATGTTTTAAAAACATTTTGTTCTTTCCAGGTATTTTGTCAAATATGGAATCTTAATTTATCAGTAACAACTATAAACTAATCTTGAGTAAGTGAAAAAAAGATCTCACTTTATCTTCTTTAATCATTCTGTCAAATATCAAATTTTAACTTGTCTGATTTAGTTCAAAACCACCTCATAAGAACAGGCTAATACTATGGCGGAAACAATGATTCTCTCACAGTTTCAGTATATTCTAAAGAGGCAACATCTGCTTTTTGTGCAGACAAATTTAAGTCAGACACTGACATATTGAATATAGCCATAGAACTTGCCTGTCTTTGGGGGTGACCCAGTATTCTCCACTATGATTGCCACCAAATAAATAATTGTGATTCTTAGTATCATAATTGCTAGTTACATCTTGCATTAGGTGTTAATCATATTCATAGCTTTATAAGTTGGACAGTTGGAGTTAATCTATTTATTTATTATGATATAATATTGCAAACTCCTTAATAAGGAGGCAAAAAGTAAGTCCACTAACTGGTCAGCAACATCCACTATTCCTTTGTATCATAAATGTATAGATACTCTGCAGTATTATACCTTGTGTAGTTGGAGAGAGAAAGATTAAAAACTTTCAATGTTAGAAGTTTTTTTTTTTTTTAATGAGACGTTGCTTTTTAAAATGTTAGTCTTACACCTTATATCTATCTGCATTATCTAAATTTATCCATAAATTACAGAGGATTCGAATTCTTTTGTATCTGTTATTGTCACTGTCACTACTGACAGGCACTGTAAAGGACGTGCGCAAAAGAGCAAAAGAGACTAAGATGATTGTGTCCATTTCTCAGTGATAAATGCTTGAGGAAGGGGGTCTACCATATGGTCCATATATAGTCCACACCAATTTGATGACGCGCCATTTAAGAACTCTGGACTTGGTTCAAAACATGAGTATATACTTTTCTTTTGATAGAGTGCTCTTTTTTCTTTTTTATGCTTTTGTGTTTCTTTGTTTGGGGAATGGGAGTCAGTAACAGTAAGAGCAATTACATTATCTATATCTGGAATTACATGTTACCTTTCCTCTTAAAAAGCTTTTAGTTTTGATGTTTATCTTGCTAGCTAGCTACTTTCTCTTTTGGAAACCTCAAGAAGAAAAGGAGAATTTTGATCCCTTATCTTAACTGCCAAAGGGAGCATAAATCTCTCAACTCTGAACTGAATTGTTGGCAGATTGAAAATTAGTTGCATCTATTTATTTTTTGTGTTTGAACCATGACGTTTAACGTTTGTTTTAGGGTAGATTAAGAAAGAATTATACCTTAATTATTGCTTATCTGCTATAGTTTTTGACTTAATAATAAGTGCTTGACCTGAATAAAATTAATTATTTCTAAATAGAGATCAATGCCTTAAACAACTTCTTCCTCCCAAGAGGACAAAAGATTATGGACTTTTATGGGAATCAAAAGATTATGGACATTTGAAAAAAGGGCTGGCAAGATAACATGCTAGGAGTTAATATTTATGATTTTCTGAGTTTCTAGCTAGAGGTGCCCATGGAATGCTACAAGACTATGATTCTGTTTGGTTCATAGTAATGTGAACATAATCTTTTTATATAATTTATAAAATGTCTATTATACTCTTATACTTATTATTTTATCTATCAAATCACTTTTTTTTAAAGTAGGAGTAAAATAATTATTTTTTATCTCATTTATCCCTATCTACCCACATTTTACATTCTCTTTACCATTATATACTCTAATCAAATAGAGCATACACACATACACACACACACAATGTCGAGATAATATTCTGCATACTTGTCGCTTAAAGAAAAAGCTTCACTTTTAGCATGTGGTTAGCTTGGGAGATTTTAGAAATCTCTAAATAAAAATATAATCTCTCATTGAAATTGTACTGCTATTCTTTTTCAAGGCATGCCATAAAGTGTAGGAATTAATGGCTAATGTAGAATGGGCAAGAAGGAAGTAAAAATGTATACATATTGATAGATCAAAGGTTTTTGGATTTATTTTATTTTGAAATATGTTAAACATGTTCAATTTTGTGAGTCTTGGAAAATAGATTTAATTGGACAATTGTAATTCATAAAAATATTACTTTTGGGCCAAAGATACCTTATTGAACTAAAGTGAGTTTAATTTAAGAGTTAGCTTTGTATGGAATAACTCTAATATTTCACTTATGGTAAGCTTTCAAAAAATCAAATTAAGTCAAATTTTCTATAAGAAAAGATTTTTAATTGAGGTTAATGTGATTTATGAAATCATGATCATGAATTTTAAGGAAATTTTTTTAATGTTACACTTAAGAAAAGTTCTTCTAAATCCTTATATGATAAGTTTTAATCAATACCATTTATGAATTATATGCAAAATGGTTTAAGGAAATTTTTTCAAATAAATTTATATGGAAAGAATTTCACTTGACTTTACATTGCTACTAATATATTATCATGTGTCTTTTAATGTCATATCTCTAATTAGGAACAAAAAATGAAATCCAGTAAAATCAGGAAGTAAAAAAGAAAATTAGACATTTGAAGGAAGCGAAGCTAAAAATGTATTAATGGAGGCTCATTCAAATCCTTTGACTTTTAAAGCATGAGCTTCAAATGGAATTAATGACCTATGCATTAAAGACTATCAAATATGGAATTAAGATGTTGATTTAAAATCACAAATTCTTGAACATAGAGCATATCAGCACATTCAAAGGAAGGTGGTGTCTAACAGTCATGAGTTGAAGATTGAGTTATATAAACAAGACCATTGAAGATGAAAAATACCAAAAGAAAATAGAATGCTAAATGCATATACTTTGAAATGTGAGAAAAACTTAGTGAAATAAAAAGTTATAAAAGTAAAGAGTTGACCTAGTGATATTGTCTTGTACGTAGAGCTCTTAGGAAGTTTGAGGAGAACTTAATCCACTAGGGAAATTTGGGGAAGTCTAGAAAAACTATAAAAACGTTGTTCTGAGCCTTATTAGATAACCTTGAAATAGGTGGTAAAAGACAAAGAGTTGTGTCTATGTTGCAAGGTTGCCATGTATCTTTAGTGATTATTGACATTTAATATAAAGCCTTTACTATGTGTTTAAAAATTAGACGTAAAATAATTTGGCCTGAACCAAAATAATTTGATTGTGTATTTTTTTTTTCTTTCCTATTATTTTTACTTTTTGATTAAAACATTTCTATTAAAGAGCAAAATCTCATTCTCTGAGAACTTGACATTATTTAAAAGAATCATAAATAAAAAAAGAAAGTGAAAATAATTTTAAATTCTTATTCCATCTGAAACAACTTTCTAATTTTATATTCAGTTAAGAACTTTACTGAAATAGGGAGGTAGATTCTATTTTACAGTAAAGATGTTCCCTCCCCATTAAAAAAAAATAAAACCAAATAAAAGAAGAAGAGCAAAACTGTACTATATATATGCTTTTCCAAATTTGAGTCCGAGGGCCCAAACACTTATATCTTGCCATATGACATTCCATTGTCATTCAAGCAGAGGAGGGAGACAGAATGAATGGCTGATGATAATTTGAGCTCATCTGATCCTCACCCCACGTGACTTGTTACTTCTCTTTCCTCTTCCTCTCTCATCATCACCTTCTCCACTTTTGCGGCCTCCTTAACTCATTCTTTCTGCATTTAAACAAAGTGCGAAAAATGAAAATTTTAGGACTTCATTAACATTGATATATGCACTGCAACACAATGAAGTATTAAGTATTTAAAAGAAATATACTTTTTTAATTTTTGAAAAATACATAATTTAATTATTTAACCCTTAAATTTTAAAAATTTGATTTATATCTTAAAAATTTTTAACTAGTTACTTTAAACATATATATTTATCTTTTCTTTGCCTTGTTATTGACAAATAAACAACTAATGAATAGTGAATCAAAGGTTTTCAAGAATTAAATTGTATATTTTTTAAAATTTAAAAACAAATAGTTGAGATATATATATCTTGTAAGAAACCAAAAATATATTTTTTCAAATATTTATAAACAATTTAAAATACCACTTTAATAGGTCTGTAAACACATATCAAACAGTTCCCCACCACCCCCCCCCCCCCCCCCCCCCCCCCCCCCCCCCCCCCCCCCAAAAAACACTATCAAAGACAATATAACTTAATTTTTGAAGTATCGGTATTGAATAGGTTAGTTTCCAAAAAGATGAAAAAACAATGGTAATATTGATAGTCATATTGAAGTTTTACACACCAATGGATCTTTTGCAATGGAGAACGGCCTCATAAATTGAGCTTTCAGAATCACAAGACCTGCGCCAATTATCTGTAGAATAAGCTACACTGATTCTTGGGGATGCTTCTGAAATACAGAATCCCTTATTCTTCTTCTTCACTGAGTCACTCCTTTTGGCAGCAGTTTCAAAATTTGAACCTGATTTCTGACTGTGAGTGTGACCCCTTAATTTTCTACACAAGGGCCTTAAGAAATTAAGATACTTCTGAAACACTTTCCTCGATAATGTTCTGCACCTCTTCAAGGAAGGGCATCTGGAAGTACCTTTCGGTGCATGTGAAGAGGAAGGAGGAGGGCTAATTGGGTTGGAAATGGAATAATCTGAGGCCTTGTATGATTCCATCTTGAGAGAATTCACAAAAAGTGGCACAAGATAGCCATTGGAGAAGAGCTTATCTGCATCAACAAGGCCATCATCATCATCACACGGGGCGTGTTGTGAGATTGGGAAGTCAAACTTGAAATCCTGTGAGTAGTTGTTGTTGTTGTTGAAGAATCTCTTGGAGGGAGGCATTCTTGGGTCCATCTCAATGAAGGAATTAGATGCCTCATCTGATGCATCAAGAGAAGTTCTGAAGGAGTTGTCTAGGCTTTCCAGAGATGGCTTCAGATTCACAAGCCAACTATAAGAGAAGCTTTCTATGGAAAGAGGTTGTGAAGTTTCCATAGCTGCTGCTTCTATTCTGCGCAGGAATGAAGGAAATTAGGAATCTCACAAGGACTCTTATATCTCATAACATACTTACATACATATATATATATATATACACACCCTTAATAGACCCTCTCTCCAACAATTGGGTATGTGGGAGTCTGGCAAGAGACAATGAGTTTTAATAATTGCAATTGCAAAAAGAAGGAAAAGAAACAGAAATATAAGCCCCCACCTGACCCACAATGCCCTGTTGCATCAGTAGTTGACCTCACCCTTCCTTTTTCTTTTCTTTTTTTTTTAAACAAAAAAAGGTAGGTTTTACTCTAGAACTTGGTCTTTTTATCATAAATCACAACTAATTAAATGAGAAGTAGAAGGAGGTTCATGCATATTCAAGCTTAGAGCATTAGGAATCCAGAAAAATCAAAGCAGAAACAGAACCAGTCTTATGCCTTAGAATGTTGCCTTTAGTCCTTTAGGCTTTTGTTGTGCATATGAAAAGTAATGAAGGGGAATCTTTTGCTTGTTTACACATGAACACAGAGAATCCGTGAATTCCCCATAAAGTGAGAGACTTTAGGAGATTTTTCCTATAAATAAAAAGAATTATGTTAAAAAAATAGGATATGTAAGAGATTTAAGAGAAAATTCACTAACATCACTTCAGAGGTTCTGTGTTTGTTTACATATGCTAATTGGTTTAAGGCTTTCTCAATTTCTTCTCTCACAAAACAATGTTCTTGTTCTAAACAATAGGGACGATGTTGTTGATCTTGCTTAGCTTGCTCTGTTTTGTCGTTGTCTTGAATTGTGCTTTGTGTTTTTGAGTGTTTTTTTGGATGGACATGACCAATTTTGAAGAGTGATTTCATCACTCTGATGATCACATCTCAACTGCTGCAACATAAGGATCAACTTAAAATGATAAAATAATCCACAAAACCATATTTTATTATGTGCATGTAACCTCATTAGAATTGATAAACATATTTTATTGGACAATATTATATGCAGGAGATACTCTAGACAACATTATTGTTTCATAAAAGAGAAAAAGTAGTGTTCTCTATAGGCTCTTTTATAGCCATGTTATGGTCTTTTCACTATACACCAAACTTGTGTCTAATTTTATTTTCAAATAAAATATAACATGCCTCAATTATATGCATCAACAAATTCTGCTATAATCAAGCCTGCCCATTCAGCTATTCTAAAGGCAAATCTGAACCTTGAAAGGAAAACGGTCGGAAATGATAACATAAAAAAATATTCAATCGGTTAGATTTCTCATACCAAAAGATCTTTCATCAATTTTGCCTTCACTTGAGAATTAAAAAATATATTTTTTTTTTTAGGAAAGAGGAAATTGCGAATTATTGTGTTGTTGGCATCAATATATTTAATATGTAATTGTTAAAGTCATTGTGTGTGATTAGTGAGAAATTTGAATATGTTACATGAAATGTTAATTTCAATATTTCGCGCCCTCATGTAAAATGGATTGGCACAAATGGATGACACACATGATATCAATAGGCATACGTAGCTACATTGTTGTCCTTGAATTAACTAACCACACAGACATATGAAAGCTGGAGAAGAAAATAGAATTCATATCCTCTTCATTTCTTTTCTTTTAATTTTTTTTGGGTTAATTTTTTAACTTTTAACATTGGAAGCTAAGTTTCCAATATTTTGTGCTGCTTCTAACATTTGAAACAACTTCCAGAAATGCAATGTGACATGGGTAGATCCATAAATGAAAACAATAGCCAGATTTGTTAAGAAAAAAAAAAGAATTCATAAATTGGAAATGGAAAGGATCAGGTGAAGAAAATATCAAGAGGTTCTTTTGGTATAAATTAGATTTTTGCCAATTATACAATCATACAATGGAAAAAAGAGCTAGACAAATGAATCAAAATATATAAAGGATACATTTTCTTTCTTCATAATTATTTTTTTTCTCTATCTTTCTTTAATTATATTATATACAATTAATGTATGATTGGAAAAAATGCAAACTTTGAGAGTGTGTGTGGTGTTAAATACAAACCTCTTGAAGTTTAAACGCTTAGGAAAGCTTAAGTAATGTCCTTTTCAACCAGAAATGAAATGAAAAGGATTGCCAGATTTGGCAAAAAAACTGACAAAGACTTGATAAATTGGAAATGGAAAGGATCCGGAGGTAAAGAAAATATCAAGAGGTTCTCTCATTATAAATTGAATTTTTGTAGTTATAAAATTGTGTAATCGGAGAAAGAGTGAGACAAATGAATGAAAATATATACAAAATATATTTTTCCTTCTTTATACTTATTTTCTTTTTTCATCTCTCTCTAATTATATTATACACAATTAATTGAAAAAAAAAAATCCAAACTTTCAAAGTGCATGGTGTTAAATACAATCCTCTTGAGGTTTAAAACGCTGAAGAAAGTTTAAGCAATGTCCTTTTCAACCCAGAAAGGAACCAATTAGCTTTGGAAAATAAAATGAATGAAATTTGAAAATTAGGAGACAAGGGTCCCCGGGGTTGTCGGGTAAAGAAGTAGACATGAACAAAGGCTTTAGAGACAAAAGCCAGAATTGCAGAGTGACTTGAAACCAATTGGTGCCCTTCTGATGTCCCCATTTAAGACAATAAGTAAATCCAACACTCATGAATGCAGTCTAATTTTGAAAAGAATGTTGCACCATTCAAGCAAGTACAAAGCAGCCTAGCTACGTCAGAAAAATTTTTTACCTCCGAGAATATAGCTCCTCATATACTTCAGAAGAGAGAATCAAGTTTGCCAGGTCAACTGGATGTAAAATAGACTATGTTCAAGCATTGTGGAAAGAGATGCTAATTCCGTTGTTTACAAGTAAAATAAACTAGAACATTTTTATTTGTTTTTAATTAAATAAAAAACAAAAATTTAATTTGCAAATAATTCCTTAAGTTTTCAAAGTAAAAAATAAATCTTTGAATTTTTACATTCCAAGAAAAAGGTTTTTCTGTCTATCATCCTATCCAACTTCCCATAGTTGACACAATAGCATTGAAAATAAATAAATGTTTGAAATGTCAATTATGAGAAAATTATGTTATGGCGTTTGAGTTAATGTTATTAATGGGATAAAGTAACCGATTTTTTGAAGTGTGAAGTTTGAGAGGTTTAATTTCTAGTTTTAAAAATTCAAGGATTATTTGTAAGTGATCTAAAGTTTAAAGGGGATTTTTATTTTTCTTTCCTGATTAATATTGATGATCAAGCATAATAAATACATTTTAAAATTGTATAGAAAGCCATCTTAGCACATAAGAAGTACAAGACTAAAGAATAATGAGAACTGGATGTGTTCAAAAATCTACGTTGATTAACTTCATCATAATTTCATAAATTTTGTTTTTTTGGAAATACAGATAAGAAATACGTCTTAATTATTCAACAAAACAATTTAAAAGAAAATAAGCATCTCGATAATAAACAAAACTCGTATATACAGGTTAAGATTTTAACGTGGCGAGTGAGACCAGTTGTCTGCCATTATGGGGTCTGGAAGTAAAGCGAAAACCATTTTCAGATTCATTGTTGTCTTTCACCTTTCACGTTTCACGGTATAACACTTGCCACAACAAAAATCTTGAAATTATGTTAACAAGAGGAATAGAAACTTCCCATCTCTCAGTCTCTGGGGTGAATGTTTGCCAAAGACTTTCATGTATAACACAAAATGTGTAATAGATAAGTACATGAATTAGTTTATCAGTAAAAAATCTAATCAAAAGTTCAAATGAACGATGTAAGCTTTTAAAAGGTATAACTTTTAATTTAGGTGAAATTTTTGAATTTATGTAAAACTTCAAGAAGTGCCACTTGGTTGTTTCCAATTTTGATAACCTTTTGACTACCTAATTATTTTTTTAATTTTAGGCAAATTTTTTTGTTTTACTTTTATTTTTAAAAATTAACTAGGACTTCGTACAAAAATTTATTTGAACATTTTGTGTTATAGACTCTTGATTTATAAGAATTTTGACTTTTCTCTAAAACTTTTCTATTAGAATCTTTTTAAAAAAAATTTCACATGTTTCGCTGCATCTATGTGATGGTATAAGGTCTATTCAATTGAGGTAACATAGTACAGAGGATGACTACAGTAAAACAATAGTTGAGGCTAACATAACAAGGATAGAACATGCAATGCTAAATCATCTAAAATTTTAAAATAATCTATATTTCTGTTTCATTATGCTTGTAGTTGTGCACAAGATTCCATCACTAATTATTAAAGAGAAGATGTATTATGAGAAAGCCCATGTTTAAAACTACAGGGCCCCAAAAGTGTCAAAAGAGATGTTTAGGCCCACTACTTCTGTGTCCACAATTAATATTAGGAAATGAATAATTGGTATAGTGCAAAATACTTTGCCTTGATTTATTGGGTGATTGACATTTTGGCAACGCTTTTTACGAAGACAAAACCTGGCTCCATTAAATATGATTATTTTTTAAAGAGTACTTAAAAGTACTTTTTATAAATTATAAAAAGAATATATGATTATTTTATTACTTTTTGGCCCCCAAAAATATTATAATCATTTGTTTGATATTTTTTTTCTACCAAATATAAGAATGAAATAATTTTTTTTTCATATCATACCAAATATAATACTTTATCACAAAATTTTATTCCTTTTTTTTTCTATTTTCATTTCAATCAAAATCTTCTTATGTACCAAATGCACCCTCTAAAACATTGGTTTAATGCCATTGCTACAACCTCCTCAATCTTAATCAGAAATTATTAGAAAATAACTAATAACTTGTATCATGACTTTCATACCACCTGTTTTTTCAATTTATGAGTGTACCAAGGAAGCCATGAACATCAGTGCTCTAATCAGAAAGACTTTTCTTTTCTTTTCTTTTCTTTTCTTTGTTTTTTTTTTTTTTTGGGTGGCCAAAATATCTCAAAGACTTCAGAGCAAATGGATGTTCAGAATCTATAAATCAAGGCTCACTAGACTGTGGAAAGGAAAACTGATGATAAATTACATCCTCAAAACAAAAGATATTATGTTGAGGGGAGACAACATCTGTGTCCAGTTCATTGCCCATGAATGAGTAGATAATCGAACAGAGGATTTCCTGGATCGTAGAGGAGTTCCTGGCCATGATCAAAATATATGAAACGGCTTCTGGTACTTAGGATTTCAGAGTGAAATCTCAAGTTCCCTTTGATTTTGGAATGGAAGTGCACATCTCTGGTGTCTAGATAGTCTTAAAATTATCCAGATAATGGCTTTGGGTCAGGATCTCAGGTAGTAAGCTCATAAATAATATTAAGATTAATATCTCTTGGCCAATGATAGTAGTATCTTCTTTGTCTTCAGGTCATGTTCATCATTAACAAATAACAGTATATAGTTCACTTCATTTGAACAGTTCCCAATTGAAATTATATCTTTTGATTGACAACGAGGAGCACTTCAGTTGTTTATCAATCTTTTGATTGATATTTGCCCATCAAATAATTTGGCATGCTTTAAGTTTAGAATTTCACATCGTACATCTCTATCTTCTGAGTGTGGTTTATATATTTAGTAGGCAACTCTATTTGACATTAATTTATTTTAAGTTAGAATCTAACATGGTATCACAGTCTAATTCCATTGCATTTATTCAGACCAAGTATCTCTGTTGCGTCTACCTCTGTCTGTCTATTGAGTGTAGTTTATATACTTGTTGAGCAACTTTATGTGACACTAATTAGTTTTAAACTAGAATATAACACTTTAACTCTCCGATACCAGAAAGTCCAAATCAACTCTCAATATATTACTTTAAAGGAAACAACCACCTATTAGATATCCAGACCCTAATACCCTTTGCAGACATGCAGATGTTTGATAATTCAAACCTAGATACATCTGTGATGTAAAGAAACGGCTCCGTGGATATCTATGCTGCTCTATGTCATGGTCTAACAGAAGAAAACTTCTAGGCCTTTAAATAGAAGCTCAAAACAGGATATCAAATGGGATAGTATTTGATGTGCTATGTACTTGCCAAGTTACTTGTTCAGAGGAAACAGAGTGCTCCAATAATTCAATCTAATTCAAAAAGAAATCTTAGTAGAATGTTCAATGTTGCTGTGTGCAGATAAACAACGATGAAGCAATAAATAACATTTTGTTATTGTGAATATGCACTGGGGTTTGGTCTCTTTATTTCGACCTTATAATCTCTTGGATGAATGCTGCTTATTGATTACTAGGTTATATAACTCTTGGAATGATCTTGCAGTAAGCATGAAATGGAAACAAGGGAATGCTTTTTTGTATCTTATCTCGAAAAATGTTCAAAGAAGAAGAACAATCCTGCTAATTTATTTATTTTGCTTTTTTCATTCCTTGGCTATGAGATTCTGTTTTCTCAAGGGGGGATAATCAATTAGTTAAAGGATTAAAAAAAATTAAAAACTTTCATGATGGAAAAGAAAGAGTCATTCTTTATCTTTCTGCTATTATTAATTAAACAGTAAAAGAAACAGAATTACCAAAACCAAATTGCATTTCTTGTCTGTGGGTATTGTGCAAATCGACGTGGCATAGTTCAACTATCGAGAAAGATAAGGGAATAAAAATTTTCAATTTTAAAATTATTTACAATATGAATAATAACTTTCTGTCTACTTTGTCACTGTGAAGCTGAGTAACATGTCACTAACACTTATAATCTCAATAATTGTGCCAACTTGAATATAATAAAGTCAACTATGGTTGTTATGCGTTTTACTTTCAAAGAGAAGATATTGAAAACAGAACGAACTAATTGGGAGAGATGGTGACGCCAACATTCTCCCCGAAAAGTCTAATTTTGATAAAACAAGTTACCTCTTTTTCAAATGATCTCTTTTATATGTTCTTCTGTGAATAAAACAAGCATAGCAGAGTTGAGAGATATTAGTGCCGAACAAATTCAATTTAATTTAATTTTAATCCTATTAAATTGATTTAATTTGACCAGAATTCATTAAAACCGATCAATCAATAGAGTTAGCTGGATAGAATGTTGACATAACTAATTAAATTGGTTCATACCTGTATTGGACATCTAATCCAAATCAAATTAACTATTTAAAAATTAAAAAATATTTAAATTCAATGTTTTATGTATTAAATATTATGTATTTTAATAAAATAATAATAATTTATATTATATCTAAATATCTAAATAGACTAATACCCTATAACCTTAAAAGCTGCATATCGAAATCCTTAAATATCTAATTTGAGGCTTTGCAAATTTTGTTGAAGAAATTTTTAATGTTAAATTTTTAAAATTTTAGAGATTTTATTTTTTGTTAGAAAAATAATCAACCATCCATTTAAATCCAAATCGACTAAAGTTGAATTGGATTGATTTAGTTATAACTAAATTCACTAGATTGATTGGATGGGATTTTCAATCATCCAATTAAAATCGGTTAAGATTACCAAATCGAACCAATCTAATATATTGCTTACAAATTGTACGTGTGCAGCCCCATCATAGACTTGGCCTTGTAGGTTAGCTTAAATTAAATGTTTCAGTTCTTGACAATTCATTCATACTGTAACTTTTAGAATAAATTATGCTAATTTTTTTTTTTGGGTTGAGAATAAGTTAGATTATACTTAATATTCTTCTTGTTTCTAAAATTGCATTCGACTTTCCCTAACTTTCTTATATATATATTACAAAAGCCTCCCATCCATCAATTTTCTATTAAAAAAGTTATCCTTTTGTATAATATGTAACTGTAATTTTATTTTTAATAAAATAATAAAAATAATTAAGAAATTTTATGTGTAAAAGAAACTGATATTTTATTAAAAAAATTAATTTAGAAAAAAAATTAATAGATAATCAATTGTAATTTTAAAAAATTGTAAATATAATTTAATCAAATTCCATTAAAAATTTGCGTAGTCATATATATACATATATATATATATATATATGATTTAATCAAGCTCCATTAAAAATTTGTACAATCATATGTGTGTGTGTGTGTGTTTTTTAAAAAATATTAAACTATTGGTGCTTGAGTTATGATTTAAAATAAAAAAGAAGGCTTAATTTAGCAACAGAATATTGTATTGCTTATCAGGATGGGATCACAAGTTATTGTCTCTATTAGTTTAAAAGAAGAAGAAGAAGAGCTATTGTCACGTGTACAATAGCAAAGTTTTGAATTTCAGAGATTATGTCCAGTCTCAATGTGTGTGATTCTTTTGCTTGCTCGTGACTACTTGGAATTTGTTTCCTTTTTATGCCTAGGACTCACTCCAATTGTCCTGAGCCTCTTTTGGGCTAATGATGTTACTCTAGTGATTTAGCCCTCAATCATATGGATTTGTTTGTTCTAGACTTGTGCAAATATTATGCCTGTAAGAATAACACAATTTCACATATATACATACACATTATATATATATATAGATATATAGATATAATGTGTATATATACACACACATTATATATAAAAACTTTAGAAGTAGCTTTACTATTTATTAGTCATAAATAGTGCCCTTTTACTTTTTTTTTTCTTTTTTTGTGTAGTTATGATTCTTTCTTTTTGTGTACAAGACTTTACTAGTTCTTTTAAAAAGAGCTTGTGCCTTTACAACACAAGTCACCACAAGAAAAATTATGAAAAAAATTGCAATTTAAGATTTTAAATTGAATATATCTATATTAAAAAGTCTTAAATTTTAAAATTATTTTAAATGATCTTGGAACCAAAAATTTTAACTTAAAGTTTTGAATTATAATTTTTTTTGCATAATTTAAATTTTAGCCTTAAAGTTTTTTAGAATAATTTCAAAATATAAGGTCTTTCACTGTAAATATCTTTGACTTGAAATCTGATATGTAATTTTTTTCAAAAATTACTATGGGCAACAACTTTTTTTTTGGCCCAAATGGAGCAACAAATCTATTTGTCTTAATTTATTAGTTTTTATATATGAATCTTAAAAGGATAAGGCAAGAAATGAAAATGGAACTTATGAAACTTCTTTTTGCTTTAAAAAGCAATCTTTTTTTTTAATGTTATAGTTAACTTGTGCTAGCTTTAACAATTTGCCTCTAAATTGTCTACTAAATAAATAAATAAAAATGCCAACCCCTTTTTTCAAGGAACTAGTAGTTTGCTTAAGGTCAATAGCATGTTGACAGAGAAGTTGTATTCTAATAATTTATCTTTTTTTTAATATTTAAGATAGATTATTTATGTCATGACTAAAAGCTTCATAACAATTTTATGAAATACTCCAAGAAAATCAAATTAGTTAAAAATTCAAACCCAATAATAATACATGACACCTTTAGGCCAAATGTTATATACATTATTTTATACTAATATTTAGAGTTTGGAGAACAATTTTTTCTCTTGTATCACAAATCCACAATCAATATCCGAAAAGCCTTTGTTTTTTTTAGTTAGCTTGTGCTAACTTTAATTAATTCAATTGTTTTTTTTGCAATTTAAGCCAGATCATCTATGTGATAACTAAAAGCTTCATAAAAAAATTTCATAAAATCATCTTAAAAAATTAAATTAGTTTAAAATTCAAACTCAATAACATATGATACATCTAACCAAACACTACATATGTTCTTTTAGATCAATATTTAAACATTGTAATAGGTTGTTCATGGCCTGGTTCTGCCCAGCTAATCCAACTTGGCTCAATCATATCGAGCTAGGTTAGGCCAACTCAACATATAAATTAGGTAAAAAGTTAGATTCAACTATGGAAATCTAACCTTGGGGCTGGGATGGGTCCCAAGCCAAGGTATATGCTTAGCCTTATTTGTTTATTAAAGTTTTTCTTTTTTTTTTAGTTGAATGTGACGACCCTAACTTCTAATCACGATAATTAGGGTTGAAGACGCGATTAATAATCATAAATCAAGGTTTAAAGTCATTTCGATTACTTACAGTAGAAAAAAGCAGGGAATTTAAACCTTAATATTATTAGAGTCATTACTTAGTTACTCATAACTATTTATGTACATGAGAGAATCAAACTCGCAATTATAAGCCTTTAATTCATTCATCCATTAATTCTAATTCACAAGAACCTTCTACAAGTGTTCTTAAATCATTCCTTAATATTTCCATAGAGAAAACCAATGCTTCTAGGTTATCATGACACATTTTTAGAAAATTTGCCACTGCCAAATGTCCCTTACATTGCAGCAAATTACCCTCTATAACACAATTAGATTCACCTCTCGCATTTCGCCACATCTAATTTTACTTTTTGCAGTGGTTAATTCCTCCCTGTTTCCTCCCTGGACAACTTAGTCCTTTTTAGCTGAGGCCAATTAAATTTTGGCCCTAGCCAATTATCTTCTTTTTTTATAACTCCCAAAGTTTTGTCCTATGCTCTCCAATTCTCTTTCTAGTAACACTCTAGCCACTTTAACTTAATTTGTAAAGATTTAATATCATTCCTTTATCTAATCTATCTAACACATATATCATTACCTATTCAAAACTCAAATGTGGATCCTTAACCCTCTAACCACCATAAACCAATGAGTTCATAGATCAATGACAACAAAGAGTTCATAAACTACTCACATCTCCATTTAAACATAAATCTCAATAGAAATTCCATACATTACTAGTTTAAGTTGACATCTAATATGCCACATGATTACAGTCCCTATACTTGGCAATACATGATGCAATGTGGTAATTACATAAAATTAGTAATCTAATTACACAATACAATCTGACAAAGCTCCCAAACCTATGTGCTACCAAACCATACAATAAGCTTCCATTAGTTTCTCCTTACCACTAAGAGGTCCGGTTCCCTGAAAATATTAGCTCACAACCGAGGTGAGATATATAATCTCAATAACAAAAGGCAAATTTCATATATATATATATATATATAAATTAATTAATACAATGTAATTTTATATCATCAATACCAGAATCATCAATTCAATTTACAAATAAACTAGTTAAATTACTAATAACTACTGTCCCATACTAGCAATCACATATAACATGTTAATGGCCAATAACACTGGAAGTAGTCTGTCCACGGCACCAACTTCTTAATAAGCACAATCTAGACTCAGTGCATTCAAGGTCTGATCACAACCCAGTGCCCGATTGAAGCACATGCACTGGTGGAGCCAAACCACAGCTCCATCATGGACTCACAAGGTCCAATCATAACAACAATTCAAGTAGTCAACAATCATTTAGCATTTTAAAATCAAGCATCTGTAACAAATATCAAATTAACATGAGCATATATATCGAATTAGGAAAAATAACCCTAGTTATCTCAATGAAGCCAATTACGCTTCCTTTACCTACCATTATAATTCAAAGGCACACCAGCCTAAAACAAGTATAGTTATCATCATTTCTAACAATAAATCATATACCCAAAGGGTTAAACCACCAATAGCTATTTAAAAGTTACTTACCTAGCTTCTTAAAGAGTTAATTACACTAATTTAAGGTCACAATACCCAAGACTCACAAAGGGTCACTTCCAACATCTCTAATTTTGCACATGTAAAAGCCATGCACCAAAAGCCAATCCAAATTATGGAAGTTCAACATATATACCTCATAAAAGAAGAGGAAACACTTACCCATACATCTAGGAGGTTAAGTGGACTGGGTTAGGCCTTAACTACCAAGAACACACTATGGGCCATCCTTACAACTTGGATTTTTGCACATGGAATCAGTTATATACCTAAGTTAGCTTATAACATGAAATCTGAGCAAGGTTACACCACAAAATGAAAGCAAACACTTACCCTATGGTTTCACTAACTCCAAACTTCAAAAATGTTGTAAGGAATCACCATAACACCAAATTTTAGATTTGGAAAGCAGATGAAAATACCCAAAATCAGAAAATTAATTGGACCAAAATAAAGAGGAGAATAAGAGGGACATATTTTATATAGATTACCTTAGCCAAATCTTCCTTTAGAAGTAAGAAATGGTGAAAGAATGCAGAAAAACCCTAACCCCCCCTTCTCAAGTGCGAAAATGGAGTCCTTATTTTGCAGAACATGAGTGCCTTAGCAGCCAAATAGGTGGGAGAAGGTCTCTTAAGGTTTTTAGTGAAGATGGGTTGGTGCAATAGACCCATTATTTCAAGTGGGCTGCAGAAACTTTTAGGGTTGGGGAGAATGTATTGATCTAAAGGCCCAAAAATCCGTTTAGGTTATAGTAGGAATTTATTGGGCTACAAGTTGGAGGGTTTGTGATAGGTTTGGGCTGTCTTAAGGGCCTATTTAGCTTAGGTCTGCACCATATAGTTGTTGGGCCATTTGGAAGTGAAATTAAATCCTCCTATAACTAAAATTAGGCTTCTACATTTAGTCCAAAACTCAATTAAGTCTTTTGTATGTCCCAAAGTAAAAGTCTACCCTCTTAATTAATTTTGCTAGTTAATGCACATTAACTCCCTAATCTCCATAATTAGTTTTAATTAATTTCAGGGTATTACATTGAACATAGACCATTCTTGTTAAAATATGGACTACTCTTTTATTTTTGGTGGTCAAAATTACGTCTTCACAAGTATTTAAAAAAAAAAACTCAAACCAACCTAATGACAAATTGGGCCAACCTTGCGCTAGGCCAAGTTTCGAGCTTAAAAAATAGGTTTAGTAATAAATTTAAGCTAGGCCTTAGATTAAGCAAAAACCTAACCTAACCTAAGGTTTTGTTCACCTGTACTTTGTAAAGCCAAAAAAAAAAAAATTTAGTCACAAATTCACAATCAATGATATTTTTAAAACTTACAGAACTATTTTTTTTTCAAATGATTTGAGAAACATACTCCCATACACTAACTTTGATATATTTTGCATTGCACTGAAGTGGTCTATACTTACTAGTAATTACCAATATGTATTTACCCAAGCATCAAATCATCCTTTAGCACAAATGAGTGATTATTTGAACCAAATCCTATTGTTGATAAAAGTAAGTTTTTAAATTTGTATCAAGTAAAAATATTACACTTATATGCTATACTTTTATAGGAAATTAGTGGCATATATATATAGATTAAATCATAAGGAAAGTCAGTGACATAGCCACCTATTTCTCCTTTACCCTCTCATCCCATACAACAAGCAATGAAAGGTTAGTTATAAGTTATGTAAATAATAAATGAAATAAATGACAATCATTATTAATAAGATAGTAATCATTATGAAGTATGCAATAAATAATAATCATTGTTAATTAACTAGTAATCATTTAAGGAATAAATATATATTAAATAAATGAAGATAAAACAATGAAAAAAATTGTATGAAGATGTAGTAAAAAATTAAAAATAATTTTGCAATTAATGATACTATACTATACTATACTTATAATAAATTAAATTAATATCATTGAGTCCATTTTCTATAATACATAAAAATTAATTTATTTAATTCTATACATCAAACATAGTGGCTTCCAATGCCATAAAGAGCCCTTCTCCTTACACATTGTGATTGCCAATAAGTTGTTCACAGGGATAGTAGATGGAAAATTTAAATCTAAGGTAGGGAAATGAACCAAAGGAATCGATTGCTGTGTGTCACGAATCCTTGATGTAACCATCCCCTAGGGTAAATGTAATACCATATATTTCTAACTTATTTCATACTATTTTCATGCCTTAAACTATGCCACTCACACAAGAAGCAAGAAAAATGACATTAAAAAAATGAATTTCTCAGTGTTGCGTCATATATAAAATTTTCATTTGGTGTCCTTAGACCATGTGAGCTCATGTATCACATTATTATATTTAATTACATAGCTACAACTCATTTCTATTCCCAAAATTGGCCTAGAGCTCATGCAAGGCAAGAGAGTGCATAAAAGTCATAATTTCCATTTTGACCAGAATTTCCCCACTTCTGTCACAAATTTTGGAAAATCATCACTAATTTTAAAAATAGAAATCATGCATTCTGGAAAGCTACACATGTCCAATTTATGCTAAAAATATGTTTAGGCCATGAAACACAACACAAAAGACGTTTGACATTCAAAAAGGTGCAGAGGTCTGACTGGCTACTGGTACTGTCATAGGTTTCTGCTACAAACTTCAAAAATGTCCAATTAGTTCTAAAAAAATTCAATCTATGCAAATGATACCAATCTAGAAAGTTACGAATGTTAGCTAGAGAGAAAAAATAACTTTAGACTAGTTTAGGCACATCCAGACCTCAAAAACTAATCAAATAGTACTTAAAGTCAGTTTGAATGCCTGATACTGGGTAAGAACTTTAAAAATTCATATCTCCCTCTTTAGATATCTAAATGGGGTTCTTTTAGTTGGCACAAGTCATTGGGAGTGTCTAGTTTCTCCTTATAAAATTTTGTAGAAATTGGATATCATTTTCCCATTGAATGACAAAATTCATTTTTAGACTAGTGTGAACAGTATCACGAACCAAAATCAAAATTTTTCCCAACTTTAAAAATTCATCAAATATTTCATAGAACTCCAAAAATTTTTCACTTTAGCTTCTCAAAAAGTTCTTAACAAGTTCTAATTGCATGCCAAATCTTAGATAAAAAAGAACTCATTTAGATAAAAAGTGGTATAGGTTTTCAATATGATAAATTTTTACTCTATACAAGATACCAAAGTATCCAAATGACTTCTTTTGGTATTTGGCACCTCTTGGGCAAGTTTAAAAGTATGAATATGACTTGTATAAACTGCCCAAATAGTCCCAAACCTCATGCATATCAATTTGGCCATTCTACTTCCATTTATACATAATTGCATTAAGCCATTCAATAAGCTAATTTGCCAAAACATGCTCAATTTACATGCTAATGATCACATAATATAATTTCTCATTTATACATAACATATTAACATAATTACATATGCTCAAGAGGTCATAGGTCATATACAATAATAGATTATATCATTTGTCATTCATAAGGCCTTAAAGTAACCAAATTCATACACTTTAATGTCAAACTTTCATCTTTCAAGTGATTGGCTCTCATTTCCTTGCTCTCTTGGTCCACCTAGCATGTTAGAACATTGGAGAAGAGGGAATGAGATTCAAAAAATTTCAATAGCTCATCTTCCTTTCAATCACACATAAAAGATGCAAAACCAATCTTACAAATACATGCACGGGCATATTACATAATATGAACATTTAAGAAGCAATTTTAGCATTTGAAAAAATTACACATAGCATACATAGGCTTGCCAAGTAGATGGATTAGCCTCATCCATTCATTTTGTGAATTTTGGACTTGCCTCACCCATTCTTTAAGAAATTCTTGGACTCAACCTTACTCTTCGGAATTAACCTCACTTTTGAGAGACTCTTTACTTTGTCTCAACTAATCTTAAGGGTTCTTAGCTCATCCTCACCATGGTTAAAGGTTCTTGGCTTCACTACACTCAAACAAATCTAAGCACACATAACAAACATCATTTGAAAACATAATGAATTATCATGGTACTATAGCAAATGAAATTATGCTAGAATACTTTTTATGGCTTAAAACACACATACACACATTCAAAGATAATCCAAGCATATATTTATGCATGAGAGAAGGAGGAGTAAGATACCTTGCATGCAACTGCACACTTGTTTCTTTGAAGTAATGCTCCCTTCCTTGGCCTCACACACACAAAGATGTGGGAATGATTTCTCTTGGCCTAAACACAATTTATGGAAACCAATTAGGTTCATGGAATTAATTTTAATGACAAACAATTTGCTTAATCACTAACTTGGCTCATTAACCCCTTTATGATTCTAAGAAAGCACCTAATGAAGCAACACCCATCAAATGAACTCTAAGCTCCATTCTTTCTGTTCATATATGATTCTTGACTCCTTTTAAGCCTCTTGAAGTCATCACATAATTAAAATAAAGAGCCTAACTATATGTTGCTTCTTTAGGTTATATTATGGAACATATAAGGCCAACTCACTTTTTATAATTTCTAAATTTTTTCCAAGGCCTCCCCTCATCTTCACTTATCATATATGACTCAAAAATGGACTTGGAAAAAATTAAAACTATCCTTAGGTACTTAAACCCATTTAGGCCGAGATAATGTAGGAATTTGGCCTCCTTAGATTTTGGCTTATTTTTCTTAATGGATGAAGCATATGGGGAGACTTCTAGGGATCTTAGGAGCTCATATAAACTCTCATTTAGGCATAGAAATTAAGGTATCAAATCAAATTTTACAAGGATCATATGAAACCCTAGAATTTGCATATTGAATTTCCATGGTTATTTGTTAATTTTCTTTGCATATTCTTAATCTCCACACTCTTTTTCCTAAGAATCATCCTTGGTTCTACCTAAAAACCAAACCCTCCTATGGCTTCTTAAGTGGGGCGAAATATAGAGAGAAGAGGAGCAAGGGGTAGCAACCATAGAAAAAAAAATTACCTTTTTTTTTTATTTTCTTACTTGAATCTTGTCTTTTTTGGTCTCCTCTCTTCAAATCTGAATTTTTTCTTTAATTTCTCCCTTAAAACAGATTCATATACTTCAATATAATCATAAGAAATAAAAGAGAATGGAGAAGAAGAGGTTTGGGAAGGAAAAAGCATGAAAACTATCAAAATTTCATACCTTCAAGCTTTGAATTCTCCTCCTCTTCCTCTTCTTCTTGTGCGCCACTCTCCTATGGTTTTTCCTCTAGTCTAGGGCAGAAACATATGAAGCTAAATGAATGGGAGAGTGGGGTGACCTATATATATAAGTGGAGAAAGGAAGATTTTTCAAAAAATTTTATTTTGTCTTTCGTTTTTAGCATTTTTATTTCTAATTCATTTTAGCTCCTTTTTTAGAACCATCTTTTCTATTATAAAATTTAGGTTCCCAATTTAGTAAAATACCTTTGGAATCACTCAAATCGGTGCTAAAACCTTCCCAAACGAATCCGTCAAAACTTGGGTATACCGACGTTAGAAAACGTCCACTAAAGGGGTTTTAACTATCTTGGAGCTTCCCATGATTTTCAGAGCCTCTAAAAGCCCCGGAGAACTTAAAAATTTCATTTAAAAAACCCTCTTATACGAATTCTAAAATTTACTCAAAATTACGAAAATGCTATTGTGTTTCGTAAGTTTTTCGTTAAATTTTGTTTCTTCATTTTAGCTTCATTTTTCTTTCCGTTTGAGCCTAGAATTCTCATTTTTAGGAGTCTAGAATATTACTCAGATTTTTTGAGACCTTAACTAATTCATTTTGAGGGACTTGCTTTGAAAATGTATCTATTTCTGTCGTTTAACGAAAACCGGATATTACAGTAAAAAATTTGACCACCATACTTAACATTAAAGATTGTTAAATCATTAAATAATGACATAAATGACCCAAATAGGGAAGTTCGGGAAATCCAAATTATGACAACAACAAAGGCAACACATAATAAAGGGAATTGACACCTCAAAAGGCTAGCCCACATATAAAAAGATAGATCAACCATGCCAATGTTTTGTTATGTCAATGGTAACATTTTGTTATGTCAATGGTAGGGTATATGAAGAGGAAGCAAAACCTCCAACTGGCATAGATGATGTGGCTATACCGATGCCATCACAATTTTGTCCATCCTTCATAATAATAGGCAATTAAATTGACATGTAACCCTTACATAGCTTAGCTTGCCTTCTAGAATTTGTTATTATGGTAAATCAGGTTCTAGTCGAGCAAGTTGGTAGACCATCATGAGGAACTATTCCTCATGGGCAAGTTAGATATTTATTTGGTCTTAGCTTCACCTTCTCTTAATGCTCATGATATCATACTTGTAAAGGGTTATAAACATTTATACTATATATGTCATCAGCTATATTGATCTAAGAAAAAAAATAAATGTTAAACGATGGATACTATATATTAAGCAAAGGAAAATAACAACAGTGACGAGTGTTAAAAATTTGTTACAAAGCCAATGACATTGGCAAGGTAGATTCACTATTGAGTACATCTCTAATACCATTGCATGTACTCAGAGGTGCAATCTAAGGGCTTTTTAGCTATAAGCTACCAAGCTAGAACATATTGCCATGCATTTCATACCTCAATAAAACTCAAGTGCTCTTTTCACTAATTTATTGAGGTTTCTTCTCATATCTGTAATGTATGGCAAGCCCTCAAATTGACTAGAGTAATTGGAATTAGTTACAGCTAGCCAAATTGACAGAGTATGCGATCTAGATGGTATCACTTTATGACATGAAAGTAAATGAGGGGGATCAAAGCTAGCCAAAATGTCTAGAGATGCCAAGCAATATTCTAGGATAAGTTTATGCACATTATGTGATTCAAATGGCCGCCAAATGATTTGTGTACACCATATTAAAATTTCATAATAAATACAACATATAAAAAGGAAATCTATCGAAAAACCATCCATGTAAGGTGATAAACATTGTTATCATGCATTGCATCCAATAATATCCTATATTGCTGTAGGGCCATATCACCCAAATGGGGAGGTCATCCTATGTTCTTCAATATGGCATTGTAGCCTCCATTTGGATGGTAGTATGGTGCCAAAGGCCATGGCACCCCTTATAAAAAAGGCATAGAACTAATGAAAATTTAATGCTAAAGTAAATGTTCACTAACCATAAGCTCCTAACCTCAACAAATGGACATGGGACATCTCTAATAGTTCTAAATGTACTTTCTAATGGTGTGAAAACTTAAGGACAAGTGATTAAATACTCACATAATCCTCCAAGTGACAGATTTAAGAGGAAAATAAAAAAAATAAAACTATGACAACAAAAGCAATGTTGAACCAGCATCTTACATGCCTAAATTCACTAATACACAACCATTTAACCTTAAACAAAGCCTAACAAATTTCAAATACTAAAAGAGAGTGTATCCAACCCTTGTAACCATAAAACACCTACAAGCTCAAAAATTTGACCATATAACATCCTTACACTTATAACTCACAATTAATAACCATTATATCAAAGCTTCTAAAATCAACAACAAAACCAATCCTAAGGCAATTCTACAAGACCAATCAAATAGAGATCAACATCCATAAAGCCATAAGGGTGAGGAATATATGCATAGAATTCATCATCATTGAGAGTTAATCCAAAAAAAGCCATAGTTATATGTGAGATTCCTTTACAAAATAGTGTGGTATCATCTAAAATCCTATCTATCATCCCCACATATACGACTTACTAAAATATTAAAACCTACACTTAGCATATTACATCACAAGTTAATTACAATATATCAAAATATATAGTCCAAAATATGACTATTTAAAAAGTAAGCCTAGTCTAATCAATCAAGTCTTTGATTGTTTGTTCCTACAAGAAACCAAACTTTCACTTATAAAATATTAGTCTATGACTAGAGTGAGATATAAAATTTCAATAATCAAAAGTAAATTCCATCCATATTTTTATAGGTAAAAAAGTGTAAAGTTGTACATAATAATATCATTAATTCATCATGCCATATTCAATAAATCAAAAGTAGCAAATTTGGCAACAATTTTAATAGTTATTAGACAATAACTAAATTAATAGACAAGACACACTTGCGAGGTCTATATGCTAACCATTATATTAAAACACACCCACGAGGTCCACGATAGTCATCGAGATACACCTGTGAGGTCCATGAAGAAACACATACAAGTAGTCAAAGTTAACATGATATTATATAAAATGTCAACAAGCATATACAAGTTATAAATATGGTTTTACAACAAATATAAGTGGAATTAAATCCTAGTTATCTTATTTCCAAATAATCTACTAACAACCTAAGCCTCAGCTTCCAAAATTTACAAAATGTTAATTTGAACTTAAAAATCTAGGCCAACATAATGGATCACCAAGCTCTCTTGAATTTTCACTCATACACTTAACATCATACAAAAAAACTACCATGAAGATGAGTATGGGGTAAAATAACATCACAAATGGAGGGAGTTTATTTAGCCAATACTTGCTTAAACTTTTTTGTCAACAAATCCATCATAAACACACAAAAATTCTCAATTCCAAAATCCTAGAGTTCTATTAGCTATCACCAAATTAAAAGTTGTTTGGTTTAAATGAAAGAGGAGAATGAGATGGATTTTTTTTTTCAACACTTGTCTGAGCCAAAAACATTTCTTCCTTGCCAGATAGTGGCTCCAAAGTTTAGCTCCTTCCCCTTTCTTCTCCCTTCTTTGTTTTTGTTCTCTTCTTGGATTGTTTAGGAGAGCTGTTGCATGAAATGAAGAGTGTGTGAGGCTAGGACTAATGTTTTAAGTTAAATGGACAATGGATTTGGTCTTGGATTAGGGTTTTAGGGCAACTAAGTCTTGGGCTTTACTGAATTTGAGTTGGGCTTGTCTAAAAATTCACTTTTAAGCTATTTCAATTAAGTTTAATTATATCTTAGGAATTAATGAGCTCCAAATAATATTATTATGGGTAAATTATTAATTTCAACTTAATAAGTTTTTGATCCATAATAAATTTATTTTTCAGAATTAAATTCTAAACTAATTAGTCCTTCCTTAATAATTTTTCTATTTATTTATTTCCTCCTAAAATTTGCAATTTAATTACTTTTCTCCAAAACTCTTTAATTAAATTATTTTCCCTCAATAATTCTTATTAATTGATTTTGGGATGTTATATTTTCTCCTCTTTCTAAGAATTTTGTTTTCAAACTTAACATACCTTATTCAAACAATGCCAAATAAACCTTCCTCATCACCTCTTTGATCTCACAAGTCGACTTACCATGTGTTCACCCCTTTCAAACCACTTTCACTGATATAATAGTCTTGTTGCATAACCATTTGATCTTGGTATCCATAAGCTTTCAAGCTTAACCACATAAGACAAATCATCTTGTAAGTGCATAATTTCATGTTCAATGATTTATGAAGGGTTTGGATGATACTTTTTCAATTGGGACACATAGAACCCATTGTATATTAGGGACAATTTTGGGGGTAAGGCAACTCTATAGGCCAATGGTCTAACTCAATCAAGGATCTAAAATGGACTCAAATAATGAGGACTAAGCTTTTTAGCCTTTATAGACTATCTTATGCCTATAACTGAAGTGACCTTTTAGAAAAACATGGTCACCTATATCAAATTCTAAGAGTTTCATTTTTCTATTAGCATAACTTTTTGCCTACTCTAAGTAGTCAACAACTTTTTCCTAATGACTTTTATCTACTAGATAGTTTGATCCACTAAATAAGGGTCAAGAAGGCTTCTCTTACGTAACTCAACCTAACATAAAAGAATCTACACCTTTTCCCATATAAGACCTTATAAGGTACCATTTGAAGGTTAGAATGGTAACTATTCTTATAAAAAAACTTTGTTAAAGGTAGGTACACATCCTTATTTCCCTTAAGTTTTAATGTAATGGACTTTAACATTTCCTTATAAGTCCGGATGGTCCTTTTAGTTTGTCCATCTGATTGAAGGTGACAAGCAATACTAAAGTTTAATCTAGTACCTTACATTTCTTCCAAAGATCTCCAAAATTTAGATGTAAACCTCAAATTTCTATATGACATTATACTCTTTGGAATACCATGCAACCTCGTGATCTCTTAGACATAAAGTTGTGCTAATCTATCTAAATGATATGTGGCTCTAATAGGGAGAAGATGGGCAAATTTCATTAGTCTATCTGTAGTCACCGAAATTGTGTCATAACCTATAGACATCCTAGCCTAACCCACACAAAGTCCATAAAAATGCTATCTCATTTTCAGTCAGGAATATCTAAGGGTTATAGGAGTCTTATGGGATTTTAATGCTTTATTTTCACCCTCTGATTGACTAAACATCCCAAAACATAATTACTATATTCATCTTCATTCCAGCCCACCAAAAATTTTCCTTAAGATCTTGGTACATTTTAATGGTGCTTGGATAGATCATGTACTAACTCTTATGGGCATCCTCAAGAATGGTGTCTCTTAACTCCTCATTCCTAGGTACACATATTCTACCTTGGTATTTCACTAATCCATCAATAGAAACATCAAACTATCAGGATTCATCTCACTCTACTTGTTCTCTAATCCTTTTCAAATACTCATCAGGCAATTAGGCATCCCTAATCTTCAAGTCATTTTCTATTCTAAGCTCAATCAATAACAAGCTACTAGGATGAATAGAGATAGATAAACTTAATTCTCTTAAATCCTCAAACAATTGTTGCTCTTGAAGTATCATGATAGCAATATGAATAGATTTCTTAACTCAAAATATTGTCGACTACATTCTCCTTGCTTGAATGATACTTCAAGGAAAAGTCATAATCCTTTGATAACTCTATCCATCTCCTTTGCCTCTTATTCAAGGACCTCTAGTTAATCAAATACATCAAGCTCTTATTGTCATTAAACATCTTTAACTCTATACTATATAAATAGTGCCCCCAAATCTTAAGGGCAAGGATTGCCATAGTTAACTCTAGATTATATGTAGGGTCATTCTCTTCATGTGGTCTAAGTTCCCCAGAAGCGTAGGTTATTACTCTATCCCGTTGCATTAAAACATAACCTAGACCCTTCTTAAATGCATCACTATAAATAGTGAAAAGTTTACTAAGGTTAGGGATAATTAAAATAGGTGTAGAGGTTCTTTAAAGGCATTCTCACACTTATCACTCCAAACTAAACATTGATCCTTCCTAATTAATTTGGCAAATGGGGTTACTAATTGAGAAAATCTCTTAATAAACTTCCTATAATAACTTGCTAAACCTAAGAAACTACATGTCTTAGTTATTGATTTAGGCCTCTCCCAATTTAGTATTGCTTCAATCTTACTAGGATCTATTCTACTTCTAACTTAAAAATCATATAACCTGGAAATCTTACTTCCTTCAACCAAAACTTACATTTGCTATGTTTAGTGTGTATTTAATGTTCCCTTAAGGTTTGCAAGACTATTTTAAGGTATCTATCATGCTCTTCCTCACTCTTAGAGTAAGTAAAGATATCATATATGAAGACCACTACAAACTAGTCAAGGTAGGGTTTAAAAATCTTGTTCATGTAATTCATGCAAATAGATAGGTCATTGGTTAAACCAGAATGCATTACTAAAAACTTATAATGGCTATAATGAGTCCTAAAAGAGATCTTTGGTATATTCTCCACTTGTATCTTAAGCTAATGGTAACCTGACCTCAAATCTATCTTAGAAAAGACCAAAGCTCTTATTAGTTGGTCAAGAAAGTCATTTATCCTTGGCAAAGGACACTTGTTTTTAATGGTCACTTAGTTTAGTTGCCTATATTTTATACAAAGTCTCAAGCTATCATTCTTCTTTTTCATGAACAACATTAGTGCACCTTAAAGGGATACACTTGACCTAATGAACTAGCTCTTTAATAATTTCTCTAACTATTTCTTTAACTCTACCAACTTGGCAAGCTTCATCTTATATGGGGCCTTAGAGATGGAACCCATTCTTGGTATTAAGTTAATAGGGAACTCTAACTTTCTCTCTAAAGGAAGACCACTAATCTCTCTAGGGAACACATCTAAATACTCCCTAACCATAGATATAATTTCCAATCCTTCTTCTGCCTTAGCTTGTAAGGAGAAGAAAGTTGAAAATCCTTAACAACCTTTCTTAACGCACCTCTCAGCTTGGGCAATAGGCAAACACAAAATCCTAGTGGATGGTTGGGGGTATAAGCTGGTAAGGATACTAGCTTATGGGTATAATTAAGAATAGCATTATTAGCATGTAACTAGCCTATACCAATAATTACATTAATATCATGCAAAGGCATGCAAATAAGATCTAGAGTAGTGTTAATGGTTATCAAGTTAGATAGCACATTTTAGACAAACTTTAGATGTAATGAATGAAGTTGATATTAATAAATTAAAAGGTAAAGGGATAATTTTTAGACCTAGACACTTTACACAATCATATGAAATGAAAGAATAAGTAGCACTCAAGTCAAACAATGCATTTATCATGAAATTGTGACGCAGAAGGGTACTTCTTATCAAACCAAAAGACTTATTAGCCTTTTGTTGCAAAAGGGCATACAGTAATACCATATTATATTCTAACATTGAACCTCATCTCACAAGTGGGAATATACAATTTATTCAAGAAATCTCAAGAAATACATTAAAATAATGAATTTAATTACGTTGCATAGTGGATAAATTTTTTATTTTGCGTTTTCAGGACCCCATGAACTCATCAACAATATTCTCTAATTATTTTTCATACATACAAATCAAAAAATTCTCAAAAAATGGCACAAACCACAGATCAAGGGTTAAAAACTCCAAAATTTCTTCATTTCTTGCAATTGTACAGTGACAGATTTTAAGGGCAACTTTGAAAAATTATAACTAAATGTAAAAAAAATTGAAATTACAAAAGCCATAGCTTTATGGAAAATTGTAAATTTTAACTTCACATAAAAATAATTCCAGGACACGAACATAGCCTTTGGATCACATTTGACAATGAAATAGCCACAAAGGTCCAGCTATCCCTGGTACTGATACAGTTTACTGTTATAAACTTCAAAAATATCCAATTAATTCTACAAAAATCCAATCGCTACAAACGATACCAATATGGAAAGCTACAGATGTTAGCTAGAGAAAAAAATAACTCTAGACTAGTTCAGGCATGCCCAAGTCTCAAAAACTAATGAAACAATGACACAGGTTGGACTGGATGCCTAATACTGAACAGTAACTTCAAAAATTAATATCTCCCTCTTTAGACATCCAAATGAGGTGCTTCTAATTGGCACAAGTCATTAGGAAGGTCTAATATCTTTTTATAAAATTTCATGATAATTGGACATCGTTTGCCCTATGATTAACATAGAACAATTTTTGGAACATGTGTACAGTAACAATGACCATATCAGAAAAATTTTTTAACTTCAAAAATTCATCAAATATTCTATAGACCTCCAAATAATACCTACTTTAGCTTTCCAAAAATATCTCAAGAAGCTCTAGATGCATGCCAAATTTCAGACCAAGAAGAGCTCATTTGGACAAAAAGTGATATAGCTCACCAATTTGGTAGATTTTGCCTCTCATAAGGTATCACTTTAGTCCAATTGGCTTTTCCTTGAGTTTGACACCTCTTGAAAAAGTTTAAAAACATGAATATGACTTTTAGGAACTGCTCAAGTGGTCCTAAATACCATGCATCTCATTTTGACTATCTCACACCCAAGAATACATTCATTCAAGTGTGCACCCAAGTGTTCAATTTCCATATTTCCATTGTCTTGACACCATATAAGGTTTATACACCATTCATACATAATATTACATTTGTTCATGACCTTACATTACAAAAATAACATGTACAATGTCACTCTCACATTTATACACAAAGAAGACTACAAAAGTTTAAAGTATAGCCCTTCAAGGCTCTTGGCTTACTCTCTTTGGTTCTTGTGAGCCACTTAGACAATTCAAGATGGAAGGGAAAAGGAGAATGAGATTTCAAGAATCTCAATAGCTCACACACCCATTCACACATACATTCAAGGCATATATACATCTAAGCATATGTATGGAAGGTTTGGCAACCATAAAGTATGCAAAATCACAATTCTCATGCCACTTATTCACATTCAAGCCAAGACCATGCTCTAGGGACTTTTGGTTTTACCTCACCTCATTTCTAGGACTTCTGGATTTGCTTCACCCTTATTTTAAGGACTTTTGACTTAGCCTCACTCTTCCAAGAGACTTTTGGCCTTGTCTCACCCATGCCATGAGACTTTTGGCATCTCCTTACCTTCATTAAGGACTTTTGGCATCATCTCACTCTTATAAACTATTTCCACAACCATAGTCATTCAAGAAGACACATTGGTATCAATGTAAAGTTAAGGCATCAAGTGGCATATCATCAAGTCACAAGAACACACACAAGCATACAATAACATACATATGCATACAAGAATGTAAAGAGAATGAGGTGGAGAGCTACCTTGGATTTATGCAAATTTTTCTTGATCTTTTCCTTCCCTCTTTTTGGTCTCACAAGTGCACCTAGGTGGAGTAGGGTTCTCTTGACATAAACATCACAATTATCACACCATCACATATTTGAAGCAAGCTAAGACATTAAACTAAAGCTTGAATACATACTTGGTCTCATAAGTGGCATAATGGTTCCATAATTGACTCAATGAAGCAACTCTCATATTTCAAACTCTAGGCCCCATTCTCTTATTATTTCTAGACTTCTTGGACTCATTTAAGGTCTTTGGAGGCCTCACACATTTACTTGCACAATTAGAAATCCAAGTTGCTTCATAAAGTATCATTATGGACACCATTACTCCATCTCTCATTCCATGGCTCCTAAATTTTTTGCAATGGTTTCTCCCATCTTCTAACATCATATAAAGTCCCAAACCAAGGCTAAAACAAATTAAAACACTCCCTAACTCTATAAACTAGCCTAAGCTGAGATATACATCAAGGAAGGAGTCCACAAGCTTCTTGATTTTTTCTTGATGGGAGAGTCACTTGGGAGGGTTTCTAGAGGTCTTAAGAGCTCAAGGAAACATTCAAATAACCAAAGAAATATTCACACAAAATCAAATTTTACAAAACCCTAGAAAACTCCACACTTTCCTAACTTGATTTTTATTAGTTTTTCTTAGAATTTCTTACCATATTTCATCTCCCCATGGCCTAAAACCCTTGTTTCTCTCTTGCTTTTGGACAAAAAACTTCCCCTTATATGGTTATGTATAAGGCTAAAATCATACACCAAGAAGAAGCAAGAGAAGAAAGCAACAAAAGTGAGAATTTACCTTAGATTCAAGTGTGTTTTCCAAGCTCTTTCTTTTTGGTTTGTTCCACCACAAGGAATTTAAACTCCTCCTTAAATTTTTGGATCAAAACAGAACCATTCATCTCAAATAAACCATGGAAAGAGAGGAGGAAAGGAGAGGAACAAGATTGGAGGAAGATGGAGCATGGAATTCCTTAGATTTCCTTACCTTTCTCTTGATTTTTCTCCTCTTTCTCTCTCTCTCTCCTTGTGCACCTAGAAGAGCTACTATTTTTCTATAATTTGGGTAGAGAAATTCATGCTTAAGAAGGTGGGAGAAGTGTGTGGGAGCTTCTAGAAGCATACTTTTTCAAAAAATTTAATTTCGTCCTTCCGTAATGGCAATTTCATTTTGGCTTCGTTTTAGCTCTTTTTTTAGAACTTTCTTTTCCATTATAAAATTTAGGTTCCCAATTTAATAAAATGTATTTGGAATCACTCAAATTAGAACTAAAACCTTACCAAATGAATCTGTTAAAGTTTAAACTCACCATCATTGAAAAATGTACACTAGAGGGGCTTTACTGGTCCTGAGGCTTCCTATGGTTTTTGGGGCCTCTGAGAACCCTGAATAACTCAAATTTCCCATTTAAAAAGCCTTCCTATGTTTTTTTTTCTAAAAATTACACTTATTTATGAAAATGTCATTATATTTTATCAGTTTCTGTCACAAATTATTTCTCCATCCTAATTTCGTTTTTCTTTCCGTCAGAGCCTAGAATTATCATTTTTAGGATCTTAGGACTCTTCCCAAAATTTTCAGGACATTATCTAACTCATTTTAGAGGACTTGCTTTTATATGACTCATTTTGTCATTTTATGAAAATTATGTTCGTTACAGTTTGGCTTGGTAGCTAGTGCTTGGGGTAAAATACACGGCTTTACCATATGGCTTAATTTGCTGCAACTATAACATACCATACATGGTTTGTCACCAATGTTCTTCCCACACTTGTTACACAAAGCTGATGTGTTTATAAAGCTTCTCTAAGGGGTCATATTCTTTCTCCTTGGATTATTCCTTAGAGGGGGCCTTTTACTCCAAGACTTGCCATTACTACCATTGCTTCCTTTACATGCATATTATTAGAGGACTCCATATCCCTCTCCCTCTTACTTTTTTGGGCTCTCTTCCTTTATCTTTTAACCAATATGTAGTGTCCATCATCTTAGTAAATTCCATTAATTTTACAGGCATATTTTTCTCCCTCAAATTAGGCCTAAGTCCTCTTTATAACTTAGCCACTTTCCACGAGTCATCATTATAATGTTATTTGTATAAGGAGAAAAGAGAAAATTCCATAAACTTGTCTATATAGTGATCACCATTCATGTCTCCTTACTCTAACTCAGTGAATTCTACCTCTTTATCATTTCTTATTGAGGCTAAAAAAATACTCATTGTAAAAGGCCTATTGAAACATCTCCCAATTCAATAAGGTTCCTTTAGTGGCCAAAATCCTTTCTACACTCTTCCACTAATGTTTTGCTTCACTCTCTATCTTGTATGTGGCCAATAAGGCATTTTGCTCACTAGTGCATTTCATGACATGGAAGATCTTCTCAAGTTACATCATCCACCTTTTAACCTTGATCACATCAAATTACCCCTTGAAGGAGAAGGGTTTGCCTTTTAAAAGTAGGTTAGCATAGTGAAGATGTCATTTTCTTCTCTCTTTACATCATTACCCTCACACTATTATCTTCACTTTTGTAAGGCTTGAATGGTTGCCACTTGAGTTCTTCCTGCTCCTATATGCATGCTTCCATATTCCCTGTGGCTTCCTATATTTCCCTCAACGTCTATGTAGTCTCTCTTCTTGTTGCTATGGGGATCCTATGACACCAAAACAATCATTAAAGGAACCTTGGTTAGACCTTGTAAAAGGACCAAAAGTTGTCAAGATCCAACTTCTTGAATCAGTATTAAGCATGAATTCTCAAATTTTCACTAAATAGTTATGCAATAAAGTTAGTGCCAAAACAAACATGTGATATGATTGTCAAGTATCTAACCAAAGATTTATCTTTAAGCATTGTTTTCCTAAATCTTGCTTTGATAATAAAATGTAACATCTAGTTCTAATTAATGTTTAACTTATATATTAATTAAAGAGATTTAGTCAATAGATTGTTGGAATAATTCTAGAAACTCCAAAAATACAAACCAATAAAAAATTTTGTTGTAAACAAACGATTAAACTTAATGCTTGTCACATAAAAATTGAGTACCTAAACTATTAAAGCGTAAATAATTCCTAAAACATCCCATTAAGACCTTAATGCATTTGTCTAAGACCCTAGACTTAAGAACCTAATCAAAACCCACTTAAAACACTCAAATAGCCCTCTAGAAATAAAATGACAAGTGTAATGGTGTGGCCTTGAAAGATTGTAGCACAACATGCCCTATCTAAAGCAACAAATTACAAACCACTCGTACAATATCATGGCCTTGAAGGATTGCACTACAATATGTTTGGCCATATTTTAAACACTACTATAATGCTTAAAGGCCATAGGCATCAAGCCTCAAAGAAGAACCCTAGGTAAAAAGATGTACATAATGTTGCAAGATCATAGGCTTTGTTTGGATGGTGTTGTGGCACCCCCTATATAGAAGGCACATAACTAGTAAAAATTTAATGCTGAGGTAAATGTTCACTAACTAAAAGCTCCCAACTTAAACAAATAGACATTGAACACTCTTAATGGCTTTAACTGTATTTCATAGTGATGTGAAAACTTAGGGATAAGTGATTAAACACCTCCATAATTCTCTAAGTGATAGATTTGAAAGGAAAAACACAATAAATAAATAAATAAAACCATGACAACGAAAGCAATATTGAACCAATAACTCACATACCTAAATTCACCAATACACAATCATTTGACCTTAAACCAAGTCTAACAAGTTTCAAATGCTAAAAGAGAGTGTTCCTAACCCTTGGAACCATAAAGCATCCACAAACTCAAAATTTGACTATATGACTTCCTTAGCCTATAGCTCACAACCAGTAACCATTATATCAAAGCTTTCAAAATCAACAACAAAACTAACTCTAAGGCAATTCTATCAAACCAACCATATCAAGATCAACATTGATAAAGCCATTCAAGGTGAGGGTGTAATATATGCATTCAGAAGTTAATCTAGAACAAATCATAGTTACGTGTGAAATCCCTTTTATGAAATAGTTTGGTATCGTCTAAATTCTATCTATTATCCTCATGTGTACAACTTATTGAAATATCAAAACCTAAACTTGGCATATCATATCACAAGTTAATTACAATATACTAAAATATTATAGTCCAAAATATGACTATCCAAAAAGTAAGCTAGTCTAGTCCAATCAAGCCTTTGGTTGCTTGTTTTTATTAGAACTCAAACCTTCACTTATATAATATTAGTTCATAATTAGGGTGAGATATAAAATCTTAGTAAGCAAAGGTAAATTCTATCCACATTCATATAGGCAAACAAGTGTAAAGCTATACATAGTAATACTATTAAATTCATCATGCCATATTCAACAAATCAAAAGTAACAAATTTGACAATACTTTTCACAATCATTGGTCAATAATTAAATTAGTAAATCAATAGGTAAGACATATTTGTGAGGTCCACAAGTTAACTATTCTACTAAAACAAACTTACAAGGTCCATAGTAGTCATTAGGACACACCTATAAGGTCCATGATGAAATATACACAAATGGTTAAACTTAACATAGCATTATATAAAACATCAACAAGTATATATAAGCTACAAGCATGGTTTCACAACATATATGAATGGAATGAGACCTCAGTTACCTTAAACGATATTTTTCACTTCCAAATTAGCTACTAATAATCACCAAGTAAGAGCACAAGCCCAAGTTTCCTATTGTTGCAAAATACTGACTTGAGCTTAAGAATCCAAGCTAATACAATAGGTCACCAAGCTCTCTTGAATTTTCACACATACATATAGTATCATACAAAAATCAACCATAGAGATGAATATGGAGTAAAACAACATCACAAATGGAAAGGGTTTATTTACCTAATGCTTGCTTAAGCTTATTCCTTATCAAATCCACCAAGAACACACTAAAATTCTCAATTCCAAGATCCTAGGGTTCTATTAACTACTACGACATCAAAAGTTGTTCAATTTGAATGAAAGAGAAGAAGGAGAGGAATATTATTTTTCAACATTCACCTGAGCCAAAAACTTCTCTTTCTTCCCGAATAGGAGTTTCAAAGTTATGCTCCTTCCCTTTTCTCTTCCCTTTTGCATTTTTACCTTCCTCTTGGACTGTTTAGGAGAGTAGTTGCATGAAATAGGGAGTGTGTGAGGCTAAGGCTAATGTTTTAAGTTAAATAGGTCATTGGTTAGGTCCTGGATCAAGGTTTTGGGCTTTGATGAATTTAAGTTAGGCCTTTCTAAAAATATACTTTTAGACTATTTTAATTAGATTTAGTTAAATCTTAGGGATTAATGGGTTTTAAATAATTTTTTTATGGATAAATTATTAATTTCCACTTAATAAATTTTGACCCATAAATGAATTTCCTTCTCTAAATTAAATCCTAAACTAATTACTCCTCCCATAATAATTTTCCTATTTATTTATTCCTTTTTAAAATCCCAATTTAATTACTTTTCTCCAAAGCTCTTTAATTAAACTATTTTTCCTTAATAATCTTGATTAATCAATTTTGATATATTACGATATTTGAATAAGGATTTAGTAGTGGGGGTTTCTATAGCGCTAGCAATGGGAATTGATCCTATGTCCTGAGGTAGAGCAGTGTCAAGCATCTACCTATGCCTTGCTCCTTAGGGTTAGCAGCATTGCAAAGGTTTCACTATAAGGGAGCCAGCATTACAGATCCCTAAAAGTACTGGCTGACTCGTTTGAAATTCTAGAGCAATAGGATGTACATCAAATAAACATTATGACTAGACTTATCTAGCATTAGATAACCATTAATCATTCTAAGTATGTAGGCATATGTAAAGTGTTGGATATCTTCATTATCTGTATCTTTTGGTAGGCAGATGAAGTGTTCAGCCAGCAAACTAATAACCAATCTTTACCTATAAAGTTTATCATCTAGTAGTCTGATTCTAAGAAGCCACTCAAAAGTTTTTGCCTAAATGTAGTTTGTATGACTAGTGATGAGTAACCCTTTGCAAGGGAAGCCTAACTACATAACAATGTCTTCTAAAGTGATCATGCACTCTCCACGGGCGGTGTAGAAAGTATAAGTCTCAGGATGCCATCTCTCTATAAGCACTAACACTAATGATAAATTATACTCAAATTGCCTTAATCGGCCCATGCCATAGAAGTTGGCTTGCTGAAATAGTGGCTAGCAATGGATCAAGTAGATAGTCATTATGCATGACATATTGTGGGTGGAGCAATTGACCATCCTGCAAAAAAAAGTTAAATATGTTGCATGTGTTAGTGCAATTGAATCAAGGATGTGTTGCATAAATAAACAAACCATAAACATCACAATTAAATTATATTATCTTACTTAGTCAAGCCACACAGCTTGCGAAACATGCCATGTTTGAACATACAATAGCGAGGCATTTTCTAGCATTGAGTTGATTACTTGTTGCACACACACCATTGCTTTAACATTCTTGCAACCTATTATGTGTTAGATACAACATAAAGTTACACACATTAGGTTCATTTATAAACAATGGGTATCTATAAAGTCACATTTGTAATAACTAGTTCTTATATATTCAAGATAGGCATAATTGAAATAGGTCTCTATACATGTAGGAGCAATATTTTGGTTTATGCTAATGGCTAGTTGTGTGACAATATAGACAAGTAGAAAGATTATAATATGTTTGCTTACATAACCCTTACTTGTTAGGCTATCTTGATTGTATCTAATCCATCTCATTGCCTATGCAAGTCAAGTAAGAATGCCTTTTCTCTCGAGGCATTGATGAATTAGGTACCAACTTCAAATAATCTAGCTATAACCAATGAACCTCAGCTCCAATTAGTTAGAACTCATTGCTATAGGAGCTATGCATTGCTTCCAATAGAAAAGTATGGTCCATAAACTAAAAAGGTCTAGCTAGATTGACTTTGGCACAAGTTGCAAGAATATACTGGCGTGGGTACCTTTTGACTTGAAGCTCATCGTAGTCACATTTATGCTTGATCAAGCTAACATAGCAACATGAACCTAATTGATGGTTCCAAACATCATATGGTTCTTTAACCTCGAGTGATGTCCCTTTCTTATTAAACTTGTGTATAACACATGGAAGGGTTATCTGCATAATTAGAGCTAACTTTTTATTAAGTTTCTCATAAAAGACTTAGTTGGCTATAAGCTGTGCATGCACTTGCTAGGCCCATCAAACAAAGTATCTATTCACCCTATACATGGTTACCTTTGAGAGACTAGTTATTGGCAAACTCCTTAGATTTTGAAGGATATTGCTCATGCTTTCAACTAGATTCGTTGTCATGTGACCATAGGGACAATCTTCAATATCATATGCCTGTGACCATTGCTTATTGGAAGTGTATGCAATCCAAGCATCCATATGTTCATGTAAAATTGCTAGCTTAACTAGTTATTCATGAATCACATAATGCTCATATGCATAACCTATGCAAGGTAAGCATCTAAAAAAAATAAGCATAAAAAATGAATGGTTGTAGTATGATACTTAAATGTGGGCAATGCACTAATATTTTTGAACTTCTCCTTTAACTAATTTGTCCCATGGGAAGTAATGTGCCTTTATACATCCCATACAAGAACATTTTGTCAACCTAAAAGATCAGCTATACATGATTAAGTGTGTTAATGTATGGCTTAAATGTTCAAAATACTCAATATAACATCTCCATGAGCTACCTATCAGAATTACTTTGTGGACATTATTTGTTAAAAAACTACATGCATAAGGTAGGCATGAAATGTTAAAAGATGGCTAACTACCTAAGTAGTAAAGCATACAATCTCTCTTAGTTTCCAAAAGTAATGCCAAGGGCTTGATGTTTTGCCTTTTACGCCTTGTTATAGAACACTATAGCCAAACAAGCTTTGCATCCTTTCAATAATTTGGGGCACTTTGACCTATGATTTGTCGGTCCCTTTTACCATAATACAAGATAAGATAACATCAGAAGCCAACTTAAAGTGATATTGGCATAATGATGCTAAAAGGTATGTATGTAGTTCCTTGTATTTGATAATCCACTAGTAGGTTCTATTTGCCCTTTCGTATGCTCGAATATTTCAATTGTAGCTACTGCTATAGTTAATACACTAATATTCTTTGCCTTTTTTTTACATAAGTAGTACACTGTAAACATGTGGTGCACTCGGATAGAGTACGGTTTAATTGCATGGCATAGACCCATTTATTTTTATACTGCATGCTAATGTACAACTGTTGGTTGTCACTCAGATTCATAGGCTCACCCATTTTAGGAAATTTGAGACCCTTTGTTGCCACCATATTAACTCGTAAGAAGAAAACAGCAATTGTTGGTGTCACTCAAATTCATTGACTCACCCATTTTAGGAAATTTGAGACCCTTTGTTGCCACCATATTAACCCGTAAGAAGAAAACAACAACTTGCTTGTCATATCCACTTATAATTTCATGCCAACTAGGATCGGTAGGATCATCCACACCATCATTGATCCCCTTATTGGACTCATTATCATCATTGTTATAATTAGCATTCAGAGTAGAATTTTATTCATCCTCTTCCTCAAATTCATCCATTAGGTCTTTTGATATATAAAAGGAGAAAGAGGTGAAGCATTGCCAACTACTCGATAAAATGAACTTGATTGGGAGATCTGGTCAATAGAAGAGATGTTATACTATTGAGCATAACTTGGCTGTGGATTAAATGGGTGAACATTTCTAAGGTATGAGATAAACATGCATGTTTTTCAATTGTCTCTCGAAGATTGTTGGTAGGCAAAAGTGTGTATGCAACATAGTTCTCTACTGGTTGTGGTTTGATGTTGAGATCCACTTGAGTGTTTAAGATATACATATACAACTCTACACTAGTTAATTAGATAAAAATTATGAGTTTGCTTGCCATATCTCCTAGATATCAGAATTGTCTTTTATGCTACACACCTAGTATTACATTAAATTCAAGGCGCCAAGTACTTATATATAATTTCAGATATAAACTAATTTGAGGAAAGCCATAACTTTTAGCTAACCGCCTACTTTAACTTTTCCTAAGTAATGTTTGAATTAATGTTCATTATTTTTACTCTATGGCACTTAAACGTCACATCGCTTGGACCATTATAAATTTATTTATTTACAAATATACATATGACTCACTCTTATTGTTCATTATTTTTTCTACAATATGATTTGTAAATAGGAACATGCACAAATACATAAATATTTTTTGAACTCCATTTATCAACATTTATATAAAAGACATGCATATATAATAATTTTAGATAATTTTAATAATGAGCTAAATAGTACAATGTTTTTCACTAATCCAAAAAGCCTAATTTTTCCTACTATATTATTTCCCTTATAAATTTATAAATTTTACATAATAATTTATTATTATTTATTTATTTTCTCTACATAATTATTTTTTAAAGATAATAATGCTTATACTATTTATTCCTTACATATATCTATATTCACTTTATGTCTAAAATCAAAATAAATAAACCGTTAAAATTTTCTAATAATTTGGTAGAACCACAAAACTCATAGATTGCATACCCAAAAAAAATTGTTGCAATAAAATAAGAACAAAAAAGTAAAGAGACAAAATAAATGAAAACATATTTACATACAATAGACATAACAAACAAATTTGCATAAGTAAACGATAAATATACTAGCAACATGATACAATAAGTATGGCATTTATATACTAAAAAAATATAAAAAAAATAATTGCAGCGCTGAAATATATCAAACTAATAATATGATTTAAACAAGTGAAACTATAAATACATATATCAAATAAAATGAGAAAAAAAGGGCTATAGAAAGAAAATAAGAGAAAGAAAAACGACATTTACTGTTGAAAGTGATAAAGAAAATTAAAGACAGTGAGATCCACTTCACCAAATACTGATATTTACTTTGACTTTGAGGGAGAAGAGCAGCGTGGACCACACTTAAATGCTGCAAGCGGAGGAGAGTTCGGAGAGAATTTCAAAAATGAAGCTACATGGGATAGAAGCTAAAAATGAAGGCGTAAAGGGACCACACAACAAAAGGCGTTTTTAACATGTAAACTGAGGGGCATTTTTGCCCAAAGAGCCCAAAATTCCCCTTTGGTAATTGATTGGCCAGGGTCAATATAACTATGACTGACACTTATAAAAACCTGTTGTGGTAGGTTACGTCTAGTCCGCCAAAACAATCTGTCGTAATGACAAGCTTGTGATAAATCAAAATTTTTTTAATGTATATATATATATATAAAAGAAATATTTTTAAGATATATAAAATTATAGGCTCAAATATCCACAAATGAGCGCCATCAGAAGCCATCATCCTTGAGTACCGTTAGGGTGCAAAACCGCAAAATTGATCTCCCACTTTCTTCAAACTTGGGAGTGTGAACAAAACCATAGCCATGTTCTTGCAGAATGGCTACAAGTACAACAACGTGTCTAAATTTTGTGGCCCCTTGTCCTTTTCGTAGCTCACATACCCATAAAGCCACCATTTCGAATCATATCCTCTCAGCCGACCACACCTCTCATTCATGATGCAATTCATTTTCAAACTTGTAGCTCACCCACCGCTGTCCGGGAGTCAAATTCCCATCTTTTTACTACTTCTCACCACTCAACACTAGCCTCTCTTTTTTCTCCAAATATATACTCCGCACCCAAAGCATTATATTGAGATTAGTTTGGCATGCAGGTGTGGCTAACAATGGTTTCTTCTTCTTCTTCTTCTTCTGGGGTCTTGTTTATTCTGGTCTTGGCTGGTCTTGGTGGGTGCATTAGTTCGAGCCAGATTGGTTTGGGCTCGAGATTGCTGGCCAGCAAGAGTCAATCATGGCTTTCTGATAATGGCACATTTGCGTTTGGGTTCACTCCTGCACAAACTGATGATCAATTGCTTCTGCTGGCTATTTGGTTTGCAAAGCTTCCAGGAGATCCGACTCTAGTTTGGTCACCTAACAGGTACTCTTTCCATGCATTAATCTTGTCATTTTTTTTTTAACAATACTAAGATTTTTTATTATGTCAGGTCATTGAAGGAAATGATTATCGTACTTGAAATGTATGCGAATTAGAATCCATGCATAAAGAACATACATCATATCAAATATCAAGATGTGTCCTGTGTGGGATGTGCCAAAGGGCAGTTTTTACCTCTCTTTTCAATTGAACAACCATAAATAACTTCCGTAGTTCTTCTATCAAACAATGATAGTCTGACTCTATATTAATTGATAAGCTCTTTTTCAGCGCGTGGAGAACTGCGGACGCTAAGGTGCCGTTTGGTAGTTGAATGAAAATAAAAAATTGATTGAAAAATTTTGTATATTGTGTATTATATTATTATTATTATTTAATAATATTTGTATATTTTTATTATCTTTTTAAAATAATGGTATGAGGTCATTTTTTATTCTTTCTTTTGACTTTATTTTTATTTTTATTTTCATGCTTAAAATTCAGTATACTCAAATGCACTAAGAATTCAATAATTTAAGAGACTTTACTAATTGAACCGGAATAGGCAGACACATTTAAAATATATGCTGAAATTCAACCCAAGAATATAATTTATGAGAACAAGGCATTAAGCATGATTAAGGTTGTATGATCTGAGTAGAAGTTCTATTTTTGCTGGATTAGGTGTACAATATAAATAAGGCAGGGTTTTATAAAATAAATAACCGGTGAAGTTTTACCATAATAAATATGAAAAGGTCATAATCATTTTCTCTTAATACCGAGGTGGGAAAAGGAAGACAACGTCTAGTTAGAGGACACCAAAACTTTGTCATCTTGCATTGTATAACAATAAAATATGTATATTTGTTATATTTTTACAAATTTTCAAGGGATTGAATATAATAAACATCAAAATTTAATAACTAAATAGTTGAGTGATATAATTTTTAAAATAAAAAGATGTGGTTAATTGTTTTGGTGTATATTAAAAAATTAATTATATTGATACAATTAATAATCATTTTCACGTCATACAAATATTTTTTTTAATTAATACTTGTTAACAAAATTAATGATATCAAAATAATAGTTTGTGTATTGACAACCAGTTAATGGTAACATTTTAATAAAGTTATTATTAAATTATTATTAGCACAGTGAAAAGTTATTATTAACTGCAACTTTGTAGAATCCACCAAAATATAATTAAAAAAAAAAAACTCCAAGAGATTAGACGGTCAGCCTGGTTTTTGAGTCGGGAAAAGGGAGGCATAAATCATATCTCCCTCTAGTCTTTACAAAATAGCTCAGGCAGGTTGTGATGTCTCTCTGTCTCTCATGCCAAGTTGCCAACAAAATTTCATTCCCTTTTTCAATTCAAAAATAGAGACTCTCCCGCATCCCAAAATGCAATCTTGGAGCTCGACACCACCGGAAACCTCATTCTCTCGGACGGACACGTCACCCTCTGGACCTCAAACACCTCCGGCGCCGGCGTACTATCAGCATCCATGGAGGAATCCGGCAACTTCATCCTCCACGCCACCACCTCCGCCAACCGCCTTGTGTGGCAGAGCTTCTCCCAACCATCCGACACCCTCCTACCAAACCAACCCTTGACTGTCTCTTCGGAACTAACATCCTCAAAATCCGCCTCTCACGGTGGCTACTACGCTCTCAAAATGCTTCAACAACCCACTTCCTTAAGCCTATGCCTCACCTACATGCTCCCAGATTCTGAATCATACACCAATTATTCCTACTGGCAAGGCCCTGATATCTCCAACGTGACAGGGGATGTTACAGCAGTTTTAGACCAAGCAGGAAGCTTTGGGATTGTTTATGGAGATTCTTCAGATGGGGCTGTTTATGTGTACAAGAATGATAATGATGATTTGGGTTTATCTCATTCCTCTCATAAAACAAACCCATTTAGTGCTCTTAGAAGATTGACGCTGGAAAAGAATGGAAATTTGCGTTTGTACCGTTGGGACGATGATTTGAATGGGTCAAGACAGTGGGTGCCAGAGTGGGCTGCAGTGTCAAACCCATGCGATATTGCTGGAATTTGTGGTAATGGTGTTTGTAAATTAGACAGAAGTAAGACAAATGGTTCTTGTACTTGCTTGCCTGGGACTTCTGAAGTTGGAAGGGATGGCCAATGCTATGAGAATTCCTCACTGGTCGGAAAATGCAATTCCCGACGTGAAAACAAGAACCAGACCCAGACATCAGAGTTTAGCATTTCTGTAGTGCAGCAGACGAATTATTATTTTTCTGAAACTTCTGTGGTAGCAAACTATAGTGATGTTGCCACTGTGTCAAAATGTGGGGATGCTTGCTTATCAGATTGTGATTGTGTTGCTTCAGTTTATGGGCTAAATGAAGAAACACCATACTGCTGGGTGTTGAGGAGCTTGGATTTCGGAGGGTTTGAGGATACTAGCTCGACCCTATTTGTGAAGGTCAGGTCAAATGGCTCAATGACACCAGAAGGTGAAACAGGAGGGTCTAGTAGTAGTTCTGATGATGGGTTAGGGAGTGGCAAAGAGAAGGTTGTGGTTCTTCCAATTGTTCTCAGCATGACACTTCTTATTGCCCTGCTATGTTTACTGCTTTACTATAGTGTTCATCGAAAAAGAACATTAAAAAGTGAGATGGACAGTTCATTAATCTTATCAGGTGCTCCCATGAACTTCACCTACCGCGATTTACAAATCAGGACCTGTAAATTCTCGCAATTGCTGGGAACAGGTGAGTGTAAACTTTGGTTCTATTTTTAAGCAACAGTTGAGCCTACCATGTTATTCTTGCACTCCCTACACAAATTAATGAGAGTGAATAATAAACAACTACAATAAACAATTACAGGTTTAATATGGCAGAGTCCCATAATCGTGTGTAGCAAACACTAATTGGTGAGGCTAATTGTATATGTCTTGTAGGTGGATTTGGAAGTGTGTACAAAGGAAGCCTTGGAGATGGGACACTAGTGGCAGTAAAGAAACTTGATAGGGTTTTGCCTCATGGAGAGAAGGAATTTATCACTGAAGTAAACACCATTGGCTCAATGCACCATATGAACTTGGTTCGCTTATGCGGCTATTGCTCTGAGGGATCAAACCGGTATGCACTGCCTTTTTATGTTCAATTTGAAATTTTGACTAGAATTTACTTTCTGTAGCCATCTAGAGGACTTTGATTTAAGTCACATTTAGCTCATTCTAAGCCTTTACTTTCATATGGTTAACAAAATTGTAATGTGTGTGTGTGTGTCTCTTTTTTTTTTTTTTTAAATAACTTTGGCTTGTACGGACAGGCTTCTAGTATATGAGTTCATGAAAAATGGGTCTTTGGACAAATGGATCTTCCCTTCATATCAAGGACGAGATAAGCTGCTGGATTGGCGAACTCGCATTGATATAGCTATTGCTACTGCACAAGGGATTGCATACTTTCATGAGCAGTGCAGAAATAGGATAATACATTGTGACATAAAACCAGAAAATATACTGTTAGATGAAAATTTTTGTCCCAAAGTGTCTGATTTTGGACTGGCGAAACTGATGGGAAGGGAGCACTCTCATGTGGTAACAATGGTGAGAGGGACCAGAGGTTATTTAGCACCAGAATGGGTTAGTAATCGCCCTATAACTGTGAAAGCTGATGTTTATAGCTATGGGATGCTTCTTTTAGAGATCATTGGTGGTCGGAGAAATCTTGACATGTCCTTTGATGCAGAGGACTTCTTCTATCCTGGTTGGGCTTTCAAGGTATATTTCAGATCTCGGCTTTACTTACTGTGTCTTACTTTTTTGGATGTAAAATGAAGTTTGTGATCACATTTTAGTAAGAGCACTTCCAACAGCAGTTACTAAATTCAGCCAAAACCTTTTGTTTCCTTTTCTGTGTCCTCCTCCTTCTGAGCTGGAGGTATGAAAAACCTCACATTTTGAAGGCGGAAATTGACTTGATATTAATCTCCTCACATTTGCTTCTCTGAGCCCGAAAATAAATCTACTTCTCGAGCTTTTGTAAGGGTGCACTCTCCACACCTAGGCGATACCAACAAGTAAAGAATCAATTAAGAAGATAATAGTTACTTATTGACTTGTCTTACGCACTTTTGATTATCCATTAACATCAAATATCAAACGATTTGATAAATACTGATGATTCAGTGTTTGGCTACTGTAGGAGATGACAAATGGGACACCAATAAAAGTAGCAGATAGGAGATTAAGTGGGGCAGTTGATGCAGAAGAGCTGATGAGAGCTTTGAGAGTTGCCTTTTGGTGCATCCAAGATGAGGTTTTCGTTAGACCAACAATGGGTGAAGTGGTGAGGATGCTGGAAGGGTCAATCAACATCAATACACCACCAATGCCACAAACAGTACTAGAGTTAATTCAGGAAGGTTTAGACCAAGTGTACAGAGCTATGAAAAGAGAGTATAATCACTACAGCTCATTCACCCTTACTAGCCATCCCTCATCTAATGCTACTTGTAGCAATTCCACAATGTCACCAAGATAGTGTTAAGTGGAACAATTTTGGCTTGTTCATATCAATGACGCATGGTGCAAGAATACTTTCAAAAAAGAGTTGTGCCCTTGTCTGATATATATCTATGCTTCTTGTTGGATGCCTCTAGAAGCTATGAACTAGTCAACCTTTTTTTTTTGGGTTAAAAAAAATCAGTCTTGTAATCCTTTATCTAGATTTTCATCCAAGCTAGTTTTACATGACAGAACTAGTCAACTTTTGGTTGTCTACAAATCAATTTATGTTATTAGAAAAGAAATATTGTAATTTCTTGCAATTTTCAATTGGATACAAATAAATAGAGTAGAAAATCTCAAAATACTTATTCTTAAAAGAACTGGTTTGACAATATATAGCAACACATCTTTATTTTTCACTCACTCATCAGCAGGTGTAGTGAGCACGTGCCATTATTGGAAATTGTCAAATTCCATTAAAAATACCCGATATTGCTGATTATGGCAACCATAAAAGTCAATCCATGCAGATGAATATCTTTGGAAAAACAAACCAGACATCAAATCTCATTCTTGATGGAAGAACTGTAATTAGTGAGGCCATCAAAGTACTTTGACAAAAGCATAACACCTTCATAATTAGCTGAACTCTTAATAGAAGGAAAAACTTCAGAAGTGAGGTTAGAGGGAGGGATGAAGCCACTATTAGCAGCCTCAGAATCAGCAGGCAAGCCCAAGAAAACCTTAGCTGTAGGAATAGATGAAGTCCATATCTTCCAAGCATCCAGAAGTTTTGTTATATTCCCACCAACATATTGACATGAAGGATTATTGTCGAACTGATCCCAAATATAGTCAAATAAGCTCGTCTTAAGAGCATCTCCAAGCCAAACATCGGGAAAAGGGCATTGTGGGGAAGCAGTTAAATACACTTTCTTGAGAAAATTGCTATAATTAAAGAGGCTACTTGCAAGCTCATCCCAGAACTGTGATCCCTCCACTTCGATATCGAAGTCGATTCCGTCCAAAACAGCATCCCCAAGTGGCCTTGAGGGTGATGATCCACCCAAGAAGTTGTTCCACAAGTTAGAGGGGCTACTTGACGATGCTGTTAAGTACACTCTCTTGAGAAAATTGCTATAATTAGAAAGGCTACTTGCATGCCCATGCTCATCCCAGAACTGTGATCCCTGCCTTCGATGTCGAAGTAGATTCCATCCAAAACAACATCCCCAAGCGGCCTTGAGGGTGACGATCCACCCAAGAAGTTGTTCCACAAGTAAGTTGCAACCTCCATAGCTTCCTCAGGCGAAGCAAGAGAGCAGAACCTTGATGCCTCTGCCTTGGCATGACTTGATCTCGGAACACAGAAGGGCACAAGTGTTGGTGGATGGGTCACAATGGTTTGCGAGGTTTATAAGTGGGTTGAGCCATTACCAAATGTGGATAGGAAAGCAATGTTCACAAAATGATAGTTCCCAGAAGCACATGTTTCTTCTAAAGTTCCCTCTTTTTCCATTTTGACCCCAATATATTAGTAATCCCACCACCATCAGAACCTACTATTGGAAGTAGCACGATCACAGATAAAGATGCAAGAAAAACAACTGAATTGTAAGGCATTTGGGGTTGAATTGAATGGCTTTGAATTACTAATATATCTATTATAGACACGGAGCTAAATGTACTTGCTTACTATTATTAATATGGAACTCGCTGGTGCAAAGAAGCTTAGAAAATAGTGTAAGGTAGTTTAACAATGGCTTAGGGCAGCTGGCAGATGGGATTATAAATTGGAATGTGTAGAAAAAGTTAAGATAGTTTGCATTGGTTTAGTCATTCACTCAGTGAGCTCTTTCCCTTGGTAACTTAGGTGCTGCTTGCCCGCTAGCTCATAGGTATCAGTTAGGTCATGCCTCGAGTAGAGTATATCCACTATCATATTATTTTAAATTAAAAAATTATTAATTAATTTCGACAATGACATAATTTGGAGTAGTCGATTGAGTCTGGGCCTAGATCGATGAATTAGTGTTAAATATACGCGTAAAGTGTAAAGAGCCCGCGAGAAATGAATTTCGTGAAAAATAGCTTCTTACAGAAGTGGACCAATGAAGCAGGGACATATAGCCAATCAATCTGCGTTGATTCTTTGATGAAGCTTACGGTTAAAAGATAGAAAATGACTAGTCAATTTTCAGAATTCTCTCTGATTTGGGCGACCTGGACTTTCTCTCATTCCTTGCGATGACGGTAAGATTATTATGCAAAAGGGGCGCCATCATGGGCTTTGGAGAGAAGTTCGTCGTCGGCTTCATTCAGAAATTTGCCTTTGAAAGCTTAGAATGAGAATAACGAGCTTATTTCGAGGAGCAAATTCCACTTCTTCACTTTTTGTTCATAAGCTAGAGAGTCACCCATGTGTCATTTCAACAAAAAAACAAAAAACAAAAAATGAGGGGAAAAAAAAGTAATCATTGGACCTATGCACAGCTGCATGTAGACTGTGCCACATTGCAAGAATAGGAGAAAACTTAAAAAAAAGAAAGCAAAATAGAGGGGGAGAAAAAAAATGTTTATATATATACACACACACACGAGTGATTGTGATTTCTCTAATTGATTAATTTTTGTATTTAACCAACTCATTTTTTTTAGTCTCATTTCAATTAATTGATCAGGAGAGAAGTTGTAATAGGAGATAGATGAGAGTAACTAGATGTAAGTTCTCTTACGTGATATTAAGTCCATAAAAGATAGACTAAATTACTCTTTCTTTTTTAAAAAAATACTTAAATTACACAATTTTTTATTATAAAAATATGTACAAATTTCCTTAAAACTAAAATACAAAAAAATACTTTCATAAATAATATTGATTTTTTAATTAAAACTATAAGTGATTAAAAAATATTTTTTAAATTTTTATTTCATTGTTATTTATTTTGTATTAAAATTATAAATTTAATTTATTTTGAATTTATATAAATTACTATTTTTATATTAAAAATATATATTTAATATTTGTTATTAAGGTATTTTAGTCAAATTAAGTGTAATTCTAATTCATTTTTTTATTAAACAAGAGGTTGATATAGTGTATTTTTTTAATTGTAAAAGAAATTTATATATATTTTTAAAGTAGAAAAAAGATTGAATAATTTAGACAGCTTTTAAAGGAAGGAGGTACAATTTACCTTTAAAGATAAAATGTCTACTTGGAATCAATGATTTTTTTTTTTTAGGAATGAATCAGGAGTCAATTGCAAAACTAATTAATTGTAAAAAAATTTACAAATGAACGCAAAAATTATGATAAATAAATGTAATTTTCTCTAAAATTCTATTAACATATATAACATATTAGTTATTATTAGCAAGTATATAAAATGTATAATTTAGAGGCACAAATATGTGAAGAAATTTTTTTTAAGAGAAATGGATTGACATTATTGACAGCACAACTGTCACTCAATACATTTCACTTGAACATCAAATATATATCTGGAAATTGTCAAATAACATAAAAGAACAGCTAACATTGCTATTTCAGGCTTAAATTATTCAACCATAAATGTGAATGATCAGCAAGTTGATAGAATACAAAGACCCATGAATTCAAACATAATTTATGATGGAGGAACTATAGTTAGTGTCATAGTACTTGGACCAAAGCATAACACCTCCATACTTAGTAGAATTCTTAATGGAAGGAAGAACTTGTGAAGTGAGGTTAGAGGGAGGAATATAGCCTCCAGATTGAGCAGCGTCGGAAGCAGCAGGCAACCCCAAGAAAATCATAGTCGCATTAATAGCTGAAACCCATTGATTCCAAGAATTCTCAAGAAGCACTACATCTCCATCGGCATACTGACAAGGTGGGTTATTATAAAACTGAATCCAAACATAGTCAAATAGGCCTGTGTTTAGAGCATTTCCAAGGCAAGCATCAGGAAATGGACATTGTGGGGCTGCAGTTAAGTACACTTTCTTACTGCCTCCTGTTCCATTGTTGCTGTTATAACCTGAGAGGTTCTTTGCAAGCTCATCCCAGTACTCCACAGCAACCCCACCTTCGATGACTAAGTCAATTCCATCCAAAACAGCATCCCCAAGTGGCCGTGACGAGGATTCTCCACCTAGGAAGTTGTTCCGGAGGTAACTAGCGACTTTCCTAGCATCATCGGCTGAGGAAAGATAATAATTTCCAGAAGCTCCTCCTATGGACAGAAGTACCTGGCAGATTAACATAAGTCAGGCTACTTTGAAAACTAAAGTCTAGATCAATACTAATGTTAAATTAATTAGAGGATTCATTTGCGCTTAGACCACTAGTGGATTTATGGTGAATGGAGCTGTTTGTTACTAGAAAGACGACCCACTAGATACTGACCCAAGGAAAGGTCCTATCCTGGATGCACCATCGAAAGTTGAAACTCACTAAGATGACAAAAGTATAGGAAAGTAGTTTCTTCCCTATGCACACACTGATATTTCTGATATGTATGCTTTTATTCAGATTCTTTATGAGAAGATTATAATCTGCATACAGTACCTTAATGTTCTGTTATTGGCATGACTTTATCTGAGAACTTAAACCAACACATGTATTATTGGGGAATGATGTGTTACAATGACCTGCGAGGTTCATAACTGGAGTAGAGCCATTTCCAAAGGTGGTTAGGAATGCTATGTTCACAAATTTGTAGTTACCAGAAGCACACGTATCTTCTAAACTTCCCTCACCCCCATTTTGGCCCCAGTAGACAGCGATCCCACCAGCTTCTGAACCTGCAGCTGCTAGAGATAGCACAAAGAGAGATAGAAACAGTAGTGAAAACACTGGCTTGGAAACCATTGGTAAGATGCTTTAGGAGAATCCTTGACCAGTACAGCCTTCTGAAGTGAGCTGGTTGGGTATTAATATGGGGCTTCTTGGTGCAAAGCGGCTTAGAAAATAGTGGGAATATGCCTTCATTTGTATTGATGTAATCAAAAGTTTGTCTTGAAAGAGGAGTGTTTCGTAAGGACTGAGGAAGTTGGAAATTTAGATAAGCAGTTAATCTGTTGCTTCGGTTTGACACTACGCGGTAATCTGTTTTTCAAGCCGTAATAACAGAATATTTTCTGCTTTTGGTTTATAAAATAACACAATCTTTTGAAAGGCTATGTTTCTCACTGGCACAGCTGTGTTTCTTGTCTTCATGTGGTCACTTTCTGTCAGATTTTCCTACAAATACATGCTCAGCTCATATCGTCTTTTTCCTAAAACTGAAGTTGCAGGAATGGATGGATATTTATTCATGCACAAACAAAACTTTGCCGTCATAATTACGCAACAGCATCCTATTACCTGACTCTTTGTGAATACCAATCGGCTACTGGTAACTTTTCCTGTTCTTTGAGTAAAACTGTTTAGGAGGATACCATTTTTTATTGTTTATTTTTTAAAAGTCGACTTACATATGATTTTAAAGTGTCTATTTTCATTTTTTTAATAAAAACATAATAAGTGTAAATTTTTTAATTTAACATGATATGACTGGATATTCTTAAAAATATTTCTTCTATTTTTATTAGAAACTCGATATATTTTAAGAGGACAAGTTTGAAGAATTTCTGTGTTTAAATAGGTTTAAGATGCATACTAGACCAAACTTAAATTAAACCAATAAGGGAATAATTTTTCTAAATTAAACTACTGATTGGGTTTAACTAATATGGGCCAGACTAGCCGGTTTATGAACATTCATAGTTGGAGTCGATTATTTGCAATTTAACCTAAAATTAAAAAAGTTAGTTTAATGAGAAAACATTCCATTCCCAGCTAATGAGCACTTGTATTGCTGATTGAAATCGTTTGATATCTTTGTAATTTTGCAACAATGAGGAAGTATTTCTCAATGGGAGATTAAGTACATTAAACTCCAATTTTTTAAAAGTTTTTTATAATAATAATAATAATAATAATAATTATTATTATTATTATTATTATTATTATTATTGTATGAATGTTTGAAAATAATAATAATAATATTATTATTATTATTATTGTATGAATGTTTGAAAATAGAGCTAGCAATATTGACCCATATCCATTTAACCGTTCTAAATCAACTATCTTATAACCTCCTTTTAACCCTATTGTCAATTGAGTTGGGTTAACCATGGAAATTTGGATTTCAAAGCCATTACAAAAATTTATGAATTAACAAGGGAATAATTCCTCACCATTTCTTTAGTAAACTCCTTTAGTGGGAGAATGCTAATCAAGAAACAATAAAGGACTGTTCCTTAGCTAGCCATTCTTCAATTAATAGTGAGAGAATATCTATCCATCGTTGTGTTTCATTATTGAACATTTAGCAAGGAAATTTTCTTTGCTATTGACTCTTTAAATTAATAAGTTAAAATAATCGAAAAAATCTCTCATTATTTTAACAAGGGATTAGCAAGGGAATTTTCATTGCCATCCCTTGTTGATCCCTTGGTATTCCTTCACTCAATTTAGAAATCCCTCACAAAAAAATTAGAAATGCTAGAGTGTTGGTTGATATTTTCTCACCATTCCTTCATCAATCCTTTGCTAATCCTTTACTATTCCCTCTCTAATCTCTCATCATGTCCTCCTTCATATATCTCTCTTTCCTCATTAGGTTAAAAAAATTGCCATACATTATTATTATTATTTTTTACATTTCCCACTTTATAAACTATAAAAAAATGTATAGAACAACACCAATAGTAGCAACAACCAATATTTCCAAAAGCAAGCTATATATATAGTAATTATTCAATTCCAAAATAATTAAACATAAAAAAAGCTATATACACACACTAATATTATCATATACCACTAACCATCCATATCATAGTTTGCATCCTCTTCCTAATCTTCTTATGGTGTCCCAAACAATCCAATGTACGGTGGGGCTGGGGGTTGCAAGCATCAATATACTAGTTGTTACATAACAAAGTTTGCTTGAAAAGCCAAAAAGTCTAGTAATAAGTGATAGGAACAAATTGTTAACCAAGAAGCTATGCAAATATGTTTGCAAGACCACACTTAATTACTTATTCACTTGGGCTTACATCTAAGCAAAGGGCTAAGACATATTTGGCTGAGATGTTGATACTAATGATAAAGGCAATGTTAAGTTGTGACCTAGAGTGTGGATGTGTCTCTTCTTATTTTTTCCTTTAACTTCCTTTCATAGATCTAAGTTGATGGTAGAATATGTAGAATGATCTTTCCCATATTTCTATGACATCTCAGTATCTAGATTCTCCTGAATATACACATGAAGAGAACAATTTAGCACAAAATGCATAAGTTAAGAGATGTAAATTAAATGTGAAACTTACAACAAATTTCTTGGAGTGGTGACTAGTAGTCTTGCGCTTGTGGGTCTTATCTCACAATTTTTGGAACATGATGCCTTATTTAAACTCATCCTCTTATAACTCAAATCAAACTTTAAGTATGGAAAAACACAATAAAAAGTAATTAGACAATAACTTCAAATGAAACAAAAAGCAACAAAACAATACCATCTTCTTTTTATGTTTTGTGAAACTAATAAAACCTACTATGTGAACAAGTGTTTCAATCATAGATGATTGGTACTTCTTTGCCACCTTTGAGTTCTTCTTTCATCCCTCCCTTAACCAAATTTATAGGAGACTATCCTAAACATTAATGCACATTCCCAAAGGACCACAAGCCTTGCACATATGAAGTGTGGAATGTAGATGATAAGTCCTATTGATATATATATATATGTATGCATGTATATATATGTTACCCTATTATTTTTAAGGACTTATCAAGTATTTTGTGTTAATATTTCCTATTTTATATTCATTTTAGTTGTAAAATTGCATTTAAGGTTGATTTATTGGACTATATGAGAATTATTATGAAAAACCCTTAATCTTGAGCCTGTTCTTGGTGTAAGTGCAAGTGAAGCCTAAACCTTTGATAACTTATGACAACTTTAAATTTAGAAACCTGAAGGAATAATTTCTTTTTAAATTGTAAAATTAGAGAAATGAGTATTTTGAGCTAAATTAATTTTTTTTAATAATTATTCTAAGATGATGAAGTGTGGTAAAGAGTTTTGCCTTCGATATGTTAAGGAAATTATAGGGATATAAGGAGCAAGAACCTTTTTGAGAGAATTTAATTAAGGATTACATTGCAAAAGTCAAAGGATGTAAAGGGTATGAATGAAATTTTAGCCAAAGGTAATCAATATAAATTTATTTTATCTCTTTTCCCTTATATACCCAAGACTTAACCTTCTTCCCCCTCTATCCTCTTTGTGCTTCTCCACCAAGCTTCTTCTCCCAATCACATATATCTCTAACTCCAATTGACACCATTGTTGTTGTGCAACATCACTAGTGTCATTGGCTGTTATTGTCTCTCCCTCAGTTGCATTCGAGCTCAAGATGGGCGTTTGTGGTCATATATGAGGTAAGCAACATTGCCTACTCATTCTTTTTCCTTCTTTTTGCCTGACTCCTTCATTTCTCATATTTCCCTTCCATTTTTGATCCATCCTTCCTTTTATGAAGTTCTGAAAGTTGCAACTCCTTCCCTCTTTAAGAGGTGATCATAAATAGGGTTGAGATTGAGGGTCTTGGAATGTGAGCTTCCAAGAATGATTCCCACACCTCAAGCCTTCAATTTTTAGCTTATTAAGGTAATCCCTAAGTTCATTTTGAAATTTGCAGGCTTAATGAGAAAAACGTAAGACGATGGTTAGTAGTAAGAATAAGAAAGTTAGGATATAATTATACTTTTTGATATTAGAGGGATAATTTAATTAAATTGAAAACATTAATTGTCCTTTTTGTTGTCAAATCTTTAAAAATGAGACAATTGTATCCATAAATAACTAGGAGGATGCCCTCGCAATTAGGATTTGCCATAAGAATTGGTAGAGTGCCACTAATGTAATTCAATCGTATTTTGCCCTTACCATGAGTAGATAATAAGCGGTTATAAAATTGTTGATATGATTAAATGTGAAATATGACTTGATTTAGCTTGATACATAGATGGGAATTATGCATAGTTTTATTTTGTTTCATTGTATAATTACTTAGATTTATGTTGTTACCTCATGGTATATCTTAAGACAAATGTTAGGATAAAGTGTATAATGGGAATATAAAGTGTGACATGGGAAATATTTGATGTTAATTACAAGAGTGTCATGATAGCATTATATGGGATCATAAATATTGTATGGGATTCAATGCCCTGGTGCACCTTGGTTGTAACACCTTAACCTCTAGCTCATACCCAACATGCCCTCTTACTCATATGCACGTGCGGAACTCACAAGGAAGATAATCTACTCTACCTTATGCTTCTTGCTCTATGGCACTATGTGTGGGTAGAGATCCACTTAAAAGTAACATGGACCGGTTGAGCTCTCTCTATGCTTCCTCATGCTCAATTACACTATTGAGACTTATTTCAATTCCCACAATATGCTTTGAACTCATGGAAAGCAAAAAGGGATTGGAGACATGCATTTTCGCTATTGACAGATTTTGCTTCATTTTTGGGCTAAGTTTGAAAATCCATAACTAAATGCAGAAAAATCGTAACTGCATGATCTAGGTCATTCTAGAAATCTTGAGATGTCTACTTCATGCTAAAAATACTTAGGAGTCTCAATCTCTCACCGATTCTGCGTTTGACATCAAAATCGTTCATTGGTCAGAGGGGGCTTCTTTGCTGTCACAGTTTACTGATATGGATTTTGAAAATTTATAACTAATTCCAAAAAAATCCAATGCTCATAAACTATATCTCTATGGAAATATGTGGATGTTAGCTAGAGGAGAAAAATATCTCCAGGTCAGTTCACCAAGCCAATTTCCCGGAAACCGATGAAACAATACCTCGGGTCTGGTTAGGTGTCTGATTCTGGGCAGGAACTTCGAAATTGCATAACTTCCTCTCTAGACCTCTAAATGAGGTGCTTCTAGTTCCTACAAGTCACTATGACCATCTAGTTTCTGTGTATAAAATTTCGTAGCCATTGGACTACGTTTGCCCCTCGGATGACTCGTTTCTCAAACTGACCAAATGAACAGTGGTTTCCCAAATCCGAAATTCTGATGTCAACTTTGAACAATCATAGAAAATGCTATAGACCTCTAAATGACATGAACTCTAGCTTCCCAGAAATCTCTAATCATGATCTAGCTACATGTCAAATCTCATCACAAGAAGAGGTCATATGGCTATTCTATGACATCATGTGCAAGAAGGCCATTTCTTGGCCAAAAGTGGGACTCATAGGGTCCAATCTTGGTTTTTCTACTTCTCTGACTCCTTGAGCACATGAGAAAGCATCTATAGGAGCTATCAATCATGCCTCAAGTGTCTAATAACTTAGATTGGGGAAACTTACTATCTCATGCCCACTTATGCACCCATATAATCTATACTACTTTGAGCATTTCATATCAAAATCTACTTTCTCATTCATCATAAACCTCATTCTCATACATACATCATTCATACATACATCATCTTACAAAAACTCTTAAGAACTACATCATATACATCAGTACTTTACATATACAACTCTCATGTACAACACATTACAATGTATTTACAGGAAACCTTTACACTCTTCTTCATTTCTATCCCTAGCTTCATGCTTGGTGGTGGTTCCCATCTCTAGGCTCACTTGGCCCACCTGGCATGGTTGGATGGTGGAGAGGAAGGGTGAGATTCGGAGAATCCCAGTAGTTCAACTCTCATTCAATCATATATATATCGCATGCAACAAGTCTCATTATGCATGTATGACATGTTAGCATATAAAAACCATGATGAAAACATTTAAAACATATGAGTTGGCCATGCATAAAAGAAAACATTCTCAACATGTGAGTAGGCCATACATAACATCTAGGAGCTTGCTAAGTACATGGATTAGCCTCACCCACTCCCTTGTGGCTTTTGGATTTGCCTTACCCACTCTTTAGAGGTCCTTAGACTCAACCCTTACTCTTTGGGAGTCAACCTCACTTTTGGAAGACCTTTTACTCTTGTCTCAACCACTTAGGGGCTTGGCTCATCCTCACATTGGTTATAAGGTTATTGACTATCCATTTCCTCAAGCAAACCAAAACAATCATATAAATCATCATTTCAATTTATAACACATCATCATGCTAACACACTTCTCATAGCTCATATCATTCATACACACAAGCAAGACAATGTAACACACAATTATGCATGAGAGAAAAGTGGAGAGAACTACCTTGTTAGCTATTCCCTACTTGCTCTTTCACTTGTCTCCTCCCTTGTTGGTTTCACAACAACTTCTAGATGGGAGAGCTTCTCTTGAGCCTACCCACACAAAAGCATGGAATTAATACCTTAATACTTGATTCTTAAGCTAGGGATCTCTTTCTAGCAACCCTACTAAGCATGTCAAGCTAGGGTTCTTTCTCTCACTAGAATTCATTAATTATTCTTTCTCTTCTCTCAAGCTCTCACTCTTAAGAAGAGAAAGCAAGGAAGAGAGGGCTACATGACTTCTAACCTCCCTTAAGAGTGGTTTTCCACTCTCCCTCCTCTGAACCAAGCTCAAAACATGGCTACTTTAACTATTAAAACCGTGGAAAGAGAGGATAAGGGGAGAAGAGTAACATACTAAGAGAAAAGCCATGGAATTCCTTACCTTTCTTGTTCTTCCTTCCTCTCCTAAGCTTCTCTCTCTCTCCTCCGCCCTTTTCTCTCTCTTAAAGTGAGCTTAAGTCGGTTACAGAGTGAAAGAATGAGTTGGGATGGTTTAAAAAGTCAAATTCTCTATTTTTACGCTTTTTCGAACTAACCCTCGCTATAGCGAGCCATAACCCTCGCTACGGCGAGCTCGAATAAGTCCCAGAACTCTGCCCTTTCTATGGCGTTCGCTACGGCGAGCAACTCCCTGGATTTTGTATGGGGGTGCCCGAACTCGCTATAGCTAGAAGCTTTCTCGCTATAGCTAGAAGGCAGTCTCGCTATAGCTAGACCATTTCTCGCTATAGCGAGCAGGTACATTCGCTATAGCTAGGCTGTAGCTAGCAGACTTAGAAAATTTTCAGCTTCCAAAAATTTTCAGCTTTTCTTTTCCTTTCTTTTTCTTTTCTATTTTCTTTTTCTTTTCTTTTTCTTGGCTGTTACATTGGTAATGCAATGTTATGTTATAATGAATTCAGTTATGCTAGCTTAACCCATATGGATTGGTTAGGATGAGTAAGTCCTTTACTTCAATTTAGTTAGAATGACTAATTCTTTAACTTCTGTTTAGTTAGGATGAGTGATTGTCTAAATTCAATTTAGTTAGGATGACTAATTCTCCAACTTCTATTTAGTCAAAATGAATGGTTCCAAATGTTAGCATAAAGTGTATAATGGAAATATAAAGTGTGATGTGAGAACTATTTGATATTTATTACAATAGTGTCATAATAGCGTTACATGGGATCATAAATACAGTATGGGATTGAATGTCTTGGTGCATTTTGGCAATGTAATGTTATGTTATAACGAGTTTAGTTAAGCCAGCTTAACCTATATGGATTAGTCTAGATGAGTGAGTCTTTAACTTCAATTTAGTTAGGATAACTAATTCCTTAGCTTCTATTTAGTTAGGATGAGTAATTACCTAACTTCATTTTAGTTAGGATGACAAATTCCCTAAATGATTCCATGACTTTAGTTTAGTTACAATGACTAATTCCCTAACTTTTGTTTAGTTAGAATGAGTGATTACTTGTCTTTAACTTAGTTAAGATAACTAATTCCCTAACTTCTTGTTAGTTAAGGCAAATGGTTTCTTGACTTCTGTTGACAAGTTAGATTAATCAAGATGTATAACCCTGACTTCTGATGTGAATATACAAGCATGGAGGTTCACCTCTATATAACATAACAATGATCTAGCATATGTGTAGGATGTATGTGGCTCGAGATAATTGTATGTACAAAGAGTGCACCTTACCTTGTTTTTTTATATATGCATATGCATTATTGTTAGCTAATGATTTATTTATTGGTATTCATTATTTAAATATTGTTTATATTAAATTTGTCTAGTTCCATTCACTTACTAAATATGTGTGACTCACCCTTTTATTTTCTCTTGTTTTTAGCTCTAGGTTCACCTAGCCATCCTACCTACTTTCAGGCTTGCCAACCTTCTTTGTTGGCAATTAGCTCATCTTGGAAGCAAGCTAAGAATTGTATGGACAAAGATTGCAATCACTTAAGGTTTTAAGTCATATTTTTATGTTGAAATTTTATGTTTTGATTTTATTTAAGAGCTCTATGAATAAAGATTGTAACCACTTAAGGTTTTGAGTCATACTTTTATGTTGAAATTTTATGTTTTGATTTTATTTAAGGAGCAGAACTCTTAAACACTTGTATGTAAAGGTAGACTCTCTTAACTAACTGGCTATTGTACAAATGTTGGTTATGTCCAATTATGGGGAGACTTTGTCAAATTTGTTTCTCTTTAAATGTTCATAAATACAATTTTAGAAAGCATTTATCTTGTGTTGGTTTTTGTGTCCATCAATCTAAGGCTTACAGGGTTAAGGTATTACTTTGCCTTCTTGCCAATCACATGCTCAAATAGGTTGTGACATAACTTTCTCATTGCAAGTTATTTTGCATGGCTTTTTTTAATAAAGTTTAGCTAAGTCTTAGTGTTAGTTAATAGAATTTAGAATTTTTTTAGTTAAGTTTTAATTAGGTTGTATGTTTTAGTTCTTAAGTTTTAGTAATTAATTGATGATTATTAGCTTAATTACATGTTATAAGTCTTAGATTAATTTTTTATATATGATTTATTTGTAGGCTAATTACTCAAGAATTGCATAATGGGTTTCCAAAGCCTAGGCCATGGATTTTTGGAGTTTTGGCCTTGAAGAAAATGGTACATTAGTACAAATTCCAATAACTTGAGCACCTAGGCACTAGTTTTCCACAGCCAAGGCACCAAGACATTGATGTACAAAACACAATCTTTTAATTACCCTAATTTGGAGCCTATAAATTAGGGGGTTTGGAACAACTAAAAAAAAGGGAAAGCTTTTGTCTCTTTTGGAGTCTTTGTAACTCCTTTAGATGCTTAGGAACCTCAAGGAAGGTGAACATAAAGGATTAAAGGGAAAAGACCTTCAATACAAAGATTCTTGCAAAGGCAATCTTGCATCAATGATTCACTCTCTTGGTCATTTACTCAAGACATATGCTCTTAATTACTCTTCCACCTTTCTTTTATCTTTTGTTCTTTTTGTTGGGAATTCAGGGATACATAGCGAAAAATTAAAATCTTGAATCTCTTTTCATGGATCTATCAATATTGTTTAAATTGAGTAGATATAGAAATTTTTACCTTTTTCTATTGGATCTTAGGAATTAATCTACAAATCTGCTCCCTTTACCGATATCCACATTAACGGATGCTCAACTTGAACAGTGTACTAGCACCTCTTACCAATGTCCGTACACATTCTTGGTAGAGAAGATGCTCTCCTTTTCCTCTCTCTCTCTCTCTCTAGGTGACCGTACAGTGTCGGTATAATGTCCGTACACTTTCTCTTTCTAGGGTTTTTGTTGTTCTAGGAAACCCAAGACTCCTCCTTTTTTATTATGGAGATATCTCATTAGAGTTTCAGATATGTTTGATTAATTTAAAATACATTATTTTAAATTAAATCAAATCAAATCAAATTTGAATTAAATAGATTAGTTTAAATTTAAGTATATCTAATAGATTAAATTTAACTAACTATTTAATCTAAATCTAAAAATAAATTCAAATTTAATTTATCTCATAAATTAAATTTAAATTATCATATTAGTTTAAATTTAAATTTATGATATAGATTTGAATTTAAAACTAATTGATTTAAATTAATTAAAGCATATATATTTTGAAATATAAATATATAAAAACAAATATATTTCAAATTTTATAAATTATATATATTTATTTATTTATAAAATTTTTTCACCCTAAATTGAACGTGACATTCATGGAATCTAGACGCAATTTTAGATTCAAAGAATTTGGATATTTTAACTTGGGTTAACTCGTTTTTGTGTGCGATCTTATAGGCCCATATAACGTTGGTAGTAGGCTAATGACACTATTTAACCCACAAGTCACAAACAGCCTATAGCAAGACATTGTGACTACCTAAATCATATAGGGATCAGTAATCCGATGCAACTTGTCATATAACCCTATCACATTCCTTTTGTCACACGATATCTAGATCAAGTATGAGGTATGAAAACGTCATCCTTATCTTACTTGATCGTCGCTTTCTCGATCTACGTGCAGACTGAGAGTACAAATGGACACACTTCTATTCGAGCACGCCCATGCATTTCTCAGTCTCAATTATCGAGGAGCCCAGAGATATCTCTCTATTAATTAGAGGGATAAATTTTATCTTGACCACTCATCTTCCTTTACATAAATTTCACTATACCTGATCATAGCCTTTATGATCACCCAATTAAAGATGACTTTTGACTATGCCAAAAATAGTTTTTTTTTTTATGTTGAAAACTATGGTGATCTCAAGTCTAAGGGCTCGGTGACACAGTTATATATGAAATACGCTTATGACTTAATCCATGTAGCTATCTCATAACGGGTCAATCCAGCATCTTGTTCTCTAACGAGTGCCTATGATTTTGATTCGTATCTATATACATGATTAACACATAATTATCAATCGAAATCATACTAGTCTTAGTTCATCATTATTCCTACAATGATGATCGACGAAGGATATTTAGGATAATCGATATGATTTATCCAAGGATATTATTATATAAAACATGCAAAAATATAATAATGTAATAAAAGAAAACTCTTATTTCTTAATAAAGTACAATGTTTGCAATATAATGATTGGCCTAGGGCACAATCACCAACAACTTCCACTTGCACTAGACCTAATCATTGATGTGTCTAATACCCATTGATCTACCATGACACTCATACTTTGTCTGTGCAAATAGTTTAGTAAGTGGATCAGCAACATTGTCATCAATTGGTACTTTGTATATCTTTATATCACCCCTATCAATGATTTCTCTGATAAGGTGATATTGTCTGAGTATATGTTTAGTTCTTTGATGTGACATAGGCTCTTTAGCCTGTGCTGTGGCATCGTTGTTATCACAAAATAGATCTATTAGATTTGAGATAGTAGGCACCACTCCTAGTTCAGTGATGAACTTCTTAATTCAAATGGCTTCCTTAGTTGCATCTAATGCTACTAGGTATTCAACTTCTGTTGTAGAATTAGTTACTGTGCTTTGCTTGGAGCTCTTCCAACTGATTGCTCCACCATTCAAACAAAATACAAATCCTGATTGTGATCTAGAATCATCCTTGTTAGACTGGAAACTTGCATTTGTGTAACAATTTACAATAAGCTTGTCTTTCAATCCTCCATATACTAAGAATACATCTTTAGTCCTTCTTAAGTATTTAAGGGTATTCTTGACAGTAGTCCAGTGACTCTCATCTAGATCTGATTGATATCTACTAGTCATACTTAAGGCATATGAGATACCCGATCGAGTGCACAACATATCATACATGATAGATCTAATGGTCGAGGCATATGGAATCTTGCTCATGCGATCTCGCTCATCATGTATACTAGGACACTGAGTCTTGTTGAGATTGATGCCATGAAACATGGGTATATAACCCCTCTTTGAATCTTGCATATTAAACTTATGCAATACTTTGTTTATGTAAGTGTTCTGACTTAGGCCAATTAGCCTCTTGGATTTATCTTTATAGATCCTTATCCCTAGGATGTAAGTGGTCGCCTAAATCTTTCATTGAAAAACACTTTCCTAACCAAGTTTTGACATTCTACAAGGTAGGAATGTCATTTCCAATGAGTAGAATGTCATCAACATAAATCATTAAAAATACAACTGTGCTCCCACTAATCTTCTTATAAACACAAGGTTCATCAATATTTTGGATAAATCTAAAATCTTTGACTACTTCGTCAAAGCGATAATTCTAACTTCAAGATGCTTGTTTCAACCTATAAATGGATTTTTAAAGCTTGCAAACCTTCTTAGAATCCTCTGGACATACAAAGCCTTTAGGTTGTGTCATGTACACATCCTCAAGCAGCTTCCCATTAAGGAATGCTGTTTTGACGTCTATATGTCGGATCTCGTAATCATAGTATGCTGCAATGGCAAGAAGGATCTTAATTGATTTAATCATAGCGACTAGCGAAAAGGTTTCATCATAGTCTATACCATGGGTTTGTTTGAATTCTTTTGCAACTAATCGTGCTTTGAAGGTATGTACTTGGCCATCCATGTCGATTTTCTTCTTAAAAACCTATTTGCACCCAATGGTTTTTACACCTTCAGGTGGGTCAATCAAGGTCCATACCTAATTATGATACATGGATTGCATCTTAGACTTCATGGCTTCTAGCCATGTCTCAGAGTCTAATCCCACTACAACTTCTTGATAGGTAGTTAGCTCATCTTGATCAACAAGTAACACATCATGACTTTTAGTTAAAAGAAATCCATATCTTTGAGGCTGATGCCTTGTCCTATCAGACCTTTATGGGCCTTGTGTTACTTGAGTAGGCTCAACAACTTGTTGTAAGTCTTCTTGTATTTCCATCTCTGGCTCAATGTGATTTTGTAGCTTTCGAACTTCTTCAAGATATATCTTACTCCCACTGGTTCTTTTAGAGATAAATTCTCTTTTTAGAAAGATACCATTTCGAGCACTAAATAGTTTATTCTCATTGGGATTGTAGAAGTAGTATCCTTTAGTTTCCTTAGGATACCCCACAAAAAGACATTTTGTAGATTTGGGTACTAACTTATCTGAGGCTTGTTGCTTAACATATGCTTCACATCCCCAAATCTTAAGAAAAGCTAAACTAGGCTTCTTCCAAGTTCATATCTCATATGAGGTCTTTTCAAAAACATTAGATGGGACACGATTTAGTGTGAACATGTAACACCATAATGTGTTAACCATGATTATCCATTACTTAAGCTTGATTCCATATGATTCCCAAAGAAAAAGATTAAACCGTGGCATTTTACTACTTTAAGTCGAGGTTTAACTGGCTATATTTTGCCCCGTGGGTCTCGTGAACCCATTAATCACATTATCTACTTAAACTCCATTCATACAACTTATACATAGCCTCAAATAAACCATAAACCATGGGTATGTAGCCAAAAACCAAGAAAGTGCAATTTCTCAAATGGACCAAAAAGTCAGATTTTTTGTCCTAAATTTGGAAAATTATAACTAATTCTAGAAAAATGGGAATCAAGAAAACCATAGCTTTTTGGAAAGATATAGATGTTAGATTTTCACTAAAAATAATTTCAAACCACAATCTCAGCGTTTGGATCATGTTTGACATCAAAAAAGAGACAGAGGTCCAACTGTCCCTAGTACTGATGTAGCTTGCTGTCATGAACTTCACAAATTCAGAACTAATTCTACAAAATCCAATCTGGGCAAACTATACCAATTTAGAAAGCTACAAATGTTAACTAGAGGGGAAAAATAAGTTCAGATCATTTTAGAAGCCTTTAGACATCAAAAACTGATGGAATAGTAACAAAGATTGGATGGCTTCTCTGATGCTGACACAGAACTTCAGAAAGTTATTTCTCCCTCTACAGACCTCTAATTGAGGTGCTTCTAATTGTTATAGGTCACTATGATGTCTCATTGATCCATATAAAATTTCACAATAATTGGACATCATTTGGTCCATGAATGACATAGATTCATTTTTGGACTTATGATAACAGTGTACTAACCAAAACCATCAAAATTTCCTAATTTCAACAATTCGCTAAATATTCCCTAGATCTCCAAATATTACCCACTTTATCTTCCCAAGAAGCTCTCAATAAGATCTAGATGTGTGCCAAATTTTATTTCAAGAAGAGCTCATTTGGTCATACTTTGACATAACTTACAAATTTGACAATTTTGACACCATAAATGGTTCAAAATGAGGGTAAATGATCTCCTACATGCTCTAGCACCTCTTGGGCAAGTTTTAAAGCATAAACATAGTATATATGAAATGGCCAAGTGGTCCAAATCATCATATATTTCAATCACCCATGGAAAGGAAACTTAGAAGGAGGAGAATAAAATTAAAAAGAAAAAGCATGAAGATCTTTAAAGGTTCTTACCTTTCTTCCTTGGTTTCCTTCCTTCTCTGTTAGCTTCTCTTGGTTTCTCTCTCTCTCTCAAGCTTTTTTCTCTATTGTGGATGAAGCTTAGGTTGGTTAGAAGAAAATGAAAGGATCTGGATTTTTAAGAAGTAAAATTCTCTTTTTTCATGCTTTTTAAGACTAACCCTCACTATAGCGAAGAATAACCCTTGCTACAGCGAGTACGTATCAGTCCAGACCCCTGTTCTCACTATAGCGCGCGCTATTACAAGGAACCCTTTGGTTTTTGTATGGGATGTCTGAACTCGCTATAGCTAGAAGCATTCTCTCTATAGCGAACTGGTGCATTCGCTATAGCTAGGCCATTTCTCACTATAGCCAGTAAACTTAGAAAAATTTTAGAATTTTAGAAATTTTAGCAATTTTTTGGTTGTTACATTTTTACCCTCCTTAAAAGAAATTTCGTCCTCGAAATTTAAATACATACCTCAAAGGAATAATTCTAGATATTTTTACCTCATTTCATTCTCCAATTCTCAGATTGCTTCTTCAGATGTCAGGTCTTTCCATACCACTTTCATCAGAGGAATATTCTTGCTTCTCAGCTGTTTTAGCTTAGCATCCACAATTCTATTCAGTTTCACTGCATAGGAAAGATCTTCCTACAATTGCACATGTGCTTCTCAGCTGTTTCAGCTTAGCATCCACAATTCTATTCAGTTTCACTGCATAGGAAAGATCTTCCTACAATTGCACATGCTCATATTCTATGACATGTGAGGGGTCTGGTAAGTACTTTTTCAACTGGGAGACATGAAAAACACTGTGGATTTGGGCTAGGTTAGAAGGTAAGGCTATCTGATAAGCCACGGGTCTAATTTTGTCAAGGATTTCAAATGGACCAATATACCTAGGATTGAGCTTCTTTACCCTCATTGACTGACCTACTCTCGTCATTGGAGACACTTGAATGAACACATGGTTTCTATTTTAAACTCTAACGGCCTCATTCTCTTATCGACATAGCTTTTTTGCCTACTTTAGGCCGTAAGAAGTCTCTTTCTAATCAATTCTATCTGTCGGGTGGTCTGGTCCACAATCTCAGGTCCTATCATGCTCCTCTCACCTAGCTTAACCCAATATAGAGGGGATCTACACTTTCTCTCATATAAAGCCTCATAAGAGGCCATATGAATACTGTAATGGTAACTATTATTATACGCAAACTCTGCTAGCAATAAATACACATCCCAGTTACCTTTCATTTCTAACATACATGCCTTCAATATGTCTTTTAAGGTCTGGATAATCTTCTCAGTCAGACTATCTGTCTGGGGGTGATATGTAGTACTAACCTGCAACTTGGTCCCTAAGGCATGCTCTAATGACCTTCAAAAGTTCGATGTGAATCTGGGGTCTCTATTCGAAACTATGCTATTAGGTACTCTGTGAAGTCGCACTATTTCTTTGATATACAACTAGGCTAATCTATCTAGTGTATGAATAGCCCTGATAGCTAAAAAATGTGCGGACTTTGTCAATCTATCCACAACTACCCAAATAGTATCATGTCCAAAGGATGCCCTAAGTAACTCCATAACAAAGTCCATGGCTATACTATCCCACTTCCACTTAGGGATATTTAGAGGTTGCAACAACCCAACTAGTTTTTGATGTTCTATTTTTACCGTCTAACACACTAGGCATCTAGCCACATAATCTGTCACCTCAATCTTCATCCCTGGCCACTAGAAAATCTATTTTAAATCCTGATACATCTTAGTGGCACCTGGGTGGATAGTATACTTATTCTTATGTGCCTCTTCTAAAATGCCTTCTCTCAATTCATTTCAACTAGGTATACAGATTCTATCTCGGTATACTATCATATCATCCTTAGACACCCTGAAATATAAGGTCTTACCTTGGGAAATCTCATTCTAGATCCATCTCAGGAACTCATCCTCTCTTTGGGCATCTAAGATTTGGGTTCTCAATATATTCTGAATTCGGGTTTCACTCAGATACAATTTACCCGATACTACCTGACAAGAGAGGTTTATGTTTCTGAATTTCTCTAGGAGCTCTTACTCCCTAATTATCATATGGGCTACATGGATGGATTTCTTAGTCAGGGTATTCACCACCACATTGGCCTTGCTCGGATAATATTTTAACACATAATCATAGTCTTTCAAGAACTCCATCCATCTCTTCTGTCTCATATTTAGTTCCTTTTGGTCAAATAGGTATTTCAGACTCTTGTGGTCACTATAAATCTCTATGGTAGCATTATACAGATAGTGTCTCCAGATTTTAAGAGCAAATACTACGGTGGCTAACTCTAGGTCATGTGTGGAATAATTTTCCTCATGAGGCCTCAACTACCTTGAGGCATATGCCACTACTCTACCCTACTGCATCAACACACATCCTAACCCTTTGCTCGAGGCATCACAATAAACCACAAATGGTTCACTAGGGTCAGGAATAATTAGTACAGGGGCAATGGTCAAACAGAGTTTCAACTCCTGGAAACTCCTCTTACATTTATTATCCTACACGAAAGGTATCTCTTTCCTAGTTAACCTCGTCAGTGGTAAGGCTATCTGAGAAAAACCCTAAATAAACCGTCGATAGTACCCTCATAAACCTAGGAAACTCCTAACCTCAGTGATCATTCTAGGTCTATCCCACTATAACACAGCATCAACTTTATAGGGATCAACCGCGACCTTGTCTCATGAGATCACATGACCTAAGAATCTCCCCTCGGTCAGCCAAAACTCACATTTACTAAGTTTGGCATACAACCTTTTCTCTCTCAAGGTCTTTAAGACTAATTTTAAATGTCTCTCATGCTCTTCAAAGGATTTGGAGTACACTAGAATATAATCAATGAAGACCACCACAAACTGATCTAGATATGGTCTGAATACCTTGTTCATGTAATCCATAAACACAACGGGTGCATTTGTCAGCCTGAATGACATCACAAGGAACTTATAGTGCCCATATCTAAGATCTATCTTGAAAAACACAGATGCCCCACCCAACTGATCTAACAAGTCATCAATTCTAAGGAGACGATATTTATTCTTGATAGTAACTTTATTCATCTCTTTGTAATCTATATATAACCGCAAGCTACCATCCTTCTTTCTCACAAATAACACCGGAGCTCCTCAAGGTGAAAAATTAGGGTGGATAAACCCTTTCTCTAACAATTCCTTTATCTATTTTTTAACTCAGCGAGTTCGGCGGGAGTCATCCTATAAGGAGCCTTGGACATTAGTCCAGCCCCAGGCACTATGTCTATAGGGAACTCTAGCTCTCTCTTAGAGGGTAGACCATTAAAGCCAAACTTCTTAGGGAAAACCTCTGAGAATTCCCTGACAGCTAGGATCTCCTCTATCTTTTCTTCTACCTCAGCCTGAATAGAGAAAAAGACTGGGAACCTGGGTAGTAGTCACAAAGGATAACTCAGCTCCTACCCTAGGTATGATCCCACAAGCAGGTAGGGAAATGGTTCGATGAGTGAGGGCGAATACTCGGCCTTGGGTCTGCGACTTAGGAGGAGGTGTTGTATATATTTGGGGATAATTCCTAGTAATGTGCCCTAGCTTCCCACATTTAAAACATGTCACCGAAGACTGTTGGAAAGATGACTGGCTCCGAGGAGGTGGCATTGGCTTGCCCACTGTGGCCTTTGATTCTATGGCCCCTTGCCTCTCCTCTTAGTATTAGGTGTCATGCTAGAACCCTTTTTTGGTCTTAGTATTTTTAATTTCAAGGCTCCCGTCTAACTAGTTGTAGCTGCAGCAGGCATGATAGCTCACAAGTTATTCTCAATCACCCTGCTGACCTCCACAAGAGTATTAAACTTCCTGATCCACTGTGGAGTAACTCTGTCGCTAATCAGGGGCTTCAACCTAGTCTCAAACTGCTCACATCTCCAGGGTTCATCATCATACCTCTGGAGGTAAGAGGAATACGGAGATAACTTAATGAACTTGGCCACATATTGGTCTACAGTTATCTCATCCATCTATCTCAAACTCATAAATTCTATTTTTTTCTTCTTCCTCACTGAACTAGGAAAATATTTCTCATAAAACTTGACCAAGAAGCTTTCTTAAGTGATCAGTATGTTCTTGGTCTCAATCTGGGGTTTTGTGCTATGCCACCATCTATCAGCTTCCTTCTGTAGCATGAAAATGGCTAGCTGAGCTTTCTGCTTTGTGGTACAGTCCATTAGGGAGAATATTTTTTCTAACTTCATAACCCAAGCCTCTACCTTATCCACATCCAATTCCCCATCAAATGAGGGTGGACTATTCTGCCAAAACTGCTTTAACAGTTTCTGGATAGGTGTATGGGTCTGAGTAGTAACAGGCTCCTTGAGAGGTGTAGGTGGAATGCTAGACGTGGATGACTGAGGTACAGGGGCTTCTCTCTTGGTTCTTCTTGCTTGGCCAGGGTATCTTGCAAATGCATGATCATATCATGTTGTTGCTGGGCAATATACCTCTGCTGTTCCGACATCTCCTGGTGCTGGCTCATCATGGCCTTATACCGATCAAGCCTCTTCATGATGGTCTGCAGAGGATCCTCAGGCCCAACCGGAACCTTTGGCTTAGCTCTCTAAGCCTTGGGTGGCTTGCCTCTACCTTTGCCTCATCTAGTCTCAACCATCTTATTTGTAAGGAAGTAGAAACCTTCAGTTCACAATTGTATTTCAAGCATATATACATATGTATGCTACCACTTCCATGGCAATTCACACCAAACACAAACAAATCACATCATTCAAAAGCCCAACACCCAGCAAAAGTGCCTGAACCTTTACTTTGATACCAAAAATATAACACCATAATGTGTTAACCATGATTATCTATTACTTAAGCTTGATTCCATATGATTCTTAAAGAAAAAGAGAAAACCGTGGCATTTTACTACTTTAAGTCAAGGTTTAACTGGTCATACTTTGTCCCGTTAGTCTTGTGAACCCATTAATCACATCCTCTACACAAAATCTATTCATATGACTCATACATAGCCTCAAATAACCCATAAACCATATATATGTAGCCAAAAACCAAGAAAGTGCAATTTCTCAAATGGGCCCAAAAGTTAGATTTTTTGCTCTAATTTTGAAAAATCATAACTAATTCTAGAAACATGGGAATTGAGCAAATCATATCTTTTTGGAAAGATCTAGATGTTATCTTTACATAAAAATAATTTCAAACTATAATCTCAGTGTTTAGACCATTTTTTATATCAAAAAAGAGATAGAGGTCCGGCTGTCCCTAGTACTAATGCAGCTTGCTGTCATGAATTTCAAAAATTCATAACTAATTCCACAAACATAAAATCTAGGAAAACTATACCAATTTAGAAAGATACAAATGTTAACTAGAGGAAAAAAATATGTTTAGATAATTTAAGTAGTCTTTGGATCTCGAAAACTGATGGAACAATAATGAAGATCGGATGGCTTCCCTGATGCTGACACAGAATTTCAGAAAGTTATTTCTCCCTTTACAGACATCTGATTGAGGTGCTTCTAATTGTTATAGGTCACTGTGGATGTCTTTTTTATCTCTATAAAATTTCACGACAATTGGACATCATTTGGTCTATGAATGATATAGATTCATTTTCAGACCTATAGTAACAGTGCACTAACCAAAATCATCAAAATTTTTTAATTTCAAAAATTCGTCAAATATTCCCTAGACCTCCAAATATTACCCACTTTAACTTTCCAAGAAGCTCTCAACAAGTTCTAGATGCATGCCAAATTTCATATCAAGAAGAGCTCATTTGGTCATACTTTGATAAAGCTCACAAATTTGATAGTTTTAACACCATAAATGATTCAAAATGGGAGTAAATAGCCTCTTACATGCTCTAGCACCTCTTAGGAAAGTTTTAAAGCATAAACATAGTATATATGAAATGCCCAAGTGGTCCAAATTATCATACATTTCAAACTCACTATATTACAGGAAAAAATACACTACTACATACAAGCCACCAAAAGGCCAAATCTCATTTCTCCATTGCTTTGGCTCTATACATGGTTTACACATCATTTATACATACATTTACACTTGTTCAAATATTTACATCTCAAAAATAATAGGTACATATTCATTATGGCACCTCTTTACATCAAAAGAACTAAAACAAACTATACAATTGCTTAAATATGCTCAACTAGGCTTCTTGGTTTGCACTTTGATCTTCTTAAACTCCACCTAACATGTTAAGATGGGAGAAGGAAGGGAGTGAGATTCATGGAATCTCAATAGCTCATACACTCATTCAAGGAAGAAATCAAGGCATATAAACAAGTTAAAGCATGCAAGTAGGCATCTAACTATTCATAATCATACAACACATGATTTACATGTCATGAATATCATATTAATGCTAAGAATAAGCTCTAGGGACTTTTGATTTAGCCTCACCCGATTTTAGGGACTTTTGGATAGCCTCACCCTTGGTTTAGGGGCTTTTAACTTAGTTTCACTCAGTTGAGACTTTTGGCCTTGTCTCACCCATCCTTAGGGACTTTTGGCTTTACCTCACCCATTACAAGGGACTTTTGGCACTACCTCACCCGAGCAATTTTCACAACCCAAAACATAAATGTATTGGTACCAATCCATCAAGGCAATATCAAATAGTATGTCTCATAATACAAGCATATACACAAGCATATAATGACTATTACACATCCAAGAATGCAATAAGAAAGAGTGGAAAGCTACCTTACAAGCCAACACAAGCCTTCCCTTTCAATTTCTCTTCTCCCTTCTTGATTTCACAATCACAACTAGATGGAGCTGCTTCTCTTGAGCCTAGATATAACAAATAGCATGCAATTACTCTCTCATAACTCAAATCAACACTCACAAAGTTAGGGGGTTCTTCATCAAAGCAAACCCTACAAAGTTTATAAGAACCCCTAGTTTTCTCCCTTTTTAATTTCATTAACTCTTCTTCTACTTTCTTTGTATTTCTCAACTTATCGCACTTTAATTCAAGGGTTTTTTGCTCATTCTAGGTCAAAACAGAGCTATCTTACTCAATCATGCATGGAAAAGAAACTTAGAAGAAGGATAATAAAATCAAGAAGAAAAAGCATAAAGATCTTTAAAGGTTCTTACCTTTCTTCCTTAGTTTTCGTCATTCTCTCTTAACTTCTCTTGGTTTCTCTCTCTCTCTCTCAAGCCTTTTTCTCTGTTTTAGATGAAGCTTAGGTTGGTTAAAAGAAGAGGAAAGGATTTGGACTCTTTAAGAAGTAAAATTCTCTTTTTTCATGCTTTTCTGAACTATCCCTCGCTATAGCAAAGAATAACCCTTGCTACGGCGAGCACGTATCAGTTCTAGACCCCTATTCTCGCTATGGCATGTGCTATTGTGAGGAACCCTCTAGTTTTTGTATGGGATGCCCGAACTCGCTATAGCTAAAAGCATTCTCTCTATAATGAATTGGTGCATTCACTATAGCTAATCCATTTCTCGCTATAGCAAGCAAATTTAGAAAATTTTCAAAATTTCAGAAATTTCAACAATTTTTTGGTTATTACAGAACGTAACTATTTTTAATGCATAGCTCAAAAAGGGTGGTAGAAGATCTGTTTGACTCATCATAGATCAAATCATATCTAATAGGGTTTGATTCCTTCGTTCAGAAACACTGTTCATTATGGTGTTCCTGGTGGTGTCAATTGTGAGACAATTCCACAATTTCTAAGATAGTCAATAAATTCTTGGCTAAAATATTCGCTACCTCGATCAGATCAAAGTGTTTTAATAGATTTGCCAAGCTGATTTTGTACCTCATTTTTGAAGGTTTTGAACATTTCAAAAGATTTAGATTTGTGTCTCATTAAATAGATATATCCATATCTACTATAGTCATCTATAAAAGTACTAAAGTACAAGTGACCACCTTTGGCAGCGGTACTTAGTGGACCACATACATCGGTATGTATTAAGCCCAATAGGTCAGTGGCCCTCTCACTATGCCCAGTAAAAGGTGTCTTAGTCATCTTTCCTAATAAATAAGATTCGCAGGTGTTAAATGATTCAAAATCAAATGAGTTGAGTAGTCCATCTAGATGGAGCTTTGAAATGCATTTCTCATTTATATGGCCCAGACGATAGTGCCATAGGTAGGTCAGACTCAAATCGTTTGACTTGATCCTCTTGGTAGTTACGTTATAGATATTTTCATTATTGGAAATTTCAAGGTTCAAGTAATAATGACCACTATGCAAATCACCATCCGCATAAAAGATGTCATTAAAATAAATAGAACATTTATTATTCCCAATAATTGAAATAAAACCTTCCTTATCTAAATAAGAAAGTGAAACAATGTTTCTACTCAATATAGAAATATAATAGCAATTGTTCAAAATAAACAAAAGCCCATTCGGCAAAACTAATTTATAAGTGCCTACAGCTAAAGCAGCAACTCTTGCTCTATTTCTAACTTATAGGTCTATTTTGCCATTTTTCAGCTTCCTACTCCTTTTAAGGCCCTGTACACTTATACAAATGTGAGTTCCACATGCAATATCAAATACCCATGTAGAAGAAGTAGAAAGATTAATTTTTATAACATAAATACCTGAAGTAATAGCCTTGCTATTCTTCTTATTCTTTAGATCTTCTAAGTAGAGCTTGCAATTTCTTTTCCAATGACCAGGCTCATTGCAAAAGAAATAAAGTCCTTCCTTGGGCAGCTTTGCCTTTTTGGCATCAAGCTTGGGTTTAGGCTTGGGCTTGTTTTGGCCTTTGGACTTGTTGTCCAGGTCTTTTCCCTTTCCCTTGCTTTTGCCTTTCTTTTTCATTCCTTTTCCTTTCTTAACCATTAAAACAGTGCTTGGCTTTTTCTTGATATTTTGCTCAGCAGTTTTAAGCATCGAATGCAATTCAGAAATTGATTTCTTCATGTTGTTCATATTATAGTTCATGACGAACTGGTCATAACTTTTTGGGAGTGAGTTTAAGATCAAATCTATAGCTAACTCTTGGCTCATGGGAAATTCGAGCCTTTCAAGGTGATCAATGTAGCCTTTCATCTTTAAGACATGAGCACTAACTGATGCACCTTCAGTCATTTTGCAAGAATGTAAGGCCTTCGTAGTTTCATACCTTTCTTGCCTTGCCTGTTGCTGGAACATTTCCTCGAGATGCACAATCATCTCATAAGCCTCCATGTGTTCCAGATCTCTCTGAAGTTCTGGGATCATGGTGGCTAGCATTAAGTATGTTACATCCACAAAGTCATTAAGATGCTTAGTGGGGGCATCCTGTTGGGCTCTTGGAGCATTAGTTGTAGGCTCTTTAGGCATGGGTTAATCTAGGACATATGACTTTCTCTTCTACTTGAGAACTTAAGTTCCTAAACCAGTCAAGAAAGTTGATCCCATTGAGTTTGTCCTTCTCAAGGATAGATCGCAATGATAGTGTAGCAGAATTATTTGTTGACATTTTTCCATAACAAAATATGCAAAGTCAAGTTAATAATTTTCTACTAAAAATTAACCTTCAATTTAATTTAGTAGGTTAAGACCCATATTTCACTCAATTGTAAGTTCAATTTGTCAAGATGTTTAAAATTAAGTTATTTAGGTAAGTAACTTATTTACCAATTATATCACATGTAACTCTTAGATCTTTATGGGATTCCATCATCATATGATCTGGCATGTTTAACCCCATCTAATGCTTTGAGATCCAAAACTATTTTGATAGTCCCAATTAAGTCAAACTATTATGAACCTTATGAGTATCACCATTACCCAAGCTGCCTCACTAAGATAACCTAAGTGTATCCACTTTGATGGATATACACTTAAGCGATCAAAATCTTGACAGGTGTTCATAAATAGGTGGCATATTAACTTAAAATTTGATTTGAGGGACTTTATTGTTATTATTTCATTGTGATTCAAATATTTAATCATTGCATGATAATATACTATGATAGCATCTCATACATACATATGATCTCATCATGACGTATAAAATAAATGTGTCACAATATGGCCCCATCTAACCTATCTCCTTCCAAGCCAATGAGAGGATTCTTCTAAGATATAAAACTACAAAGAGAAACCTCAATTGAACATTTGAGGGGAGTGAGATGAGAAGAGAATGTACATCCATAATAAATAGAAAGAGGCACGACACACAAGCCATATTTAAAAATTGTAAACCATAAAACCTAGGGCCATATTATGCACCATACCCATCCAATTCAAACAAACACAATTCATATATAAAGTTACAAACATCTCATCTCATAAGAAAGCTTGTAAGCATTATGATCTTAGTGTTAAATCAGATTAGGTTGCGCTAGGATTAGATAGCATGATAGTCTCACCATCTAATTCAAATTTTGAATTTTTGACTCTTTTGAATGAGCCGCTGCCTTGAGAAAAACCCTGAGGATCTATCAATCATATTGAAAAAATCCATCCACCAAACACGTTTCATATACACATATTCAAATCAATCTATATCACATAATCAAACAATGTGCATATAACATATTCAAAATTCTATCCGTTAAAACTGCATATCACATACATACACGATAGATTCATCAAAACCCATGTATCACATACATTACAGATTTAAATATATCCGTTGAGCATGTATCATATATAACATATATCGTTAAACTTGTAAATCACAGAATCCATCAAACATGCATCACATATTCAAATAATCTTATCAATGTGTCTAGTTTATTCATCATATGCAAATTGAATACATATACGAATATTGATTTGTTCGTTCATGTGAGGAAAGCATGTTCGCAACATATATATACATATACAAATTAACATGTTATATACAAAAACATGAGCAGACTTGTTAAACAAATTTGTAAACAATTCAAATTGAACAATTTAGAGTCCGAATTGAACAGATTTAGAATCAGATTCCAAATCAAGTTCAAACCTCTTTGTAATTTGTACACATATGTCACACATAATACTGAATTGAAGGGTTCAAATATCACTTATATGAAATCAAATTTAAAATCGATTTGATCATCCATAGGTTTCAAACATATTCAAACCCAATTATCATACAACACATATATGAACGCCAGATTCAAAATTAATCATGTGAGCCCTAAGTTCGCATACTTATATCACATTACAACATATTGCATCACATATAGGTTATGCGAAGTCATAACAAAGGAAAAATTCATGGAACTTCACAGAAAACTCAATTTAAACAATTATTGACGTGGCTCTGATACCACTGTTGGGAATTTAGGGACACGTAATGAAAAATTAAAATCTCGAATCTCTTCCCATGGATCCATCAATGTTGTTTAAATCGAGTAGATCTAGAAATTTTTACCTTTTTCTGTCGGATCTTAGGAATTGATTTACAAATCTGCTCCCTCTATCGGTATCCTCATGAACGGATGCTCAACTCGAACGGCATGCTAGCGCCTCTTACCAATGTCCATACACATTCTTGGTAGAGAAGATGTTCTCCTCTTCCTCTCTCTCTCTCTCTCTCTCTCTCTTTCTCTAGGCAGCCGTACAGTGTCCATATACTTTCTCTCTCTAGGTTTTTTGTTATTTTAGGAAACTCAAGACTCCTCCTTTTTTATTATGAGATATCACATTAAGGTTTCAGATATGTTTGATTAATTTAAAATATATTATTTTAAATCAAATCAAATTTGAATTAAATAGATTAGTTTAAATTTAAGTCTATCTAATAGATTAAATTTAACTAATTATTTAATCTAAATCTAGAACTAAATTCAAATTTAATTTATCTCATAAATTAAATTTAAATTATCATATTAGGTTAAATTTAAATCTATCATATAGATTTGAATTTAAAACTAATTGATTTAAATTAATTAAATGATATATATATTTTTGAAATATAAATATATATATTTTTTGAATTTTACAAATTATATATATATTATTTATAAAATTCTTCCACCTTAAAATTGAACGTGACATTCATAGAATCTAGGTGCAATTTCATATTCAAAGAATTTAGACATTCTATCTCGAGTTGACTTGTTCTTATGTGTGACCCTATAGACCCATATGATGTTGGCAGTGGGCTAATGACACTATTTGACCCACAAGTCACAAGCAGCCTCTAACAAGACATTGTGACTATCCAAATCATATAAGGATCGGTGATCCGATATAACCTGTTATATAATCCTATCACATCCCTTTTGTTACATGATATCTAGATGAAGTATGAGGCATGGAAACGTCATCCTTATCTTACTTGATCATTGCTTTTTTGATCTACGTGCAGAATGACAGTACAAATGGAAACACTTCCATTCGAGCACAGCCATGTATTTATTAGTCTCACTCATTGAGGGGCCCAGAGATATCTCTCTATTAATCAGAGGGACAAATCCTATTTTGACCACTCATCTTCCTCTACATGGATTCCACTATACCCGATCATAGCCTTTATGATCACCTGGTTAAAGATGACTTTTGACTATGTCAAAAATAGTATTTTTTTCATGTTAGAAACTATTGTGATCTTAAGTCTAAGGGCTCAGAGACACGGTTATATATGAGATACACTTATGACTTAATCCATATAGCTATTTTATAGCGGGTCGATCCAGCATCTTGTTTCCTAACGAGTGCCTATGATTTTGATTCGTATCTATATACATGATTAACACATAATCATCAATCAAAATCATACTAGTCTTAGTTCATCATCATTCCTATAATGATGATCGACTAGGGATATTTAGGATAATCAATATGATTTATCCAATGATATTATTATATAGAACATACAAAAATATAATAATGTAGTAAAAGAAAACTCTTATTTCTTAATAAAGTACAATGTTTGCAATACAATAATTGGCTCAGGGCACAATCACCAACACTTTTTTTATTATTTTTTATGTCAACTCATTGTTAAGAATATATGGATTTTGGTTGTTATACATTAAATCATTGTTAGTAATAACATATATTTCTTATTTACTATATGGATTGTATGTTATGTGTTTAATGCCTTTGTTTTTACCTCTGGATTCTTGTTTAATTGTTGAGATTAAGCTTTTTTTGGTAGAGTTGTTAGGTCAAGACATTATAGGAAGCCTATAAATGAATCCTAATGTGATTTAATCTAGTAGAGTCATTGCAATATGATAATTATAAATCTAACATATGTCATTATGTCATTCAACTAATAGATTTTCAACAAAATATAGCTAAGTTTATTTATTTGTGAATTCACCTAGTCTTTGCATTCATTAAACTTGAATTCATTGAACATTAATGCTTCCTTAGACTTACTAAACTTAGATAGGCCAACTATTTAAGAGAGATTATAATTAAGATAGTTCAATTTGTACTAAGAAGTGGATTAATACATTAGGATTTTTTACTAGCCATAATGAATGAGAAATTGATAATGAACTTCAAGCACTAAAAGGTGTATGACCCAATTGATACTATTTATGACCTTTCTCCATTTTTAAGAAACTCATATGTCACCCATGACGTACTAATTTAGGTTCAAATCCAACATAAGTATTAATTCATCTAAATATTAACATTTTTACCTTTTCTATCTAATCAAATTGAATTTATTTTTTAATAAAAAACTTAATAATTGATTTAAAAAATTGAGAATATCATTTTGGCATAAAATTTAAAATATTAAATTTTCTAAAAAAAAATTTCTGTTAAGAGGAAAGAAAAAAACTTTTAAATCTTAGAATGTCATAATTTAATAACATGATATCAATATAATTTTTTTCTAAGTATAGTTTGTAGTATAAGTGCATATGTGTGTGTGTGTGTAAAAGCAAGAATCAATTAACATCAAAATTGATTTTACATTATTAGATAATTTTTTGTAATATACGTTTCTTACAAAGTTCACCATTAGATTAAATGTTCTAATTATAAAGGTCATACTCATAAGATTTTATACTCCATCAACATGTGAGAAAAATAAGATACTATATACTTTTCAAATATAAAGATACTATTAACTACTTGATTACATAATTTAGGTGGTTATTTAATTTTCTAGAATTTGATATATAAGATCAACATGATAATTACTTCTAATTCAACAATTAAATCAATAAAATTCACTTCCTATAATTAAATATTGAGGGGTGTAAGTGTGTTAATTCTTACACAACTATCATTTTGTCCCTTATATATGTGAATGTCTGCATGCATACATGTCATATCATAATGAGTTAACACCTATTTTACATTACACCGTGCTTATAACATCAATCTTCTCATTTCTTTTACTTTTAGTAGTAGAATATATTGACATTAAAAGTTCAAATTCTCTATTTAAGCATAAATAAATGGCTTTTGCATATAGATCATTCATCCTTAACAAATTTGTTCAACTAGAGGCATCATAAAAAGAAGCATGAAATTCAGATGCTAAGCCATGCATTACAAACTAGCATCATAAGACCATTTCTCATAAGTTTACAATTTCAACCACTGATTTCAAAAATTCATATCTTAAGCTGAAAAACTCCAATTTGTGCAAATTAAGACTCTATAGAAAGATTAGGACATAAACTACATCCTATAAAAGTTTTAGATGAAAATAATTTCATTAAGACTAGGAAAATCTAATGGAACAATAACCATATTAGAATTTTAGGCATAACTAGACCAAAAATTTTGAGCATACATATCTTTGGCTATACAACTCCGATTTAGGTGTTCTTAATGGATATGGAAAGATTATAATTCCAACTATATGTCTGTAAAATTTCATATGCATTGAAGTTCATTTGGCCCCTTAAATATATGAAAACCAAAACTGACCATATAAATAGTACTCATGTAATTATACATTTTTTAGCTAATTTTAAAAAATCATAATAAATTTTATAGAGGTCCAAAAATTGTGTTTTTTAGCTCTATGGAAAGCTCTAAATGAGATCTAAATATTCATCAAATTTCATGCCAAAATTCATTCATTTGGCTTAATTTTGGTTTAGGATTAAAATATGACTCAAAATGGCACAAAGATGGATCAAAATGGTTCAAAATGGCCTCTCTCAAGTCTTGTGACCATTTGAGCACGTCCCAAACATGAAATACAACATGTATGATTATCTTATCAAGTCCCAAATATTGTACATCTCAAAATCACTCTTCCACTTCTTATCATACACACACTTGTTAAGGCACACATATAATTAATTTGCACAATCTTGTGCATATACATCCCAAAATGGTATTTACATCATAATATCATATTTTTACATATGTGAAAATGTTTACATTACAAAAATAACATGTACAATCTCTCATTTTGCAATATATTACATACAAACTTGAAATATTGTCAAAGTAGTACAATTCATGGTTGTTGGCTCCTATCCTTGGCTTCTTGAAAGTTCCCTAGGCATGGTTAGAAATAATATGGGAAAAAGTGAGATTCTATGAATCCCAATAGTTCATTCACCCGTCAAGCATATTTATAATACATGTTATGTTGTCAAAGAAAGAAATTATGCATCATAGACATCCAAATATCAAACATAATCATATTTATGAAATCATATGGATCCATCAAAGTCAAAAACAATGTATAAGGACTCTTAGTCTAGTCTAATCCAATTATTCGAAACTTTTGGATTTATCTCACCCACTTTTAGGAGATTTTGACTTAGCCTCACTCTTCTTTGAAACTTTTGGCTTTGTCTCACCCTTAGTTAGAGACTTTTAGCTTCACCTCATCTAAATTAAGGGATTTTCGACACAACCTCACCCATTAAGAGCCATTTCACATTTTCAATGCATATCAAGTTACATAATTGCATTAAATCATCAAACCTATAGCAAGAGACATAATATATAATCCATACATACATAAAAGCAATCAATGACAATCAAACAACTAAGATAAACATACAAGAATGGATAAAGAGCTACCTTTCTCAATGGAGCACAAACTTTTCCTTATGTTTCTCACTTCCCCTTCTCAGCCTCACACACACACTTAGGTGATGCTTGACTTGCTTGGTAAAGACATATCAAATAAGACACAAATGCATCAATGGAATTATCTCTAACTTCACATAAACCTTACATAAACTAATTCTATCTTTAAGCTTCCATATGGCTCCATTTAGTGGCATAATGAAGCAGTGCATATAATTCATTATCTTGGCTCTAATTTCTCACCCAACCTAAGTCATATGACTCCATTTAAACCCATTAGAGTCATCATAAACTTAATTCAATGAGCGTAACACTAAGTTACTTCTTTATATATAATGGAACTCTAAACTTTCACCATTCAAAATAAGGTTTCTAAATTCAAACCAATGGTTCCTCTGGTATTCATAATTCATATCTAGACTATTTTTATCCTTAGAATAAAAGAAAACTCTCCCTAGATACCATATTCATTGCTTGGTTGAGACTTACAAACAAGGAAGCACCTAGGAGTTTTATTCATTCTTCTAGGGAATTTAGCACCTATATGAGTTCCTTAGCCTCTTCTTAAATCAATCATACTCTTACATGGTCTAAAATATCATTTTAAAGTTTCATATTTCTTAAGGTGCAAGCAAAACCCTAATTTCCATAACTTACTACCAATGGCTTCCTTTTGATTCTTTTGATTCCCTATGATTCTCTATGCTTCAAAACCCTATTTCCTATCAAATTTGGGCCAAAACCAAACTCCCTCCATGGTCCCCCTAGGCTGGCCGAATATGAGATGCAAGGGAAGAACTAAGAGAAGCAAGTTATTCATGGAAAAACATACCTTGTTTTCTTCCTTGTCAAGTAAGCTTTCTTAGGCTTCCAAAGTTTTCTCCAAACTCTTCCTTCCCTCTACTGAACTAGCCACAAAATACCACAATTTAGAACTTTAAAATAATGGAAAGACAAAGGAGAAAGAGGAGAAGAACATTGGAAAACGAAAGAGCATGAAAAGAGCATCATTTCTTACCTTTTTAGGCTTATTTTTCTCCCTTCTTCTCTTTCCTTTTGTGTGCCACTTGAGCCTAGTTTTATTTCTATTTTAGAGTGAAAATAAGGTAGTGGAAATGAAGGAGAGGAGGTGGCCTGGTATATGAAAGAGAGGAAGGATAATTATAACTTTTTAAAAATTTCAATTATGTCCCTTAAACTTTGATATCTCTATTTGAACTCATTTTAATATTTTTCTGAGAACCATCTTTTCTCTCATAAAACTTAGGTTCTCGAATTCATTAAATGACTTTGGCTTCACATTAATTAAATTTAAAACCTTACCAAACTATCCGGTTAAAGTTTCAGTCAACTAACGATCTAAATCGTACATTGGATGGGTTTTAACTATTTTAACGGTTCTTATAGTTTTCTAAGCTTCTAAAAATCCTAGTGAGCTTAATTTTATCATTTAAAACTTTCTCCTTTGAGTTTTCAAAAAGTTGCTCGAAATTATGATTTTGTTCCTACATTTATCCATTTTCAAGCTATTCTTAAGCGCTTAACTACATTTTTAGATGTTTTAATTAATATTTTATTCTTAATTAGTCTCAATTTGCTTCACTTTATGATGATCCTATATCAATTTATTGCTTTCAATTCAGTTTTTGAAAATCCAGTCATTACAGCATGCGCTTGTTTCTCTCTAGACATGTGCCTGTTTGCACACCTATATGTGTACATGTGTATTTATGTCATGCATATTTATATATGTAAATGTCTATAGCATGGCATGTATGTGTATATATATGTGTGTGGATCCCATTAAAATTGATATTACTTGTATTTTAAAGCTTTTTAAAATTTTTAGTTAGTGATTGAACTATCTACAAGTATGTATACTATATTCATAAGTGACAAAAGACTAAACACTTAAAATGCATGAAACACAAAAAAAGACTCAAGACACAAAAGACATAAGAGACTTAATATTGGACTAGATGTTATCTATATTTGATGTGACATCTTAACCTCTAGCTCATACCCAACGTGCCCTCTAGCCCGTATGGGCGGTGCGGAACTCATAAGGGAGACACTTTCTCTACCTTATGCTTACTCGTTCTATGGCACTATGTGTGGGTAGAGCTCCACTTAGAAGTAACATGGACCGGTTGAGCTCTCTCTCTGATTCCTCATGGTCAATTACTCATTTGAGACTTATTTCAATCCCCACTATATGCTTAGTACTTGTGTAAGCAGGAAGGGATTGGAGACATGCTTTTTCACTATGGCAGATTTTGCTCTTTTTCTGGGCTAACTTTGTAAAGTCATAACTAAATGCAGAAAAATCGTATCTGCATGATCTGGGTCATTCTAGAAATTTTGAGACGTCTACTTCATGCTAAAAATATTTAGAAGTCTCAATCTCTCACTCATTCTGCGTTTGACATCGAAATAGTTCACTGGTCAGAGGGGGGCCTCTTTGCTGTCACAGTTTACTGATATAGACTTTGAAAATGTCTAACTAATTCCACAAAAATCCAATGCTCATAAACTCTATCTCTATGGAAAGATGTGGATGTTAGCTAGAGGAGAAAAATATTTCCAGATCAGTCCACCGAGCCAATTCCCCGGAAACCGATGAAACAGTACCTCGGGTCTGGTCAGGGGTCTGATTCTGGGCAGGGACTTCGAAATTGCATAACTCACTCTCTGGACCTCTAATTGAGATGCTTCCAGTTCCTACAAGTCACTGTGACCATCTAGTTTCTGTGTATAAAATTTCGTATCCATTGGACTACGTTTTCCCCTCGGATGACATGATTTCAAATCTGACCAAATGAACAGTGATTTTTCTAAATCCGAATTTCTGATGTCAACTTTGAATGCTCATAGAAAATGCTATAGACCTCTAAATGACATGAACTCTAGCTTCCCAGAAAGCTCTAAACATACTCTAGTTCCATGTCAAATCTCATGGCTAGAAGAGGTCATATGGCTATTCTATGACATCATGTGCAAAATGGCCTTTTCTTGGCCAAAAGTGTGGCTAATGGGGTCCAATCTTAAGTTTTCTACTTCTATGACCCTTTGAGCACATGAGAAAGCATCCATAGGAGCTATCAATCATGCCTCAAGTGTCTAATAACTTAGATTGGGGAAACTCACTACCCCATGCCCACTTATGCACCCTTATCTACTAAGCTACCATTGGCTCTTTCTCATTCAACCATGCTATTTCATTCGTCATAAAGCTCATTCTCATACATTCATCATTAATACATACATTGTCTTACAATATTTGTACATGCTACATCATATACATCATTTACATCTCATGTACAAGTTACATATACAATGTAGTACAAAACTATACACTTTTCTTCATCTCTATCCCTAGCCTCATGCTTGTTGGTGGTTGCTCCCATCTCTTATCTCACTTGGGCCACCTGACATGGTTGGATGGTGGAGAGGGAGGGTGAGATTCGGAGAATCTCAGTAGTTCAACTCTCATTCAAACGTACATATATTGCATGCAACAAGTCTCATTAAGCATGTATGGCATGTTAGCATATAAAACATGATAGAAAACGTTTAAACATGTGAAATGGCCATGGATAACATTCATGAGTTCGCTGAGTACTTGGATCGGCCTCACCCCTTCCCTTATGGCTTTTGGATTTGCCTTCCCATACTTTTAGAGGTACTTAGACTCACCCTTACTCTTTGGGAGTCAACCTCACTTTTGGGAGACATGGCTCAACCAACTTAGGGCTTCGGCTCATCCTCACCTTGGCTTCAGGGTTATTGGCTTTTCCATTTCCTCAAGCAAACCAAACAATCATTTAAAACATCATCTCAATCATATCACATAATCATGCTAACACACTTCTCATAGCTCATATCATTCATACACACAAGCAAGACAATGTAAACACACAATTATGCATGAGAGAAAGCGGAGAGAACTACCTTTGTTAGCTATCTACTACTTGCTCTGACAATGGTCTCCTCCCTTGTTGGATTCACTACACTTCTAGATGGGAGAGTTTCCTCTTGAGCCTAACCACACAAAAGCATGGAATTAATACCTTAATACTCGATTTAAGCTAGGGATCACTTCTAATCAGCTCTACTGAGCTTCTCACTCTAGGTTTCTTCCTCACTCTAGGGTCCATGAACTATCCCTCTCTTTCTCAACTCTTAAGAAAGGGGAAAAGCAAGAAGAGAAGACTATCTACTTCTAATCTCTCTCAAGAATGGTTTCCCACTCTCTCTCCTCTAAACCAGACTCAAACCTAACCATTCCTAACATCTGAACCGTAGGAAAGAGGGGAAAAAGGGAGAGGGCCACATATGAAGAGGAAACCATGAGAATTCATACCTTTCTTGTGCTTTCCTCTTCTCTTCAGCTTCTCTCTCTCTCCTCCGCCCTTTGCTCTCTCCTAAGGCGAGTTAGAGTCGGTTAGAAGAAGAAAGAAGAGATTTGGAAGCTTTTAAAAGTCAAATTCTCTTTTCCTCGCTTTTTTGGACCGCTCTCGCTACAGCGAGTTAGTGACCTCGCTACGGCGAGCTCGTGTCTGTTCCAGACTTTTGTCTTCGCTATGGCGTCGCTATGGCGAGATCGTGTCTATTCTCGACCTCTGCCTTCGCTATAGCGTCGCTACAGCGAGCAACTCCCTGGTCTCTATATGGAATGCCATACTCGCTATAGCTAGGAACAATTTCGCTACGGCGAGCAACTTACTGGTTTCTATATGGAATGCCGCACTCGCTATAGCTAGGGACATACTCGCTACGGCGAAGAGGCATTCTCGCTATGGCGATTCCATATCTCGCTATGGCGAGAAGACTTAGAAAATTCTCAGCTCTTCGAAAATTTTCCAGCTTCTCTTTCCCTTCCTTTTTCTCACTTCTTTTTCTCTTTTCTTTTTCTGGGTTATTACATTCTACCCCCCTTATAAAAATTTCGTCCCCGAAATTTAAACAACATACCTCATGGGAAGAGTTCCGGATGCTTCTTCCTCATATCCTCCTCCAATTCCCATGTGGCTTCTTCGGGTGACAAACCTTTCCAAACCACTTTCACCAGCGGTATCGTCTTATGCCGTAACTGCTTGAGTCTAGCATCCACGATCCGTTCTGGTGATACTATATAAGACAGATTCTCCTGTAACTGCACATTCTCATATTCTATGACATGTGAGGGGTCGGGCTGGTACTTTTTCAATTGGGAAACATGGAAAACATTGTGAACTTGGCTTATATTTGGAGGAAGAGCTAGTCTGTATGCCACAGGTCCTACTTTATCTAGAATCTGGAAAGGACCTATGTACTTGGGACTGAGCTTCTTACTCTTAATGGATCGACCTATTCCTGTGGATGGAGATACCTTGATGAAAACATGATCTCCGACCTCAAACTCTAACGGCCTCCTACGCTTATCTGCATAGCTTTTCTGTCTACTTTGGGCCGTCAGAAGTTGCTTTCTGATAGTTTCTATCTGTCTAGAGGTCTGATCCACTAATTCTGGGCCTATAAGGCTCCGCTCTCCTAGCTCAATCCAACATACTGGAGATCTACACTTCCTCCCATACAATGCCTCATAAGGTGCCATCTGTATACTAGCATGATAACTATTGTTATAGGCAAACTCTGCTAGAGGCAAGTATGTGTCCCAGTTCCCTTTCAATTCTAGTACACATGCCCTCAACATGTCTTCTAGGGTTTGGATGGTTCTTTTTGTTTGTCCATCTGTCTGAGGGTGGTAGGCTGTGCTAAATCTGAGTCTAGTGCCTAGAGCAGCTTGTAATGATCTCCAGAAATTCGATGTGAATCTGGGATCTCTATCTGACACTATGCTCTTGGGCACGCCATGCAGTCTAACTATCTCCCTGATGTACAGCTGGGCTAACTTGTCTAGGGTATAAGTGGCTTTCATAGGTAAAAAGTGCGCTGACTTTGTTAACCTATCCACTATCACCCATATTGCATCATAGCTCGATAATGTCTTGGGCAACCCCATAACAAAATCCATAGCTATGCTATCCCACTTCCATTCTGGGATATCTAAAGGTTGAAGTAGCCCTGCTGGCTTCTGATGCTCTATCTTTACTCTTTGGCATACTAAACATCGGGAAACATAGTCTGCTATGTCTGCTTTCATCCCGGGCCACCAAAACAATCTTTTCAGATCCTGGTACATCTTATTGCTACCCGGATGAATAGTGTACTTACTCTTATGTGCCTCATCTAGGATTTTCTCCTTGATCTCAGCATTCTTAGGCACATACAGCCTATCCCTGTATCTTACTATGTCATCCTCAGACTGATTGAACTCTTGAACATTCCCTTGAGTCATCTGGACTCTAACTTTCCTTACATGGTCATCTACTTGCTGAGCCTCTTTTATCTGATCTCTCAGGTCACTTTCTATTCGGGTTTCACTCATTACTAACTTCCCGGAATACACCCTGCAGGAGAGACTCATGTCTCTGAACCTCTCGAGCAATTCTTGCTCTCGGATCATCATACAGGCCACGTGTATGGATTTTCTACTTAGGGCATCAGCTACCACATTAGCCTTACCTGGATGGTATTTCAATGTAAACTCATAATCTTTCAGAAATTCTAACCATCTTCTTTGCCTCATATTGAGCTCTTTCTGCTCAAACAGGTATTTAAGACTCTTGTGGTCGCTATACACCTCTATTGCTGCCCCATATAAGTAGTGTCTCCATATTTTTAAAGCGAATACCACTGCGGCTAACTCTAGGTCGTGTGTGGGGTAGTTTTCCTCATGAGGCTTTAACTGTCTGGAAGCATAAGCTACCACTTGGCCTTTCTGCATGAGTACGCATCCTAACCCTTTCTTAGAGGCATCACTGTATACTGTAAAACTCTCTCTCGGGTCAGGGAGTACTAGAACTGGTGCCGTGGTCAACTTGTGCTTCAACTCTTGAAAACTACTCTCACATTTCTCATTCCACACAAACGACACACTCTTTCTAGTAAGCCGGGTCAATGGCATTGCTATTTGAGAAAAGCCTTGAATAAACCTTCTATAGTACCCTGCTAAACCTAGAAAGCTCCTGATCTCTGTCACTGTCCTAGGTCTCTCCCACTGCAATACTGCCTCTACTTTATGGGGATCTACTGCGACCCCTGCCTGGGAGATCACATGACCCAGAAACTGAACTTCAGTGAGCCAGAAATCGCATTTGCTAAGTTTAGCGTACAACTGTCTCTCTCTTAAGGTCTCCAAGACTAATCTCAACTGCTGCTCATGTTCCTCTCCACTTTTTGAGTAGATGAGGATATCATCTATGAAGACTACTACAAACCTGTCTAGGTATGGCCTGAAGATTCTATTCATATAATCCATAAAAACTGCAGGTGCATTCGTTAACCCGAAGGGCATAACTAGGAATTCATAATGCCCATATCTGGTTCTAAAAGCTGTTTTGGGAATATCATCTGCTTTTACTCTAAGCTGGTGATATCCCGACCTGAGGTCTATCTTGGAAAACACTGACGCTCCTGCTAACTGATCTAGGAGGTCATCTATGCGAGGGAGAGGGTACTTGTTCTTAATGGTAATCTTATTGAGTTCCCTGTAGTCTATACATAATCTAAGGCTCCCGTCTTTCTTCTTGACAAATAGAACTGGGGCTCCCCATGGTGAGACACTAGGTCTGATGAAACCCTTTGCTAAGAGTTCCTCTATCTGCTTCTTAAGCTCTGCTAGTTCTGTGGGGGCCATTTTATAAGGTGCCTTAGACACTGGACTTGCCCCAGGTACGATTTCTATTGGAAACTCGACCTCTCTCTCTCTGGGGGCAATCCACTCATCTCTCTAGGGAATACTTCTGGGAATTCCCTTACTACTGGGATCTCATCTATACCCTCTTCTACCTCAGCCTGTACTGAGAAGAAGACCAGATATCCCTGACACCCATGCCCTAGAGATCTCTCTGCTTGGGAAGTGGTCATAACAGACAGCTCAGTCCTAGTACTAGGTACAGTCCCACATCCAGGTAACGTAACACATCTGTGGCTACAATCTAGTGTGGCATTATTTACTGACATCCAGTTCATGCCTATTATCACATCGATGTCTATGAGGGGTATGCATATCAAATCAAGGGTGGTCAGGCAATGATTAAACTGGATCACACAATTCGAGCAAGCATGTGAAGTGATGGCTCGGTTTCCAGTGGGTGTGGATACATGCAACTCATATGGCAATGTATGCATACTCAGACCCGACCTCTTAACACAGTCATATGCTATGAAAGAATGGCTAGCGCCCGAATCAAATAAGGCAGTTACTGAAAAATCATTTATCTTAATAATACCTTGAATTAGACTCGGGGATTGGCTAGCTTCTTGCTGTGATAGGGCAAAAACTCTACCCTGGGTCTGTGGTCTAGGAGGTGGAGCCATCTCTCTCTGCTGTGTGATCGGTACAGGGGCCTGTGGGGGAGCTTGCATACAATCTTTGGCTATGTGCCCCGGCCTGCCACATCGATAGCACACATTCTGCCCCGCATAACACGGCCTGGTTCCGTGATTCCTGCCACACTGGGGACATGTAAGAGGTGGAGCGCTGCCTCTACTAGACTGAGTCTTCTTCTTCTTCCCTCTTTGGTTCCACTAACTCTTTCCTCCTCTTCGGCTTGTCACTGCCGGCTGGGAACCATCTCTAGATCTCTTAGGCTCAGGGAGGGGAAGTAATGGTCTAGCGCTGGAGATAGGTTGCATCATCCTGAGATTCGTCTCTGTTACTCTGCATACTTCTACCTGGGTATGGAAGTGCCTGATTCTCTGGGGCACTACCCTGTCTCTGATCTCAGGGAGCAAACCCTTCTCTAGCCTATCTGCCCTCCATTTCTCATCATCATGTCTCTGGAGGTATGAGGAATATCTAGAGAGCTCGATGAACTTGGCTACATATTGGTCCACTGACATCCCCGGTATCTGTCTTAGCAGAATGAACTCTGACTCCTTCTCATCTCTAATGGAGTCGGGGAAGTACTTCTCGTGGAATGCCTCGAGGAATGCCTCCCATGTGATCGGGACGTTCCTCGCTCTCAGTATCGGTTCAGTGCCCTTCCACCAATAGATTGCTACTTTTCTTAACTGGAAAGCCGCCATCTTGGCTTTCTGCTCAGAAGTGCACTCCATAACCTCGAAAATCTGCTCAAGTTCGATAATCCAGGCCTCGGCTCTGTCTGCACTCATCTCACCATCAAAGGTGGGAGGCCCGAACTTTCTGAACTGAGTTACTACTTTTCTGATCGAGGGCTGGTGCTCAGCAGGAGGCATCTGAGCTGGTGGGACTGGGGCTACAGCCTGCATGTGTGGCTGTGCATCTGTAGTAGTCGCCCCTGAATGCTCAGGACGATCAGAGTGTGGAACTGGCTGAGGAGGGGGAGGTGTAGGACCTTGGCTATCTCTCTCAGCAAGCCGTTCTTGTAGCTGCATAATAACAGCTTGCTGCTGATCCAAGCGAGCCACTATACTCTGTAAGGCTCCAGCTACTGGATCACTAGGCCCGGCCTCTTCTGCCTGAGCCGCTCTGGAAGGCCTACCTCTTCCTCTACCTCTACCTCTGCTTTGGCGAGTGTCTACCATCTTTCTGAAACATATAACATGGCTTAGCATACATAAAAGGGACACATGCCACTTTCATACACTCAATCATCCATAGCAAAGCTCATAAACATCTTGGCAACTTTCAACATATGCTACAACTCACAATGTAAGCCTGAACCTTACTGCTCTTATGCTACATCTTCCCATCAAAGGTCTTGTCCTCACGCTTCGAGGGTCGCAACCCAACCTTCACGTGGGGTTTTATCCTTTCTCCCTAGTTCGAGGGCTTACTCAACTTACCCGGCCTTCCTAGGGAAAAGGCACCTCTGATGTTCTACTTATCATGTGAGCCTGAAACTTTAGCTCTAACATGCTAACTCATACTAAGAGCCTGAAACTTTAGCTCTGATACCACCAAATGTGACACCTTAACCTCTAGCTCATACCCAACGTGCCCTCTAGCCCGTATGGGCGGTGCGGAACTCATAAGGGAGACACTTTCTCTACCTTATGCTTACTCGTTCTATGGCACTATGTGTGGGTAGAGCTCCACTTAGAAGTAACATGGACTGGTTGAGCTCTCTCTCTGATTCCTCATGGTCAATTACTCATTTGAGACTTATTTCAATCCCCACTATATGCTTAGTACTTGTGTAAGCAGGAAGGGATTGGAGACATGCTTTTTCACTATGGCAGATTTTGCTCTTTTTCTGGGCTAACTTTGTAAAGTCATAACTAAATGCAGAAAAATCGTATCTGCATGATCTGGGTCATTCTAGAAATTTTGAGACGTCTACTTCATGCTAAAAATATTTAGAAATCTCAATCTCTCACTCATTCTGCGTTTGACATCGAAATAGTTCACTGGTCAGAGGGGGGCCTCTTTGCTGTCACAGTTTACTGATATAGACTTTGAAAATGTCTAACTAATTCCACAAAAATCCAATGCTCATAAACTCTATCTCTATGGAAAGATGTGGATGTTAGCTAGAGGAGAAAAATATTTCCAGATCAGTCCACCGAGCCAATTCCCCGGAAACCGATGAAACAGTACCTCGGGTCTGGTCAGGGGTCTGATTCTGGGCAGGGACTTCGAAATTGCATAACTCACTCTCTGGACCTCTAATTGAGATGCTTCCAGTTCCTACAAGTCACTGTGACCATCTAGTTTCTGTGTATAAAATTTCGTAGCCATTGGACTACGTTTGCCCCTCGGATGACATGATTTCAAATCTGACCAAATGAACAGTGATTTTTCTAAATCCGAATTTCTGATGTCAACTTTGAATGCTCATAGAAAATGCTATAGACCTCTAAATGACATGAACTCTAGCTTCCCAGAAAGCTCTAAACATACTCTAGTTTCATGTCAAATCTCATGGCTAGAAGAGGTCATATGGCTATTCTATGACATCATGTGCAAAATGGCCTTTTCTTGGCCAAAAGTGTGGCTAATGGGGTCCAATCTTAAGTTTTCTACTTCTATGACCCTTTGAGCACATGAGAAAGCATCCATAGGAGCTATCAATCATGCCTCAAGTGTCTAATAACTTAGATTGGGGAAACTCACTACCCCATGCCCACTTATGCACCCTTATCTACTAAGCTACCATTGGCTCTTTCTCATTCAACCATGCTATTTCATTCGTCATAAAGCTCATTCTCATACATTCATCATTAATACATACATTGTCTTACAATATTTGTACATGCTACATCATATACATCATTTACATCTCATGTACAAGTTACATATACAATGTAGTACAAAACTATACACTTTTCTTCATCTCTATCCCTAGCCTCATGCTTGTTGGTGGTTGCTCCCATCTCTTATCTCACTTGGGCCACCTGACATGGTTGGATGGTGGAGAGGGAGGGTGAGATTCGGAGAATCTCAGTAGTTCAACTCTCATTCAAACGTACATATATTGCATGCAACAAGTCTCATTAAGCATGTATGGCATGTTAGCATATAAAACATGATAGAAAACGTTTAAACATGTGAAATGGCCATGGATAACATTCATGAGTTCGCTGAGTACTTGGATCGGCCTCACCCCTTCCCTTATGGCTTTTGGATTTGCCTTCCCATACTTTTAGAGGTACTTAGACTCACCCTTACTCTTTGGGAGTCAACCTCACTTTTGGGAGACATGGCTCAACCAACTTAGGGCTTCGGCTCATCCTCACCTTGGCTTCAGGGTTATTGGCTTTTCCATTTCCTCAAGCAAACCAAACAATCATTTAAAACATCATCTCAATCATATCACATAATCATGCTAACACACTTCTCATAGCTCATATCATTCATACACACAAGCAAGACAATGTAAACACACAATTATGCATGAGAGAAAGCGGAGAGAACTACCTTTGTTAGCTATCTACTACTTGCTCTGACAATGGTCTCCTCCCTTGTTGGATTCACTACACTTTTAGATGGGAGAGTTTTCTCTTGAGCCTAACCACACAAAAGCATGGAATTAATACCTTAATACTCGATTTAAGCTAGGGATCACTTCTAATCAGCTCTACTGAGCTTCTCACTCTAGGTTTCTTCCTCACTCTAGGGTCCATGAACTATCCCTCTCTTTCTCAACTCTTAAGAAAGGGGAAAAGCAAGAAGAGAAGACTATCTACTTCTAATCTCTCTCAAGAATGGTTTCCCACTCTCTCTCCTCTAAACCAGACTCAAACCTAACCATTCCTAACATCTGAACCGTAGGAAAGAGGGGAAAAAGGGAGAGGGCCACATATGAAGAGGAAACCATGAGAATTCATACCTTTCTTGTGCTTTCCTCTTCTCTTCAGCTTCTTTCTCTCTCCTCCGCCCTTTGCTCTCTCCTAAGGCGAGTTAGAGTCGGTTAGAAGAAGAAAGAAGAGATTTGGAAGCTTTTAAAAGTCAAATTCTCTTTTCCTCGCTTTTCTGGACCGCTCTCGCTACAGCGAGTTAGTGACCTCACTACGGCGAGCTCGTATCTGTTCCAGACTTTTGTCTTCGCTATGGCGTCGCTACGGCGAGATCGTGTCTATTCTCGACCTCTGCCTTCGCTATAGCGTCGCTACAGCGAGCAACTCCCTGGTCTCTATATGGAATGCCATACTCGCTATAGCTAGGAACAATTTCGCTACGGCGAGCAACTTACTGGTTTCTATATGGAATGCCGCACTCGCTATAGCTAGGGACATACTCGCTACGGCGAAGAGGCATTCTCGCTATGGCGATTCCATATCTCGCTATGGCGAGAAGACTTAGAAAATTCTCAGCTCTTCGAAAATTTTCCAGCTTCTCTTTCCCTTCCTTTTTCTCACTTCTTTTTCTCTTTTCTTTTTCTGGGTTATTACATTTGACCTAACCCAAAACCACCAAAACCATATATTTACTAGGCCTATTTAAAAGATAAATAATTTTCTATGAAAAAAAAACTTTAATAATGAAAATACATATAACTTATTCTTTAAACAATTTTATATTCTTTAAATTACTATGTGAAGGAAAATCTCAAGATGTTATGGGTATTTACCTTTACAATGGATGTTTTGCTCTTATTTATTGCCTATGTAGTATGATCATAGTCACTCATCAGACTTCGATCTTAGTTCTACAATAGATGTATGAAAGAATAAAGGAGAAGAGGGAAAGTTGAATGGTTCTGTGTTCTTTCAAAAAAAGAGAAGTCTATTCTCTATCAGTTTTCACATAGTCTCTCATATAATACATACACTTTTTTATAATAAAATAAATGTGTAAGTCATTTTTCTAAAATTACCCCTCAATTAACTAACTTTTCAAAATTCAAAAAATAAATTTTGAATAATAATTAATTAAATTAATTAATTACTTATTAATTAGTTAATTAATTCTTTTAGGCTTTAATTATGGATTTGGGTTAGCTCATCATAGGTGGCCTAATAATTTAACATATCCCACTTACACATTATGGGATGTTCAACGTAGAACTTTTTGCTACTTTTGCACTTTTATAACTTTGTCCTAACTATTTGGGCATAATCTTCGAAAGCTTATACATTATAAATCCCATTATAAGGCTAGTATAAAAGACACATTCCTTAGATATATATTACATGCTTATTTATGTGCTCTAAATATCCTAAATTTACTAATATACACTATATTCTATACTCATGGCAAAATATAATCCTTTTTAAATTTAATTTGACTTAGATATCTTTCTCATATGCATTGTATAGCACTTATGATGTAAGTAAAAACAACTTCATAATGGACATGCCTCATATACTAGTATAACTCCATATACATCGAGTAATCTTCTTTTTACTTACATACCATTTAGATCAGAATAGTTGCTTTTAGATAAAATTATCATCACCATAAGATGTATGTTTAAGTAGCAAATATTGACTCATCTCCTTATGATATTGTCAAAGTCATTAGGATACCTATGAAAGAATTTGTTTCTTTCTTGGATTCACATAGTAATAAAGTAGGGATTTATTCAATTGCTTTCTTATTGTGGTTATTAAGCACATGCAGTGTTGAATGCTGTGATATTTCTCTTATTAGATAAGATGTATTTCAATTTGATTTGTTAGTTAACACCTTACAGATCTTTGTTTAGGCACACATAGTATTTGGCTTGAATTCTACCATTTCACTCACCTTCTATGGCACCTAGAAAGGAATTTGCATCTAGTTATAAGTATTATGAATGGTGGTCCATATTAATGCTTTTGCTAACTCATATAATGAGTACAAATATCTCATTTTTGCTCACTTCTTATAAGTGCCAAAGGATATTGATTGTCTAAAAGAGCCAACCTTATCTATTTGTACAACATATTATCATTGTGTATATGTTATCTATAATTATGGCATAACATATTTATTTGGTCAACAATTAAGATGCACATAGGGCATGATACTTTATGTTCTACAGACCAAGAGATTTTATGTCTTTCTTATGCACATCTTTAGGTATATGTTTTATCAGGGGATCAACTAACATTTTATACATAGGCATATTTCAAAGTAACACTTTTTTTTTGTGTTATTGATATATTTCATTATTGTATCTATATGTTTACTCTTATTATAATACTTAGAGACTTAGTGTAGGCTATAACTTCTCATCTACCACAATTTGGTAATGTTGGATTCAACATCCCACCAATAATCCCCAAATGTTTCATAATCCTCTTTAGCCATGCAGCCTTTTGCATTATTGTAGAATATGCAATAAACTATGCTTTTGTAGTAAATAGCACTATGCATATTTGCTTCTTGTTGTTCTAAGATATAATATCACTATTAAGCAAGAATGTATATCCATAAGTTAATTTTCATATATCTAGATCTCCTCTCTAATTCATATTAAAGTATCTTTTCAAGTGTAATTACTTACTTAACAATACAATGCATATTCTTAGGATTCTCTTAATAGCATTCTAGTGCTATTGTTAGGAATTTAATTAGTATCGGTTCACAAGATCAATTACCAATAAATGTCCAACCTTGTACATAATTTGCAATGTGGATTCAATATAATAACATATCTTATAACTTAGATTATTGTATTTTATTATTGAGATATTGATAGGTTTATAGTCTTTCATATTGAACTGCTTAATAAATTTTTAAATGTAATTCTCTTATGAAAGATTAATTAATTTTTTCAAGTGATTTCCTTAGATCTTAATTCCAAGGATATATTCTATTTTACCTATATCTTTTATCTCAAAATTCAAATGATAACTATTTTTTAATGGCTATTAAAGAATATTGACTATTCTTAGTTAATCGCATATTATCTACATAAAAGAAAATATTATAATATTTCTTTCAAACCACTTATTATAAATATAGTAGTCTTCATCAATCATTTGGATATTTCTCAATGAAATATCAAATACCACTCTCTAGATGATTAATTTAGCTTGCAAAAGAATTTTTGGAGCTTGTAAACTTTATGCTCTATTTTTTTTTCAATGAAACCTAATGGTTGTTCCATATACTTTCTTTATCTAGTTCTTCATTTGAGAATACAGTTTTCATATCCATTTGATGTAGTTCCAAGTTTAAACTTACAACTATAAATAGGACTAGTCTAATTTGAATTCAATCATACAACCAATTCAAAGGTATTTTCATAAGCTATATCTTTCTATTGTATATACCTTTTAGCAATTAAGCATATCTTTTATCTTTTAATTAATCCATTTATCTTTCTCTTTGTCTTAAGAACCATTTGTTCTTAATTGTTTTTTAGTTAGATGAGAGATCAACTAAGTCCTAGACATAATTAGTCATTGTTAGATTTAACTTTTATTTGATTGCTCTTATTCTATCTCTTTTAGTAGGGATATCATTGAGCCTTTTGAATTTTGTTTAGCTCCCCATTGTCTAGCTGAATGCCTTTGAGTGTTATTCCTTCAACCTCAAATGGATGTCTTAGCGCACTTTTATGATTACTCTTAAATAGTGAAATTGTCTATGCCACATTCTTGTTTTGCACCAAGCTCTTACTTAGATTAACAACTACTTATCCTTGTTATCTTGATTTTGTGTCATATAAAGACATGTATTCTTATTAATCCCTCCCCTACTAAGAAATTCATTCTCTAAATGTGATTTTTTTTACTCGATGTCAATTATACTCCCACCTTTGTTTTCACCAATGAAAAACATAACTTGTTAATTGTTTCCAGTATTTAATAAAAATATATTCCTTACCCTTTAAGCCTTATTCCCATACTCATAGGAATTATCATGGACATAAATAGTCGACCCTATAGTTTTAGGATGCTAAAAAATAACTTATTATTTTGTGCACAATTTATAGGATGTGAAAATAACTTACTTGAGGGCACTATGTTAAGGCATCAATTTCTAATTCAAGCTAATAGGAAATGGGTAAGTTCACTTGACCCATCATTAACCTAACAATTTCAAGTAAGATTTTTATTCTTTTTCTCAACATGTCCATTTGCAATATTGTCTCACAATTCCTTTTCTTCATTAAGTTCTTTGAACTAATTCCACAAATATTCATATCCTTAGTTAGGTATAAAAGGTTTAATTTTCTTATCCATTTGATTTTCAACCATGTTTATATACTATTTGAAGCACTCAAGTGTTTTTGACTTATGGGAGATTAAATAGACTTAACTATATTATGAATAATTGTCTTTCTTTCACATTCTTTGGACCCTATTTATCAAAATGAATTAATCGTATTGAACTTTTAACTACAGTTCCTTTTCAAAATGGTTATCTAATTGTCTTACTTGTAAGCAATGTTCTCACAATGATATTTCCAGCCAAAAAAAAAAAGTTCCTTACATATCTTGTTTTTCTAATGTATTAATTCTCTCTTGGCTTATACGACCTAGCCTAGCAGGCCAAATATTCATATCCAAACTAGATTGATAGCAGTGTATTAGGTATAGTAATCATGTTCATAATTGTGCATAGCATAATAAAACCATCATAAGGGAAACTTGAATCATATTCATTATCCCTTTTCAAATGTCAATGGAGTTGTAATGGAAAAATAGCATGAAATCTAGATTAAGAAAAAAATAACAGAGGTTAATTTTTGTCAAATCTCTAAAGTGTATAAAATAGCATGTAGGATGAGGATTTGTCTTCCATGTAAAACTATTTTTTTTGGGCATGTTTTAGCCTTTTTTATTTTAATTCTTACATTCCTTTTTATATAAAGCTACCTGCTTCTAAAAACTTAGCCAATAATATTTTATAAAGGATTCTCAATCCTTAGTTACATGGTTTGTAAAAATCATATTTTACTTAATGCTATCACAAGCAAAGTGATCTACTTTCTAACAAATATAATACTGACTTTAATTGTATCAAGCTTCTTTGCACCATGTTTATCTCTCTTCTTTAAGAAAAAAATTCCTCAGTATTATTGATACGTTAGCTAAATCTTTTCTTATTATAAAAGTATTGTCCTTTTTGTGCTTGAACTTTGAAGTCAATGCAAACTTTGTCATATAAGCATGTCCAGAGGGTCAAGCAACTTTTTAGCGCTCATCCCTAGGCTTTATATGATGAGTAAAATTATTTAAAAAGAATTATGTCTTTTTTGTGGGTCAAATTCACTTTTATATGTTCCTAATTGATAGAAAAAGATATTATGCTAGCCTAAACTTACTACCCGTCAATAAGGATATAACCAATTGAATTCAATTCTTTAATGTCAAATTTCTTAGTTTTGTTATAAAAGTATGACCAAACTTGTCTTCAAAAGCTATCCATATGTCTTGAACAATCAAATATAACTCATACTCACACATAGGGTTATCAGTCATGTTGTTCGGCACTATTATGTGAGAAATATTATCCTTTTCTTTTTATAAAAAAAAATTAAATATGTCTTTTGCTGAGTTGTATTTCTATGTTTAAACTCTTATACGACATTATTCAATAGTTTTTTAGCATCCTATTATTTTTACAGTGTCAAATGTTCTAATTGACTCAATCTAGTTTATGTAATACCTTAAGTTCATATACCCCATACTATACTATTCAAGCACTTCATACTCATTCAAGAGGGGTTTGCATATTTAAGTACCCGAAATTTAGCATATGGATACCTAGATTGTTCAAATTTGCCCACGTGAGTCATTTAAATTTGTCTTAATACATTTTCATCCATGATATACTCATACATATTAGAAATAACACATCCCTATCCATCTTAAGCATATGGGATAACATGTGTGAGAAAACATGTGTTTTCATACATGGATAACCGAGTACTTGGGAAGCTATATACATGATTCATGATTTTAGGGACCATATGAACTCATCTATATCATTTCCTATCTATAACATACTTATAAAAGTTATAAACATCATAAAACATCTCATGCTCCATGGATTTTGCATCATGCATCAGAAAAATAGTGGTTTGCTTTCGGGTTTGCCATGACAACTTTTTGATAGGAACTTTGGAAATTTATAACTAATTCTAGAAAAATCAAAATCAAGCAAATGAAAACTTTTTAGAAAGCCCTAAATATAAAATAAAGATTAAAAATCATTCTAGACCACAAAACATCAATTGGACTACAAAAAACCACATAACAATACCATAGGTCCAACTGCCGAATTTGCCATCATATGTTTCTAATATAAAATTTGAAAATTCATAAGTAATTTCAAAAAATTCAAAATCAAGCAAACCATACCATTCTAGAAAGATCTAGATGTCTACTAATTGTTAAAAATAATTCTAGATCATGTAGACACCAACTAGATTGAGAAAACAATAGAATAGTACCAAAGGTCTATTGGCACTACTAGCACTATCCTCCAACTTTAAAAATTCATTTCTCTCTTTACAGAGCTCTAAATGAGGTGATCTCAGTGGTTGTAGAATGCTTATGATCTCAGTTTAAATTTGTAAAATTTCATAGCCATTATACTTCATTTGTCCTACTTGTGACATAGAAACATAAGCTAACCATATGAACAGTATACATTACCATTATGCATAATTTGGTCAACTTTGAAAAATCATAATAAATTCTCTAAAACTCTAAATTGGGTGCTCTTTAACTCTATGAAAAGTTCTTAATAAGCCCTAGTTTCTGGCTAAATTTTATGCAAAAAATCATCCATTTAGTTAGACTTTGGTTCAGCTCATTATTTGATTACTTTTGATAATCAAAGTGGGTTTATAAGGCACCATTTGACCTTTCTCTTATTCTATAACCACTTGAGCGTGTCCCATAGCATAAATACAGCATAGGGAAGCATGCCAAATGGTCCAAACTATCATAGAGCTCAAACTCACCATGCCACTTGCATTCATACACAAGCACATACTAGCACAAGGTGGCAAATTCTCACATTTCCATACATTTGGCTTCAACACTCGTACATACATAGTAATTATATACATTTAATCTTACTCAAATAGTTACATCTCATATACATAACATGGATACATCTTTTGACATAAATATGTTATCAAATTGCCTATTTTTCTACTTTCTTGTTAAGAATTATGCTCTAAGGCATTTGGTCTGCTTTCTTTAGACTTCTTGGATCACTTAGACATAAATAAACATATGGAGGGGGAAGAGTGAGATTCAAAGAATCTTAATAGCTCTTAACCCTTTCAAGCATATATAATAGATGTATATACATGTCAAAGAATGCATGCATAGCTTTCTAACTACTAGTGAACATATATATAACATTTTTCATATACAAGAAACTCCTACATAACATACATAAGTTCTCAATGGCATTGGTTAAGCCTCACCCATTTTCCTTAAAACTTGTGGACTTGCCTCACCCACTTTTAAGAGACTTTTTGTTGGGATTCTTGGAATAAGCATAGTAAAAAAAATTCAAATCTTACCCATGGATCCGTCAATATCATTTAAATAGAGTAAAGTTATAGAATTTTACCTTTGTTGCATGATTCTTCAGGTTCTCTTTCTACTGTCGGATCTCAAGAACTGACACTTCATATCAGCTCCCTCTACTGATGTCTACACAAACACTCATTGCAACTCGAATGGTGTGCTAGCACCACTAAACACGAACGTCCATATGTTCAAAAAGAGAAGATGTTCTTCTCTTTCTCTCTCTAAGTGTCCGTACATTTTCTCTCTCTAAGTGTCCGTATGCTTTCTCTTTAGGGTAGGAGGCGGCTCTCTAAAAAAAATCATTCATTTAAAAAATCTTAACCTCTCTATTTATAGAGGTGTGTTAGGATTTTAGAATAGATTTCATTAATTTAAATATATTATTTAAATTAATTTAGATTATGATTAAAAAAATCAGTTTAAATTTAAATCTATCTTATAGAATAAATTTAAACTAATTTAATTGATCTCAATCTAGAACCAGCTTTAAATTTAATTTATCATATAGATTAAATTCAAATAATCATACTAGTTTAAAGTTAAATTTATCTTATAGAAAAAATTTAAATTAATTATTTAATCTAAATTTAGAACAAAATTTAAATTTAATTTATCACATAGATTAAGTTTAAATTATCATATTAATTTAAATTAAAATATATCCTATAGAATAAATTTAAACTAATTATTTAATTTAAATCTAGAACCAAATTTAAATTTAATTTATCATATAGATTAAATTCAAATTATCACATTAGTTTAAATTTAAATTTATCCTATAGAATAAATTTAAACTAATTATTTAAATTAAATAGATGACCTATATATATATTTCGAAATATAATATATCATATATATATATATATATTTCAAATTTTATAAAATACATATATCAAATATATTTATAAAATTCCTCCACCGTAAATTGAACGTTACATTCATTGAATTTAGACACATTTTTAGATTTAATGAATCTGGACATTTTAGCTCAAGTTGGTCTGTTCTTGTATACGACCTTATAGGCCTATATGACGTTGGTAGTGGGCCAATAACATTATTCTACCTATAAGTCATAAGTAGCTTCTAGCAAGACATTGTGACTACCCAAATCATATGAGGATTGGTGATTTGATGCAACTTATCATACAACCTTGTTACAATCCTTTCATCACATGATATCTAGGTCAAGTATGAGGTATGAAAATGTCATCTTCATTTTACTCGACCGTCACTTTCTTGATCTCCGAGTAAGCTGATAGAATAAATGGAAAACCCTCCCATCCAAGCATGGCCATGCATTTCTTAGTCTCACTCATTGAATGGACCAAAGATATCTCTCCACAAATAAGAGGGACAAATTCCATCTTGACCACTTATTTTTCTTCTACGTGGATTCCATTATACCCAATCACAGCTTTTATGATCACCTAATTAAAGGTGACTTTTGACTATGTCAAAGCATAGTGTTTCTCATGTAGGAATCCATGGTGATCTCCAGTTTGAGGGTTCAATAATAAGGCTATATATGAAATACACTTATGACTTGATCCATATAGTTATCTCATGACGGGTCGATCCAACACCCTGTTTCCTAACAAGGCTACATGATTAATATATAATAATCAATCAAAATCATACTAGCATTAGTTCATCATTGTTCCCACAAAGATGATTGACTAAGGATATTTAATATAATCAATATGACTTATCCAAGGATATTATTGTTATAATAAACATTCAAACAATATAATAAATGAAATAAAAAGAAAAAGTCCTTTTTTTTCTTAATGAAATATAATTTTCATAATACAATGATTGGCCTAGGACACAATCTCTAACACTCCCACTTGCACTAGGCCCAATCGTTAATGTGTCTAATACCCATTGACCTAACATGACACTCATGTTTTGCCTGTGCAAGTGGCTCAGTAAGAGGACAGCGATATTGTCATCAGTTGGTACTTTGCATATCTTCATATCACCCCTATCAATGATTTCTCTAATTAGGTGATATCACTTGAGTATTTGTTTAGTTCTTTGATGTGACTTAGGCTCTTTAGCTTATGCTATTACATCGTTGTTGTCACAGAACAGATCTATTGGATTTCAGATGGTAGGCACCACCCCTAACTCAGTGATGAACTTCTTAATCTAAATGGTTTCCTTAACTGCATCTGATGCTTCTATATACTCATCTTCTGTTGTAGAATCAGCTACAGTACTTTGTTTGGAGCTCATCCAACTAACTGCTTCACCATTCAAACAGAATACGAATCCTGGTTATGATCTAAAGTCACCCTTGTCAGATTGAAAAATTGCATCTGTGTAACCATTTACAATAAGCTCATCGTCCAATCCTCCATACACTAAGAATATATCCTTAGTCCTTCTTAAGTACTTTAGGATATTCTTGACAACAGTCTAGTGACCCTTACTTGAATCCCACTTATATCTACTAGTTATACTTAAGGCATATGAGACATCCGGTAGAGTGCACAACATGGCATACATAATAGATTCAATGGCTGAAGCATATGGAATCTTGCTCATGTGTTCTCGCTCATCACGTGAATTAGGACATTGTGATTTGCTGAGATTGATGCCATAAGACATGGGTATATAATCCCTTTTTTAATCTTGCATAATAAACCTATACAGTACCTTGTCTATGTAAGTGCTCTAACTTAGGTTAATTAGCCTCTTGGATCTATCTCTATAGATCTTAATCCCTAGGATGACCTAAGTCTTCCATCAAGAAACACTTTTCTAACCAAGTCTTGACATTCTATAAGGTAGGAATGTCATTCCCAATAAGTAGGATGCCATCAACATAAAGTACTAGAAATACAATTGTGCTCACACTAAACTTCTTGTAAACATAAGGTTCATCAACATTTTGGATAAATCCAAACTCTTTGACTACTTCATCAAAATGATGATTCCAACTCCGAGATGCTTGCTTTAATCCATAAATAAATTTTTGAAGCTTGCAAACCTTCCCAGAATCCTCTAGACATGCAAAACCTCCAGGCTGTGTCATGTACACATCATCTGTAACACCATATATTTCTAGTTCATATCACAATATTTACATGTCTCACATTCATAATTTCTATGAAGGAGTAAGAAAAGGAGTTAAAATAATTCAATTTCTTGTGTTGCGTCATGTATAAAAATTTCGTTCAGTGTCACATGGATCGCGTGAGCTCATACAATACATTACCATATTTAATTACATGAATACAACTCATTTAGATCATAAAATGTGGCCCACAACTCATGGAACTCAAGGGAAAGTTCAAAATAGTCATGTGCATTTTCAGCCAGAATTGGCCCCTTTTTCTACCAAACTTTGGAAAATCATAACTAATTCTAAAAAAATTGAAATTATGCATTCTTGGTCATTCTGGGAAGCTACAGATGTCTACTTTACATAAAAATATTTTCAGACCATAATCTATCACAAAGGACGTTTGACATGCGTCAAGCTTCTCTCCCGTAGCGCGTGAACGTGGTGTCCATCCCGTCCGGCGAATCCAAGCCGTCCGCTGCATTTGAGCCATTCCTATCATGCCACACGTCCTAGAGTTCAAAATTTAATGAAACGCTACGTTCTTCCCGAACAACAGATCACGACTGTCCTTTTTGCTACTTTAGATTGCAACACTTAGCCTCCATCACCCCTTAACGCTGCATCTGAAGCACGTCCCTGTGTGTCAACCTACTCCCTGTCATATTGCTGAAGAACGAAGCATTTGGCAGGAAAACAGAACATCATCTCCAAGTGCAAGTTCAATCCTAGAATTGGTGCATTGACGACTTCAAAGCCACACCTCTTTGAAAATGGGATACACAACAGGATGGTTCTATCTTGTACCCAACTTTAGCATTATCTAGATCATACATAAACCAGCACCAACAAACATTAATAATCTAAAAAAGTATCAAAGGATCAAGCCACTTGTACCATCGAGCCTTACATTGCTTGGCAGATTTGCAAACCAGAAGTGAAGAGATTCGAGCCTACTAGTTTTTACCATACTTCATAACAGCTGCTTTGAGGATTTCATACTCTCAATTGCTACTCCTCTCTCACTTTACTCTCTTTCTCATCTTCCAACTCAATGAACTCATATGTTGGCTGAATCCCCTAACATGAATAAAGGGGGGAAAAGCTCCTGTCTAGTGCTTACCTATGTGATGTATGGAGCCATTGTCGTCGAGTATAGCAGTATAGTGTCTATAGTCTTATTAGGGGTCACCACTCCCCGTCCTATAGGCATTATATGATAGCGGATATTATGTTTTTCTATAGATCTATGTGTGAATATACTGAATCAATGCATTAATTTGATGTTGGGACTAGCTAGGTAAGCAGATACTATGGATGGACCCTATGATTCCCAATCAGGTTAGAGGTCACAATGTGCTTTGAGAGTCTATCTGGTGGGTGATCTGCAACTAACTAACAGACCGTGAAAGAAGACGCCTGGAGCCCCGATCATGTTGGGTCACGAGTAGGCAGACAAGGTTGTCCTTGTAACTCTGCTCGAATGCTCAAAACAAAACAACGGTCTCTCTCTTCTATAAAGCGAAGCAAAGTGCATGGCACTGAAGTGAAGAAAGCTCAATAAACACATACGAACACGATGCAGGGCATAGCATAAATGAGACTGCTGATCATTTCATATCATTCCAGATAGTAAGAAGACTAGTTCGGAGAATGATGCTTGACTAGTGGGAAAGGTTCCAAGCTGTCTTTCTCTCAATCTGTCTTAAAAGGCCACTAATACACCTTTCCTGAAGGCTCTCCCAGCCTATCCCAGACTTCCTGCTGTGGCGCTTGCTTTTTCCTTCTTTCACCTGAACTCATCCCTCCTCCATACATTCTTTGGCTATGGTAGATAGAACTTCGGTCTCCACTCTTTTCTGTGCTTATGCTTTGATTCTGGCTCTTGCTCTTGATCTTGAGCTCCCCAGGCTCTCTTCTTGGCATCGATTAAGGACCGCAAGTCAAAGGTCATAGTATTGATAGTAGAGTTGAACCAGAGTTTTTCTTGTATTGATAGTAGCAGAAAGGGTCATTCAAGATGCTTTCTTTCTTCTTCTCTGGGAACTTAAGAATTCCCTTGTTGATCCTCTCCTGCATAGCATTTCTAAACGACCAAGACGAGTTAGTGGAATGGTTCCTGGAATGTTGATACTGACAGTAGACTGCGAGGAACAAAACTAAGTCATGGGTTCTTGCTTCAGATGCAGCATAAGGAGTGAAGATGGAGGCTACGTGTCGTAATTCAAACGCAATAAAAGGGACAGTTGTGATCTGTTGTTCGGGAAGAACGTAGCGTTTCATTAAATTTTGAACTCCAGGATACATGGTATGACAGGAACGGCTAAGATGCAGTGGATGGCTTGGATTCACTAGACGGGATGAACACCACGTTCGTGCACTATGGGAGAGAAGCTGGATGCGTTCGACATACAAAATGATCCAGAGGTCGAACTGCCCACTGGTATTGTCACAGATTTTGCAGTAAATTTCAAAAATGTGCAATTAATTCTAAAAAAATAAAATCCATGAAAATAATACCAATATGGAAAGTTGTGGATGTTAGCTAGAGGGAAAAAATAACTTCAGATCAACTCAGGTACGCCTAGACCTCGAAATTCAATAGAACAATAACTGAGGTCGGGGTGAATCTCCTGATACTGGATAGAATCTTAAAAAATTCATATCTCCCTTTCTAGACCTCCAAATGAGGTGCTTAAGTTCACACAAGTTGCTGGAAATGTCTAGTTTCTATGTATAAAATTTTGTAGCAATTGGACATCATTTGAGATATGTGTGACAGATTTCATTTTTAGACCAAATGAATAGTGTATCAGACCAATACCAGAAAATTTGTCAACTTTGAAAATTCATCAAATATTTTATAGATCTCCAAAAATTATGTTCCTTATCTTTCCAAAAAGCTCTCAATAAGCTCTAATTGTGTACCAAATCTCATATCAAGAAGAGTTTATTTGGCTAAAAAGTGACATAGGGTTCTATTATGGTCAAATTTGGCTCCATATGGGGTACCAAATTGTCCAAATGATTTTCTTTGGGTGTTGGTACCTTTTGGGCAAGTCTAAAAGCATAAATGGGATTTGTGTGAGTTGTCTAAACAGTCTCAAACTCTATGCCTCTCATTTTGGCTATGCCACTTGCAATTATACATACTTACCTCAAACTTCCAAGAAACAATACTTAGCATTACATACTCAAATTACATTCTAGCATTCACATATCATTTCTTCTCATTTATACATCATACATTAACATATTTATACATGTTCATAACTTTATAAGACATATACATCCATAAATTACAACATATGCCATTCTTGTAGCCTTAAAGTAACAAAATTTTCATATTTTAATGTCATTCCTTCATCTCTCATGTGGTTGACTCCCATTGCCTTGCTCCTTGGATCCACCTAGCATATTTGAGCATTGGAAAGGAGGGGATGAGATTCAAAGAATCCCAATAGTTCATCTCTTATTCAATCATACATAATGGATGAAAATAAGTCTCATAAATGCATATATGGCTATATTGACATGTGCAAACATTCAAGAGACATTTTCATCATTTGAGAAAGTCATACATAGCATACAAAGACTTGCCAAGTAAGTGGATTAGCCTCACCCAATTTCTTATGGATATTGGACTTACCTCATCCATTCTTTAAGACATTCTTGGACTCAACCATACTCTTGGGAATCCATCTTACTTTTAGGAGACTCTTTGCTCTATCTCAATCAATATTAAGGGCTCTTAGCTTATCCTCATCATGGCTAAGGGTTTTTAGCCTCACCACACTCAAGCAAGCCCAAGCACACATTATAAACATCATATAAAACATAATATGTCATCATAAAACCATGGCACATGAATTTATGCTAGAATACTTTTCATGGCTTCAAAATACACATACACACATTTTAAAACAAGCCAAGCACACATCCATGCACGAGAGAAGGTGAAGAGAGCTACCTTGGAAGCAATTACACACTTTTTCCTTAAGCCTTGAGTCTTCTCCCTTGACCTCACACACTCAAGAAGGTGGAGATCATTTCTCTTGGTCTAGACACACTAAAAGAAATATGAATTACTCATAGGAATAAGCCTTGGTATTATACACACTTTACATGATGCTACTTTGGTTTATGGCTCCATTATGCTTCCATAAGGCACTTAATGAAGCAACTACAAAAATTCATGATCTTGCCTCCCTTCTCTCCTTTAATCTATGATTCTTGACTCTATTTAAACCCCCTGAAGTCATCACACAATTATTTTAAGGAGCCTAATTAGGAGTTGCTTCATTATGTTACATTATGGAGCTTACACCTCCATCTTACTATCTGTGGCTTCTAAATTTTTTTCCAAGGGTTCCTCCCACCTTCTACCATCATATGAGTCCCAAACCAAGGCTAGAATAAATTAAAACACTCTCTAACCCCTCCATCTGTCTTAGGCTGACATTATGGAAGCATTCGAGGTTCAAGGGGTTTTCAATTTTTCCTTGATAGGAGCCACTTAGGAGGCTTTTTAGGGGTCTTAGAAACCCAAATAAACACTCACATATGCTAGGGAATGCATGAATGAAATCATTTTTTACAATGTGTTCAAGACTTCTTCACTTTCTTAACTTGAAATTCAATGGCTTTCACTTGCTTCCAATGATAGATTCTTAATCTTTGCACTCCAAATCCTCTAATCCCCCCTTAATTTGGACATAAAACAGCCCCTAAGACTTGGACTCATGGTGGCCAAATCGTGTAAGAGGAAAGGGCAAGAAGAAGCTACCAAAGAATGAAAGTTTTACTTTGTTTTCTTGCTTTTTCTTGGTTGCTTTTCATTTTCCTTGGTTGCCTCACTCCAAACACGAATTTTTCCTCTCTGTTTTGCCCCCAAAATAGCACCAAATATATTAAAAAAATCATAGGAGGAAAAGAAGGAAGGAAGAGAACAACTTTGCTTAAGGAAGAACTAAGAAAATCCATGGATTCTATACCTTTTTTTCTTGGCCTTTTCTCCTTCTTTTGCCTCCTCCCTTGTGTGCCTAAAATTTATGGTTCTCCTCTCTGTTCTGGGTAGAAGAAAGTCGGTCAAAAGTGAGGGAGAGTGAACTTGAACTTTAAAGAAGAATAAAGAAGCTTCCTTTTATTTCGGGGACTTCCTTTTGTATCTAGCCTATTTATGACGTTTACGGAGAAACTGAACATTGCGTTTCCTACGTTTACGGAGGGACCAGATGTTACATCATCAAGCAGCTTCCTATTAAGGAATGCTATTTTGATGCCCATCTGCCAAATCTCGTAATCATAGTATGTTGCAATGGCAAGAAAGATCTTGATTGATTTAATCATGGTGACTGGCAAAAATGTTTTATCATAGTCTATACCATGGGTCCGTTTGAATCTTTTTGCAACCAATCGTGCTTTGAAGGTATGCACTTGGCCATCCATATCAATTTTTTCTTAAAAACTCATTTGTACCCAATGGTTTTTATACCCTCAAGTGGGTCAATTAAGGTTCATACCTTATTATCATACATGGATTACATCTCAAACTTCATGGCATCTAGCCATTTCTTAGAGTTTGATCCTACTATAGCCTTTTGATAGATAGTTGGCTCATCTTGATCAATGAGCAAGACATCATGACTTTCAGTTATGAGAAATCTATATTTTTTAGGCTGACATCATGTCCTATCAAACCTTTTATGGGCCTTGTGTTACTTGAGTAGGCTCAATAACTTGTTATAAGTCTTCTCATTTTTCCATCTCCAGTTTAATGGGATTTTGTGGCTCTTGAACTTCTTCGAGATGTATCTTACTCTCACTGGTTCTTTTAGAGAAAAATTCTCTTTTAAGAAAGATACCATTCCGAGCAATAAATAATTTATTCTCATTAGGATTGTAGAAGTAGTATCCCTTAGTTTCCTTAGGATACCCATAAAAAGATATTTTATAAATTTGGGTGCTAACTTATTTGAGACTTGTTGCTTAACATATGCCTCGCATCCCCAAATTTTAAGAAAACTGGGATTCTTCCCAGTCCATATCTCATATGGAGTCTTTTCAACTGTCTTAGATGCAACACGATTTAGTGTGAATGCAGCTGTCTCTAATGCATAGCCCCAAAAGGATGGTGGAAGATTTATTTGACTCATCATATATCAAACCATATCTAATAGGGTTCGATTCCTTCGTTCAAAAATGGCATTCCATTGTGGTGTTCCTAACAAGGTTAACTGTGAGACAATTCCAAAATTTCTAAGATTATCAATAAATTCTTGGCTTAAATATTCTCCACCTTGATCAGATCAAAGTGCTTTAATAGATTTGCCAAGTTGATTTTGTATCTAATTTTGGAAGGTTTTAAACATTTCAAAAGATTTAGATTTGTGTCTCATTAAATAGATGTATCCATATCTATTAAAGTCATTTATAAAAGTAATAAAGTACTGGTGACCGCCTCTGGCAGTGTTACTTAATAGACCACATACATTGATATGTATTAAGCCTAATAAATTAATGGCCCTCTCACTATGTCCAATAAAAGGTTCCTTTGTTATCTTTTTTAATAAACAAGATTCGCAAGTATCAAATGATTCAAAATCAAATGAGTTGAGAAGTCCATCTTGATGGAGCTTTGAAATGCGTTTTTCATTTATATGATGTAGACGATAGTGCCATAGGTAGGTCTAATTCAAATCGTTTGACTTGATCCTCTTGGTAGTTACGTTATAGATATTTTCATTATTGGGAGCTTTTAGGTTTAAGAAAAAATGACCACCATGCAAATCACCATCCACATAAAAGATGTCATTAAAATAAATAGAATGTTTATTATTCCCAATAATTGAAGTAAGACATTTCTTATCTAAATAAGAAAGTGAAACAATGTTTCTACTCAAAGCAAAAACATAAAAAAGCAATTGTTCAAAATTAACAAAAGCCCACTGGGCAAAATTAATTCATAAGTGTCTATGGCTAAAGCAGCAACTCTTGCTCTGTTTCCAACTCGTAGGTTTATTTCACCCTTTTTCAACTTCCTACTTCTTTTGATACCCTGCACATTTGTACAAATATGAGAACCATATACAGTATCTAATATTCATGTAGAAGAAGTAGAAAGATTAATTTCTATAACATAAATATCTAAAGAAATAGGCCTGTTATTCTTCTTCTTCTTTAGATCTTTTAGGTAGAGCTTGCAGTTCTTCTTCCAATGACTGGGCTCATTGTAAAAGAAACAAACTCCTTCCTTAGGAGGCTTTGCCTTCTTGGCTTTAGGCTTAGGTTTGGGCTTGTATTGCTCCTTAGACTTCTTGTCTGAGCCCTTTCCTTTTCCCTTGCCCTTGCCTTTTTTTTAATCCCTTTTTCCTTTCTGAACTATTAAAACACTGCTTGGCTTTTTCATGATATTTTGCTCAGCAGTTTTAAGCATCTTATGTAATTCAGAAATTGATTTCTCCATGTTGTTCATATTGTAGTTCATAATGAACTGGTCATAACTTTTTGAGAGTGAGTTTAAGATTATATCTATAGCTTACTCCTAGCTCATAGGAAATCCAAGCCTTTCAAGGTGATCAATGTAGCCTTTCCTCTTTAAAACATGAGGCTAACTGATGCATCCTCAGTTATTTTACAGGATTGTAAGGCCTTTGTGGTTTCAAAAATTTCTTGCCTTGCCAGTTGCTGGAACATTTCCTTAAGATGCACAATCATTTCATAAGCCTCATATGTTCCAAATCTTTCTAAAGTTCTGGGACCATGGTGTAACATTCGATTTTCTAAAAATAAAAGAAAATGTGAGAAACGTAATGTAGGGTTTCTCCATAAATGAACGAAATTTATCGGATACAAAAGTAAGTCCCCCAAAATGATTTAGTTAAAGTCCCAAAAAATTTGGGAAGCATTCTAGACTCTTAAAAATGAGAATCCTAGGCTCAGATGGAAAGAAAAAAGGAGATAAAATGAAGAAATGAATTTGAACAGAACGTTGACGAAACGTAAGAGCATGTTTGTCATTTTGAAAAAATTTTGGAATTCTCACAGAAGGACTTTTTAAATGAAATTTGAGTTTCCCAGGGTTCTTAGAGGCCCTAAAAACCATAGGAAGACCCAGGATAGCCAAAGCCCCTCCGGTGGACGTTTTCTAACATCAATTAACTTGAACTTTGACTGACTCATTCGGAAAAGTTTTAGCTCCCATTTGAGTAAATTGGGAACCTAAATTTTATAATGAAAAAGACGATTTTCAAAAAAGAGCTAAAACTAAGTAGAAATGAAAATGCCCAGAACGTTGAGCAAAATAAGAATTTTTGAAAAGTTCTTCTTCCTCCTTTATATATATAAGTGGTGCCCCACTCTCACCCTCATGTAGCTTCATATATTTCTATCCTAAACCCGAGAAAGAAGCCTTAGGATGAGGCACACAAGAGGAAGAAGAAAAGGAGGAGAAATTCAAGCAAAAAGGTATAGAATTTTGATAGTTTTTCATACTTTCTTCCTTTCAAACCTTTTCTTCTCCATTCTCTTTTGTTTTCTATGATTATAATAAAGTTTATGAATTTATTTTTAAGGGAGAAATTAAGGAAAAAATTTAGATTTGGAGAAATAAACTCAAAAAAGACAAGATTCAAGTGAGAAAAAAAATAAGAAAATAAGGTAATTTCTTCTTCCATGGTTGCTATCCCTTCCTCCTCTTCCTCCACCATTTCGCCCCACTCAAGAAACCCTAAGAAGGTTTGATTTTTAAGCAGAATCAAGGATGATTCTTAGAAAAAAGGGTGTGGAGATTAAGAATATGCAAAGAGAATTAACAAATAACTATGAAAATTCAATATGCAAAGTCTAGGGTTTCATATATTCCTTACAAAATTTGATTTGATCCCTTGATTTCTATGCCTAAATAAGAGTTAAATGAGCTCCTAAGATTCCTAGAAGTCTCCCTATGTGTTTTCTCCATCAAGGAAATAAAGCAAAGTCCATGAAGGCCATTATGCTTCATTGTCTCGGCCTAAAAGGGTTATTATGCCTATGGAGAGTTTTAAATTTTTCTAAGCCCAATTTTGAGTCATATATGATGAATGAAGGTGAGAGAAAGCCTTGAGAAAAATTTAGAAACCATAGAAAGTGATTTGGCCTTATATGTTCTATAATATGACATAAAGAAGCAACATGTAGTTAGGCCTTTTATTTTAATTGTGTGATGATTCCAAGAGGCTTAAAAGGAGTCAAGAATCATATTTGAAAAAAAAAATGGAGCCTAGAATTTATTTGATGGGTGTTGCTTCATTAGGTGCATTCTTGGAAACATAAAGGGGTTTATAGACCAAGCTAGAGTCTAAGCAAGTTGTGTGGCCTTTGAATTAATTCCATGAACCTAGTTAGCTTCCATAAATTGTATTTAGACCAAGAGAAATTATTCCCACACCATTGTGTGTATGAGACCGAGAAAGGGAGCCTTGATTCAAGAAGAAAAGTGTGTGTTGCTTCCAAGGTAGCTCTCTCCACCTTCTCTCATGTATGATTGCTTATTTTACTTGTCTTTCAATGTGTGTATATGTATTTCAAGCCATGAAAAATATTCTAGCATGAGCTCTTACTATATGGTACTATAATGATGCATTATGCTTTCCAAATGATGTTTATAATATTTGCTTTAGTTTGCTTGAGTGTGGTGAAGCCAAGAACCCTTAGCCATGGTGAGGATGAGCCAATAATCTTTAAGATTAGTTGAAACAAAGTAAAGAGTTTTCTAAAAGTGAGGTTAACTCCTAAGAGTATGGTTGAGTCCAAGAACCCCTTAAAGAATGGGTGAGGCAAGTTCAAAATCCACAAGTAAATAGGTGAGGTCAATCCACTTGTTTGGCAAGCCTTTGTATGCCATGTATAACTTACTCAAATGATGAAAATGCTTCTTGAATATTTACACATGACAACATGCTCATGTATGCATTTGTAAGACTTATTTTGCATGCTTTATGTATGATTGAATGGGAGATGAGCTATTGGGATTCTTTGAATCTCATCCCCTCCTCTTCAATATTCTAATATGTTAGGTGGACCAAGAGAGCAAGGTAATGGAAGCCAATCACCTTGAAGATGAGAGTATGACATTAAAGTGTCTTAAAATTGCTACTTTAAGGCCTTATGGATAGCAATTAATGAAATCCCTAGTTGTATATGACCTATGATGTTATGAGCATGTATAATTATGTTAATGTATTATGTATAAATGAGAGCTAGGGTTATATGTATGGAAATACTCATTTTGGTCATGTAATGACAATTTTGCATTATGGAATTTCATGTATAAATAGAAGTGGAATAGCCAAATTGAGATGTATGAAATTTGGGACCATTTGGACAACTCATACAAGTCCTAATCATACTTTTAGACTTGTCCAAGAGGTGCCAAACATCAAGGGAAATCATTTGGACACTTTGGTATCTTATATGGAGCAAAAATTGATCATATTGAAAACTTATACCATTTTTTGTCCAAATGAGCTCTTCTTGATCTGATATTTGGCATGTAATTAGAGCTTGTTAAGAGCTTTTTGTAAAGCTAGAGAACAGAACTTTTAAAGGTCTAAAGAATATTTGATGAATTTCCAAAATTGGCAAAAATTCTGGTTTTGGTCATATTACTATTCACTCAGGTCTAAAAATGGAATCTATCACATAGGGCTCAAATGATGTCCAATTGCCACGAAATTTTATACAAAGAAACTATACATTCCCAGTGACTTGTGTCAATTAGAAGCACCTCATTTGGATGTCTAGAGAGGGAATATAAATTTTTAAATATTATGTCCAGTATCAGGAGCCCCAACTAACCTCAGGTATTGTTTGATTAATTTTTAAGCTCTAAGCATGCCTGAGATGGTCTGGAGTGATTTTTTTTCCTCTAGATAACATTCACAACTTTCCAAATTGGTATCATTTACATAGATTAGATTTTTGTGAAATTAATTGGACATTTTTGAAGTTTGCTGCAGAATTCTGTAACAGCACTAGTGGACAGCTAGACCTCTGAACCTTTCCAACGTCAAACATCCTCTGTACTATGATTCATAGTTTGGTTATATTTTTAGCATAAATTAGACATGTGTAGCTTCCTAAAATGGCAAAGAATGCATAATTTCAATTTTTGTAGAATTAGTTATGATTTTCCAAATTTGTGATAGAAAAAAGGAAAATCTGGCCGAAAATATATATATATGCATTTTATGCTTCCCTTTGAGTTCTACAAGATGTAGGCCACTTTTGATGATGCAAATAAGTTATATTCATATAATTAAATATGAGAATGTGATGTATGAGCTCACATGGTCCACATGACACCGAATGAAATTTTTATATGTGACGTAACGCTAAAAAAGTATTATTTTAATGCCTTTTTCTTTTAGAATTTACATGATTCTTGGAAATGAGTTATTCAAAGGTATGAAATGAATTAAAAATATATGATGTTACACATGGTGACTAATATCAGGCATTTGGCATCCATAGAGTCATTGAGATGCTTAGTGTGGGCATCCCTTTGGGCTCTTGGAACATTGACTATAGGCTCCTCAAAAATGGGTTTATCTAGAACATATAACTTTCTCTCCTGCTTGAGAACAATTCTCAAGTTCTTGAACCAATCAAAAAAGTTAATCCTATCGAGTTTATCCTTCTTAAGGATAGATTGCAATGATAGTGTAGCAGAGTTATTTGTCGACATTTTTTTTCTACAAAAAATATGCAAAGTCTAGTTAATAATCTCTCACTAAAAATAACTCTCAATTTAGTTTAGCAGGCTAAGACCCATATTTCACTGAACTATAAGTCTGTTTTGGTAAGATGCTTAAAATTAAATTACTTAGGTAGGTAATTCATTTACTAATTACATCGCATATAACTCTTAGATCTTAATAGGATCCTGTCATCATATGATCTGGCATGTTTAATCCTATCTTATGCCTTGAGATCCAAAACTATTTTGATAGTATCAATTAAGTCAAACCATTATGAACCTTATGAATATCACCATTACCCAAGCTGTCTCATTAAGATAACTTAAGTGTATCCCACTTTGGTGGATCCTACATTTAGACGATCAAAGCATTGACAGGTGTTCATAAATGGGTGGCACTGTTACTTAAAATTTAATTTGAGAGATTTTATTATTTTATTTTCATTCTTTTATATTTAGTCATCGCATGATCATATACCATAGTAGCATCTTATATATACATATGTGAATGAACTCATCATAAAGCATAAAATAAATATGTCATAATATGGCCCATCTGACCTATGTTCTCCCAAGCCAATGAGAAGATTCCTCTAAAATAAAATTTATATACATAAAGAAATCTCGATTGTACATTTGAGGAGAGTTAGATGAGAATAGAATATACATCCAGAGTGAATAGAGAGAGACACAACACGCATGCCGTATTTAAAATTACAAACCATAATAGATTCCGAAGGCCATATCATACACCATACCCATCCAATTTAAACAAACAAATAACAATACATATATACCAAACATCTCTTGAAAAGCTATAAACTTTGTAATTTTAGTGTTAAATTAGATTATGTTACGCTAGGATTAGATAGCTATCCAATCAGCATTATATTCGTTCACATACATATATCATATATATAAAATCAGATTAATCTAATCAACGTTGATTAAGATTTAATCGACTAGCCTATGTTTTATATATCTCATATTCATATATATATATATATATGTCTCATATTCATATATACTAACTTCATGTGATAGGAAGGAATCATTCGAAAATAATAAAAAGAGAAAACTTTATGAAGATTTCACATTGCAAGATTTTATATCACATATAAGTGATGCAAAATTATAACAAAGGTGAAAGCTTCACGAAAATTTCACTTAAGAACTCAATTTAAACAAGCATTGACGTGGCTCTGATATCACTGTTGGGATTCTTGGAATACACATAGCAAAAATTTTTTAAAAATGAATACAAATCCCTCCCATGGATCCGTCAATGTCATTTAAATAGAGTAAAGTTATAGAATTTTACGTTTGTTGCATGATTCTTTAGGTTCTCTTTCTATCATTAGATCTCAGGAACTAATGCTTTAGATTAGCTCCCTCTACTGGTATCCACACGAACGATCACTACAACTCAAACGGTGTGTTAGCACCACTAAACACGAACATCCGTACATTCAAAAAGAGAAGACGTTCTTCTCTTTTCTCTCTCAAAGCTTCTATACACTTTTCTCTCTTTAAGTGTCCGTACACTTTCTTTCTCTAAACGTCCATACATTCTCTCTAGAGTGGCAGGTGACTCTCTTAAAAAAAATCATCCACCTAAAAAATCCTAATCCTTTATTTTATAAAGGTGTGTTAGGATTTTAAGATAGATTTGATTAATTTAAATATATCATTTAGATTCATTTAGATTATGATTAAATAGATTAGTTTAAATTTAAATCTATCTTATAAAATAAATTTAAACTAATTTATTTAATCTCAATCTAGAGCTAGATTTAAATTTAATTTATTACATAAATTAAATTCAAATTATCATATTAGTTTAAATTTAAATCTATCTTATAGAATAAATTTAAACTCATTATTTAAATTAAATAGATTATATATATTTTTTGAAATGTAATATATCAAATATATATATATATATCTTTTTGAATTTTATAAAATACATATATCAAATATATTTATAAAATTCTTCCACTCTAAATTGAACGTTACATTCATTGAATCTAGATACATTTTTAAGTTCAATGAATCTGGACATTTTAGCTCGAGTTTGTCCATTCTTGTATGTGCCCCTGTAGGCCTATATGACGTTAGCAGTTAGCCAATAACATTATTCTACCTAGAAGTCATAAGTGGCCTCTAGCAAGACATTATGACTACCCAAATCACATAAGAATCGGTGATCCGATGCAACCTATCATATAACCTTGTTATAATCCTTTCGTTACACAATATCTAGATCAAGTATGAGGTATGGAAATGTCATCCTTCTTTTACTTGACTGTCACTTTCTTGATCTCCGAGCAAACTAACAAAATAAATGGAAAACTCTTCTATCCAAGTATGACCATGCATTTTTCAATCTCACTCATCGAGTGGCCCAGAAATATCTCTCCACAAATAAGAGGAACAAATTTCATCTTAACTACTCATCTTCCTCTACATGGATTCCATTATGCCCGATTATAGTTTTTGTGATCACCTAGTTAAAGGTGACTTTTGACTATATCAAAGCGTAGTGTTCCTCATGTAAGAATCTATGGTAATCTTAGGTCTAAAGGTTTAGTAACATGGCCATATATGAGATACACTTATAACTTAATCCATGTAGTTATCTCATGATAGTTCGATCCAGCACCCTATTTCCTAACAGGTGCCTATAATATTGATTTGTATCTTCATACCTGATTAACACACAATCATCAATTAAAATCATACTAGCCTTAGTTCATCATCATTCCCATAAAAATGATCAACTATGGATATTTAAGATAATTAATATAATTTATCTAAGGATATTATTATTATAGTAAACATGCAAACAATATAATAAATGTAATAAAAAGAGAAACTCCTTTTTTTCTTAATGAAATACAATGTTCATAATACAATGATTGGCTTAGGGTATAATCTCCAACACTTTTGACTAAGCTTCACTCTTCTTGAAACTTTTGGCTTCGTCTCATCCAATTATAGGAACTTTTGGCTCATTCTCACCTTTGCTAAGAAACTTTTAGCTTCACCAAACCTATTCAAACTAAAACACATTCATAAAATATATTTCAAGAATATCATGGTACCATAGCATATAGGAAATAGCTAGAAACATTTCTCATGGCATAAACATACATACACACATCCAAAGATAAGAAAACACCTAAGAATGTATGAGAGAAAGGTTAGAGAGCTACCTTAGAACGAATGTCTTACACTTTTCTCTTAAAATTCTTCTCCTACTTCTTAGCCAAGCTTGGCAATGAGGTAGAGCTTGATTTTTTTAGCCTAAACACATCAAATAGGATCTAATTACATTCTTGAAATAAGCTCTAGCACCATACACACTCTAGGGAAACTTACTTTGTTCTATGACTACATTATGCTTCCATACAAGACTTTATGAAGTAACTATGAGAATTCATGATCTTAAATCCCATTTCTCATTCATTCTAGGTCTCTTGGGAGTCATCACACATTCATTTTAAGGAACCTAGCTATAAGTTGCTTCCTGATGTCTCATTTTGAAGCTTACACCTTCATCTCATATTTCAAAGCTTCTAAATTTTTTCCAAAGCTTCCTTTGATATTCTTCTATCATATCTAGTCTCATTCTAGCATTGGAACAATTTAAAACACCCCTTAGATACTTGGTATAGCCTAGGCCAAGACATGCTTACATTATGAAGCCCATGGACTTGCCTTCATTCTCTTGGAGGGAATGGTTCTTGTAAAGCTTCCTAGAGGTTTAAAGGGCTCAAACCATGTCTTACATAAGCTAGAATATCTCTAGGAAAAATCAAATTTTATCATTTATGTCAAAACGCCAAGTTGTGCCAACTTAAATTTTAATGCATCTTAGTTGGATTTCTTTGCATATTCTTATTCCTCACACTCTATAACTCATATTTCCTCCTTGGTTAGGTTAGAATTTATCCTCCCTTGGCTAGGCTTATGTTTGGCTGAACCACCTTTCAAGAGAAGCAATAAGAAATTGCAATGAAAGCTAGAAGAATTACCTTGTTTTCTTAGATTTTTCAAAAGCTCTTTCAATTGCTTCAAGCTCCTCCTTCAAATTCTAAATTCTCTCCTCTGGACTAGTCACATACCAGCCCTAAATCAAACACGAAGGCCATAAAAATAAAGAGGAGGAGGAGAGGAACAAGTTTAGTGAAGGAAGGAGTATGAAAAATGAAAAAATTTCATACCTTTTTTTGCCTTCTTTCTCCTTCTCTCTCCTCTCTCTTTGGACACCATATCAGACCAATATGAAGGTGCTTTAGGTTGTGGAAAAGGAAGGAGAAGTGGTTGGAACGTGCTTTAAGAGAAAAAGGTAAAGCTATACACACTTTTTCACTTTTTATTTTAGTCTCGAAACCATGATTTCTCCATTTGGCCTCATTTTAACTCCTTTTTAAAATCCATCTTTTTTATCATAAAATTTGGGCCTCTAACTTATAAAATAATTTTAGTTTCACTCAAATTGGATTTGAAATCATTCCGAACTATTTGATCAAAGTTTCGGTCAACCGACGACCTAAATCACTCATCGAAGGGGTTTCAGCTGTTCTGGGAGTTTCCATAGTTTTCAGGGCTTCTGAGAACTTTGGAAAGCTCAAATTTGTTGTGTAAAAAATCCCTCCTATGAGTTTTCCAAATTTGCCAAAAATTTTGAAAATACCCCATCTTATTTTGGCAAATGTTCTTAACCCTTCTGGCTTTGGTTTTCAGGCATCTTAAACCTCAAATCTTCATTTTTCATTATTTAAAAGTTTATTCCAGTTTTATTTGGCCACAAAACTCTCTATTTGTGAGACTTCCTTTTATATCTGATGAGTTTCGTACGTTTATGGAAAAACCAGATATTACATTTCTCACGTTTATGAAAGGATCGGATGTTATAGTTTATCATTCTTATTAAGCTAGGTAATAATATTTTTAATAGCCATAATCATAATCTAACCTCTACATAAACATAGTACATAATGACTACATATACACACACACAATGCTATATATATTTGCAATAAATTTTGACTAAACCAATAATGACATTATTAGTTTTATGATAGAAAGTCTATGTTTATCTTACTTCCATCATATGTATTCTAAAAATGTTATTATTTTTCTATCAAATTTATCTGTAAATATTGTTTAAGTTATAGTTTTTAGATAAGTTTTAGGCTAGTAATTTAAAATCTCTCATTCAATAAAATATTTCTTATATTTTTCTATTAAATTATTTAAATTTAGTTCTTAGATGAGTTTAAGTCTACCAATACAAGAACTCCCACTTAATAAAGTATTTCTATTATTATTATTATTATTATTATTTGTTTAAGTGTAGTTGTTAGATGAGCTCAAATCTACCAATATTAGAACTTTTACTTAACAGGACATTTTTTATATTTCTAATTCAATGCATACATATGTTACATTAACCATCAAGATCACATCTTCAAGGGTCCTCATCCTAAAAATATTTTTATCTTCAAAAAAAAAGTTCTCTTAGCCATTGAAGGCTTGTGTCCAATTATAAGGGTCATTTAGCATATATTAAAAAAATATATACTTCATATATTTAATCAATCTCTTATAGTGAAATACTTTTCATGCATATTATGCCAAAAAAATATATTATTTATATCTAAAAATGAGGAAGCAGAGTAGCTTACCAACATTCATGTTAACATAATGTTTCTTAAGGAGCTCTATCTTAAATACACACTAATTAATTTTTTATGTTTATTTGGTTTTCCAAATTTCTCCCTAAGGTTTAATGTTTACTAAATATTATTTGGGCGTATACTAATTAAAATTAAGATCCATGAAAAATGATTTATATTTTTAGATCAGTCAAAGGAGTCTTGTATGTGTGCATTGTATAATATGATTTTAGGGGGGAAAAACCTAAAAATTGATGTGGCATGTGCCCCCATGCACCTTATCAAGCCTAAAAATGTAAAAAATGAAGGCAACAAGTGTTAGGGGTTGGCGTTGTCGACAACAGTGACCTCTTGCCTTTCTCTTTTCTTCCTCTTTCTGTTAGCACCAAGTTGAAGCCAAATGGAGATGAGGGTGAGCTACACATGCCACCCCTCAAGAGTGGTTCAATCACTTCATCTTCAACCTTCTGAAGAAACTTAGTTGCAAAATTCCTAGAAAAAGTTTTGCAAGCAACCATTTTTTAGCCTTCAAAACTCCCTCAATTTACATTCACTTTGAAAAAACTTGGTAGTATTGGAAAGCTTGTTTTACAAGCTTTCCATTCGTATAAATAAGCTTTCCATTTGTATATGGCTTACTACTAATGATATCATCTATAAGGAATGTCAGCCCTCGAAATAGGGCTATTCAACTATGGTTTAACCAAAACTTGAAAAAAAAAAGATTTCTTTCTAATGAAGTCTTTTTTCTTAAAATTTTACTACATGTTCTTTTCCATGCAGGCTTCTTATAGTGTGAATTTTGTGGCCTATAATGTTCTCTATACATTTTTGCCATTAATGGCCTCTAAGGTATAAATTATGAACTATCCTTAATTCATGTTTTTTATTATAGAAAATACATTAACATTAGCCCAGCCAACATTGCGCAGGAAAGCAATAGATGAAAGACAACCAAGGGACGATACCAATGATGAAAAATCTTAAGATGGTATGGGGTACCTACCTTTGTAGTGGATGATGTTTTAATCTACTGCCCCACTACATATATGATCGTAGTCATTGATTGAACTTCAATCTTAGTTCTATAACAGATAGACCAAAGAATAGAGGAGAAGAGAAAAAGTTGAATAGTTTTATGTTCTCTTAGAAAAGGAGGTCTATTCTTTGTCAATCTTCACCAAGTCTCTCATATAATACATACACCCTTTTTGCTACAAAAAATGTGTTAGTTTTCTAAAATTCTCCCTTAATTAATTGACTTTTCAAAATTTTAAAATTCAAAAAATGAATTTTGAATAATAATTTAATTAATTAATTAATTAATCTTTTTAGGTTTTAATTATGAATTTGGGTTAGTCTATTATAAGTAGCCCAATAATCCAATACCACGATTAAGTTAATAGTTTGAAATAAGAGTTGTCAACATAATCTCAATGAGGAAAATGTTTATAGCATCAGTAAAATGAATATGGATAAATTACTCATGCCTCCTTTGGGAGATATATAAATTACATGATTATCTAATTTATTACACTCTCTTCTCTTAAAACCAAAAAAGTTTACTACACTTATCTCCCTTATAACAAACATTTTGAAATTGGAACTATCAACCTAATCTCAATGACCGCGCAATAAAAATGTTTATATCATAAATAAAATGAATATAGGTGAATTAATCAACTTTTTTTTTTAAAAAAGCATAAATTATATGACTATCTTCTCTATGTTAAAAAATTATGCTTCCTTCCCCTAAACCATAAAAATGCATTATACTTATCTCCTTTACAACAAAAGATAAGCTGCAATTATACTTTATATAACAAACAATAAATATATATTTGATCAATATAAAATAATTACTTTTTTAAATTTAGCAAATTATGAAATCATTTCATAAAAAATAAATAATTATTACAAACAAAGAACATATTCTAGAATGTTTTTTAAGATTAACCAATTTAAAAATAATAATTTAATTTCAAAAATAAAATATTTTTTAAATATATATTAATAAATATAAACATTGCCATAAAATTTAAGAATAAATTAAATTTATGATTTTTAATACAAAATAAATAACATTGATATATTTTCCAATAAGATATATATATTATTTATAAAAATTAATAATTTTAAAGACATTTTGGTTTTTTTTTAATTAAGGAAATTTATGTATATTTAGATATACCTTTTAAAGGAAGAAAGAATATCCAATGAATATTTACAATGAAATTTTGTATCTTAACATTCACAATATTTTGTTAAAATTTAAATGTAAAACATCAAAGGAAGAAACCTTAATAAGTGAACAAACCCCAAAATATTGAATCAGACACCGCATTTGAGGACATAGGGATATAAAAAAGCTATATAGAAATAAATTGTAATAATAATAATAATAATATTATTATTATTATTATTAAAGGCTAAACTGATTTGCTCTAACCTATAGAGACACGTTTCATCAACCGTTCCGTTGGACTTTGGCGGTCCAGTCGACCGCATACACGCGCGTCCAGATCGGACGCATGGTTCGCGCTGGTGGTTGTTCAGTGTTAGCTTGTCCCTGTGGCTGTGGTCGTCTCGTAAATCTAATTCTGCTGCCAACTGCGAACGAATAGCGGCGCAATTTAGCAAACTGATTCAAGCGCCAATACACATCTTCCTCTACTTCCCCTGGAAGTTAACATCAAATCCTCGTCTCTACAGATTCCTCTTTATTCTATGATTCATGCGTCGCAGACCCTTAATTCTTACTTCATTGATTCGTTTATGATATTGTGAGGTACTTCTGGAATCCTCTGTTAATCTGGTACAAATTCTTCTGTTTTCGGACCGATTGAATTTTAATTACTGTGAACTTGTTGTCCTTTTATTGTTTCATTATGGGTTGTTGTACTTGTTTAAAACGCCTATGAGATGCACTAGAGTCTTGATGCTCAATCATTGGTTTATGTTGGTTCCCGAATTAGTGAAGTTAGACATTTTAATCGGAGGTGAATTTATTTACTTTTGTTCTTCGCATCTGGTACATGTGGATGATTTCAACTGAACTATTGTGGCATTGTGCACATTATGCCTGCTCTAAAATGAAATGGGGTTACCAGTGTATCTGCATAGCGTTGATTCCCATATAAGTACTTTTTAAACTGCCAAGTGGCAAGAAATTTTATTTTGGTTTGTGAAATTCTAGAAGATTCAGGCGTTATTCTACATCATTGTAGGTCTAGTGTAGGACAGGATGGAGAACATGCAGTACGCTGAAGAGCTTGTCAGGGAGTTCCTCATATTCAGAGGATTTACTAATACACTTCAAGCTTATGAGAGCGAATTGCGTACTGATATTGGCAAAGAGTTTCAAGTAGATAAGATACTAGACCTAATCTTCTCAGTATATATTCCCAAATTTCAAGCAGAAAAATTAGTTGGTCTGCTCAGTTTCTTCAAACAGTATCTCTCATCATCATCTGAAGCAGCGCTAATTGGTACGTTATCTAAATTGGAGGCTTCAATTTTACGGTACTACATAGTTCATGCATTGCAAGTGAGAAGAAGAGACAAAGTAGCAGAATTTTTTGGAATGAGAGGCAATGAATTGCTGGAAAGATCCCATGATTGGACTCCATGGTTTGGTGCGTTTGCTTTTACTCCTTCTGTTGATCCCTTATGAACTACCAGTATGAACTTATGATGCTGAGCGGATGTAATGCAGCAATTCCATATATCAAGAATCCACACTTGGATCCAGAGTTTCGCATTTATTTCTCCAAGGAGTGGTTTGAGGCCATGCATCTTTCTGTGAGAAACTTCTTTTCTGAGATCTTCAATGGCAGTCATATCCTTCAGAAATATTTTCAAGTGTCTTTTTTTTTTCCCTTCTTTAAATTTGATATATATATATATATATATATATTTTTTTTTTTTCCTGTTATTTCTTGCCCCTTCATGTTTCAGATGCAATTATACATTCACAGGTACAGCATAATTTTCAGTTCTGTCCATATCAATTTGAATCTATAATGTTGTGCTCTAATTTTAGTAACTTCTGTTCATGGTGGCTGCGGTCAATCAAACTCTTATTGGATACGATGCATGTTTAGTTTTGATTCTAAAGCCTTCAGATTTGGTTCTGAAACATCCCGAGACATGAAGGCCACATCATTTTTACAAAAAATAAATCTTCCACTATCATTTCTCACAAAATCAATTCTCTGCAAAACACACACACAAACACAAAAGTGTTCTTTTCTTTTGCTAGATAATTGACCTTGAAAAAAATTACCATGTTAATGAGTTATTAACCTTTAGAGTTCATATTGAATGCTTTCATTTATTTTTAAAATGAATTTTGAAAAGTCTGACTATAGTATACCTTTTCTCAATTCTCACGAATTACTGTATTTATTCGACTGAGTGGATGTCCATCTATAATGTGAACAAACGGAGAAAATGTCACAAGTAAAGAGAAAAGAATATTATGTCGCTGATGAAACTTATCTTTTTGTCTATATTGTACATATAAACTTTTTCAAAGTATTTGTGATATAATTCTGTGTGTAGCAATTGCTAGTAAATGTAGGTACGGAACCTGTTTGTGTATTAAAAATACCTACCTTGTGTATGTTCTTTGTAATCTTAATTATTTTATTCTTTCACAAGCTTTCTTGAATACAGTTATTGTGAAGTTCATTTGAGCTTCATGGAAGGAAGTTATGGCCATTTTTATTTTTGAAAAGAAGGAAAATAAAATAAATTATAGGCTGATTAATTTAGGGATGTCTCCCTTTCATACTTTACCTATTTATTTCGTGTCTCCTGCGCCCTCCTTCCTGTTCTTTTCTGTACTTTATGACTTCATTTGATGATGCTCATGTTCTTAGTAATTTATCAATACAAGTTACTCTTTTTTTTTTTTTAATTTTAAATTGATGAGTGAGTTACTGCATTCGCCTATGAAAGATGACTAACTTTTTAATTTGGTCCTCCAAAGTGTCACTGTCTTAATTTAACATCTCAATATTTTTTGCCTGATTATTTTCATCCTTCAATTTATTATAGTCACAAGAACTAACTTGAGGGACGAAAATGATTGGAGGAAAATTATTGAGGGACTAAATTGAGAGAATTACACATTGGAGGACTTAATTGAGAAGTTAGTCATCTATCATGGACAAAAATAATAATTTACTGAAAATTAATTTTTAAACAATACTTATTAGTTTCTGAAAATATTCTTAACAAAGCCACGTCTACCTGCTGTACTGAAGATCAGTTCAGATATGAATGCTACCAACAGTCTCAAAAGAGATATCAGACAACTGAATCTTAAGTTGTCACAACTTCAGTCTTTACTTGAGGAGAAAGAGGCACAATTATGCCAGCTTAGGAGGTAAGGATTTTTTATTCAATTCTCTTGAGACTCTAAATATATATAAATTTTAGTGCTGCTTTAATTTTGATTGCAGTATGGAAGGAAGTAATGAATCGTCAAGCATCTTGCATGAAGGTATTTCCAGATTGAAAGATGCTCCACAAGTTTGCACAACAATTAATCCACAAATAGGTCAAACAGAGTTTAGCCAAGATTCTGTTGTTGCTGCGCCCAGAAAAATTCATTCAGAATTTATCAGCTCCAATTCTGGTGATGATTCAACTTTGCAATTGGATGACCTCTTGGGAAATGGCAAAACTTGTGATACCAGTCAAATAGGTCATGACATTCCCCATATAGGTAGACAGATACTTTAAGACCACTGCTTCTTCGTGAAGTGATATGAAGTAGTTTTGTCATAATCTTCTAAGCAAGTTAATAGCAACTTTGATAAATTCATGGATGGATATGTTCAAACTCCAGGAGGCAAGAACTATCATTTTTTAGATAAGTAGGCATCGGAGTGTAAAGGCAAGGATGGATAGTATTGGATCTCTCTAAGTTCAGAGAAGTATATGAAATTTTCCGAAAAAATGACTGATGCACACTGAAGAATGGTGGCATTAGTTTGATGCTGTCACTTGTTGTAACTAAAATTAGATAGCGTGAAGAAGAATAATAAGTTTTCTATCAAGGGTTAGTGGTAGATTCAGGAATCTATGTAAGAAACAAAAAGAGAACAGACATGTAAATCATGTTGATTGATATTGAATTGAATCAGTTTCAAAATGTATATCTATTAGCTTCCGATAATTGATATAAGGAAGTAATTAATTATTTTCTTCTTTTTCAGATTTGTTATTAAAATAAATAAATAAATTTGTAGGCTGCAGAGTGTTTATGTAGCCAACACCCAATCTCGATGAACTTTATCTAACATTTCAATCACACCTAATTTTCTGGATACTGCATCAATTGGTTTTTAGGTTGAGAAAGCAATCAATGAAAAATTAATTAACTACTGATCATATATATGAAAATGGAATAGTAATGATTAATCTTGTGGCAGAGAACAGTGGGGAAGTTTACCAGGAAGAGGATTTTCCTGAGGTCAAAGTAGAGCACCAGGTAAATTTGCTGGGGGAGTCATATCTTATGTCTGAAGTTTCATACTCTCCCTAATGGCTTTTGTTTCGTCTACCTACTGAGTCATCTTCTTACCATGTAACTTTCCTGATTATGCTAACTTTTATTGGAGTCTGTAATTATCAAATCACTGTGGCTTCTAGGAAACATTTTTGGGGCACACAAGTCCAATTAGCCGATGTCGCTTTTCTACATCTGGGAACAATATTGCCAGTGCTTCCCTGGATGGAACTGTCAGGTATTTTCTTTGGGAGTTGATTCAAAAAATATATTAAGATTGGGAACTAAATAGGGAAAATTAAATGGTCTTAAGTTAATTGATAGTTTTGATATCATGGCTGTAGTCATTTGCCACAACTTTAGAAATGTACTTGCAGAGGTTTATAAGAAGAGCACCACCCACATCAGGAAAGAAACTGAAAAAAAAAAAAAAGGATGCTTGATATACTTGCATACATATTTGTTAAGAAATAATTTTTTGTGTTTTCCATTGTCTCTTACTGAGTATTCTAGAGAACAGTCTGGCAGTCTGCAGTTTTTCTTAATGTTTATTAAACCTATATACTCATGAAAACTGATCTTGCTTTGCTTTATACATCTTAATAAAGGATATGGACTTATGATTCATCAACTCCAGTGTCTAGAAATGCAACCATCTACTGTGGCACAGAAATCTTGTCTCTTGACTGGGAGTGTAAGTCAGACCGCTTGGTATGTGAATTGGTTTCTCATGGAGTTATATGTTATTTCGTTGTATTGCTTGCATGATATTATAATTTCATTTAATTAAGTTTTTCCTATTGATTGAAGCTTCTGATAGGCACATCAGATGGGTGCATTAAGGCATGGAATGTGGATGCAAAGAGAGTTGTCTGTGACCTGAACACGACTGAAGCATTTCCAAGGTATCGCCTAACCTAACAATTTACTTTGCAGGTTTTGTGCTTCTCTTTTTGAGCCATTAAAATATTATATGTGGCTTTGCAGTGTATTGGATGTAAAAAGCAGCCCTGTGGAACCAATTTTTGTGTCTGCAGCAGCATCTGGAGGGTATTGATTCAATGTTTAAATCTTGAAATCCTTGTGGAGGTTTTAAACTAACTGAATGTGGTTGTTGGACCCTCTGTTTTAACACTTCTGCTTTCCTCAATTTTGTTGTGTATGTCATATTGTTTGGATTTGCAGGCCAAGGTGTTTCACCATGCTCAGGGTTCAAAGTTTTCAATGTTTATCCTTTCTGTTTGTTCATTTTTTAAAAAGTATTTCACATTTTAACAATTAATCATAAGCACAATCTTGTCTACGTAGTGCTGGTTCTAAAAACTTGGACAATCTGGGCTTTGCTTCACTAACTGTGTGGAACATGAAGACATGGAAAGCTATGGTATGAGCTTCTTGCTATGGAGTTCATATTCATATTTGCAAGCTGTTGTTTGTGTTTTTTAAGGTCATGTATAATTTTGCGATTCATGAAGACAGTTCTTCCCCTTGGAGAAGATCCACCAGCAATTACTTCTCTATGCTTTAATCACAATGGGAAGATTTTAGCAGCTTCTGCTATTGATGGAATGATTCACATGTTTGGTATCCTTTAATTTTTTTATTACTTCCCTGCATTGGTGTAGTTAATAATACACCTATGAAGTGAAATATGTTATTTTCCTTGTGCTTAAGATAATACCTCTTTCCTTGTTGTAAGTGCCAATTCGATGGATTTTATATGCTTTCTGGAAGTTCTTTACATGTAGGGGGATTATAAAAATTTTTTTTTTTTTTTTAGGGGGGGGGTGGTTGAAGGTTTATTGTTTAGTGATGTAAAATGGTGTCAAAAGTATGTTCTTGCAGAGGCCACATGGTTTAACGTTCATGTCATCCTTAAACTAGCTAAAGACATGTCTTGTGGTCTACAAATCACTGGCTGGCCTGCACATGATTCTTCTGTCAGTTCGATACTTTTTGGACCAGATGAGACTAGCATTTTTAGCTTGGGCTCTGATGGAAAGGTAAGTACTATTAATTCAATGTTTAGCCTGAAAACTAAGATACTATGTTATCTATTATTCCTACCTGTGAAATGATCTTTTCATTTTAGATTAGCGATTTTTTTTTTCCTGGTTAGATATTTGAATGGAGTTTGCAAAATCAAGGACAAATCCTGTGGTCAAGAAACTGTAATAGGTATGTTTTTTGGCTTGATACATATGTCTAGATTGATAATTTATTTATTTATTTATCTATTTTTTGTATTTAAAGATAAAGGTGTGGAATTGTATTAATGTTGGACAAATCAATTAGTGTACATGCCAAGATGCCAAAGATAGCTATATTAGGCACATGAACAAGAGGGATGACATAGAAAACTAGTCCTTCTCTGGGCAGCCCTTCTTTGCATGGATAATTGCACCACCATTCATTTACTATGAGTGTTTTAGTGCAAGGAAACCAATTCTTCTCTAATGGAAGCTGTAAAATTGGGTACTAATTATCTTGTTTGATACAGAATTTCTAATACAGAACTTTTTCTTTTTTTCGTACAAAATGCAGAGCTGATTTTATCGAGGGCGGTTCCCTCAATAACTACAGTAGTAGGTTAATCTGACTTCTGGCATGTAGTAGCATAAACCTCAAATAGTTGATACGTTTTACTTATTTGAAACATGAAAATAATGCCATATTGTTAGCAATTTACTATTTCATGATGACTAGGAATGAAACAGCGGTCCTCCCTGAGCCAATAAATGAACTAATGAAAGATTCTCCAATAGCATAGCTGAAAACATTTAGTCCAAGGGTTCTGTCTTACACATTTTGAACGTTTAAGTACAATTGAAATTTAGTTTTAATCACTATATAGAATACAAGTTATCAACTTTATCAATGTGATTCATGATCAAACATAATTGTTAGTTTGGTACTTCATATTAGAGAGCAATTTATACACTTGCCCCTCCCCCCCAAAAAAGAAAAAAGAAAAAAAAAGTAAATATAAATTAACTTTTATTACCGAAAATTATCTTGTATTTGAATGATGTAACTGACTTAATTGTAATGGTATAATGTTATATTTCAAGTAATACTAATAGTATAAAATAATATATAAACCATTCTTAACCGACGTGGATCATGTCTTCCTTATTGGTTGGTTTGATAATTTTAAGATGAAATAAAAGGTATTAGCTTTTGGATATGATAGGGCTGGGCTACAATTCGATAGACCAGACCAAACCCATCTGTGATGTGATAAATGTGCGGAATAACAGTGCATCACTGGTCTTTGTTCTTTTCTTTTGATTTCTTTGGAGTCATAAATGTGTCCCTCCCCTCAACCCCCCCTCTCTTTTTTTCCTTCTCTTCTCCACTTTTTTTTCCTCTCCTATGTTCGGACAGGTTTGAAGAGTTTACTCTCAACATGATGATCTTTTTCCCATTCCATAGGTTGCGTTACCCAGGGGATCTTAAATATTGCAAACCTGAGATGGCATTGGATGCTAACGGGAGGAGACTCTTAGTAACGTCCAGTTCAGTAAGAGCGCCCATATATGAGGTTCAAGTTTCTGACTTATCACCTTCCAACCTCCTTTTCAATATCAAATCCATTGATAGCGCACTGACCGGACCTTCTCTGTGGAAAGAGAATTATAATTTACTTGTCAACGTACTTGTTGGCATGTATCATTGGTCTTCATATCCTGGATTGAAAACTTATGATTACTTGCTAGGGAAAAATGCAAATACTTTCCATAAACTTGAGCCATTTGCAAATACCCCCCTTTAACTTTGAAAACCAAAAAATATCCTCCTCAACTGTCACTTTTCAGGATTTAAATTCTTTTATCAATTTCTTTGTTAACCCCGTTAACAAAAATGTTACTTTAAACTTTGTCCTTTGTCATGGAATACACTCCCATTCATTTGGAAAGAACAAATGACAAAATTTGAGCCTCTACTATTTCATTTTCGTTAACAAGAAAATGGATAGAAGGTTTTAAATTCTCAATCGTGATAGTTGAGGGGAGAATTTTTCGACTTTCAATGTTAGGAATGTTTGGAAGTAGTTCAAAGTTGAAAAGGGGTATTTGCATTTATCCCTATTTGTTTCATCCCTTCAGCTAAATGCTAGGTATGGTGATTTTACCCTTGTATGTCTTGCTGTCTTGTCCTAGGTTCAAGGTCGTCAAAATGGGTGGAGAACGCTTGCTCACGGTGCCTCTGTTACAACTGTGGATTGGCATCCCACCTTGCCCATTTTCTTGACTGGATCAGCTGATAATTCTGTCCGAGTAACATCTTTATCGTAGCTCATTGTCTAGAAGATTGTTTCATTCTTTCTTTAGTGAGCATTTGAGTACGTTGTATTTAATAATTATGTATTAATATGTTGGAGATATATTAATCTTCTGTTTGTATATCTTGGTCTTGAGCATTTCTATAAACCTGCTGGTCCTATGGACTCGAGTGTGTGAGTGTGAAGACAGAGAAGAAGCTCTGATCGGTGTCATTTCTTGTGTAGAAACTGATCATTCTTATTGATCAGCGGTTACCCACAACTGATGTGGACTCTTTCTTTTTTCTTTTTTTCATTGTACATTTTCCGATTCAGCAACTAGTTTTTTCTCCATTTCTTGTATATATTTTATGTTGCACCATTTGTACGCACTGCATAACCAATAATTCCTTCAAATATTCTTAGAATTAGAAGATTCAAGTGCTCAGCAAATGAATCATCTTTGTCCATTAAACGAGATATAATCATATGTAAATTATTTAGCTGTATATTTGACGCTACCTAGTAAAAAAAGAATTCAAAACTTTTATTAAGTGATATTTAGATTAGAAGATTTTGGTCTTGCCTTAGATGGACAGAGAAGTTCATGAAGAAAATTTTTACACTTGGTTTGGACCTTCAGTTCATGAGCTAAAAGAGCCAACAAATGCAGGAACCAAACTAAAATAGAGATTGGGTTGTCTACTATCTCAAAAACGTGCTACTTCCTGCTGCTGAAAGAATCTCCACCATCCGTGCAATTTAGCGCACAAGTGAGGCCATGATACTCAGAACGCACATATTCTCCTTCTCCCTTAATGTGATCTCCACCGTCCATTTCGAGCGATCTACACCGTCCAATTTCTTAGCTATTGAGCTTGCGTTTCGTCCTCCTTCCTCGGCCAAAATTTCTTGTTTCGTTAACGCGGAACTGTGGCATTCAGAACATGCAAGGAATTCTTCTTCGTTGAGGGTGACTTTGCAGACTGGGGCTGTTGATGGAAACTTTTTTTTTTCCTTTTCAGATTCCATTTATTCATCAAAGGAAGGCTTTTGTGTGTGTGTGTGTGTGTTTTTTTTTTTTTGGGATTCCATTTATATACCTGTTAAGCTAAGCACAGTGTATACCAAGAGCAAACCAAAAGGTATTTCAACTTGGATTACACAAAGCATACCAGAAGTTATTTCAACGATAGTGTATGCCAACATCGCAAATGGGACAAAGCAATTACACACACAACGGTTCTGAAACACAGCAAAAAACACCAACCAACATAAGGAACAAATTCAGCAAACCATAGATTTCAGGTTCAAGCCAAATCAAATTCATCTAACACAAGTTCAAGCCAAATTAAATTTGAACAATTTCGGAAACAACATCAAACACCAAAAATTTCAGAAACAACACTAAGCACCAAACACAATGCAAACAAATTTCAAAAACAACATCAGAAACAAATTCAGCTAACAACGGCAATGCCAAATGGAATTTCAACAATTTCAAAAATCACATTTCTGGAAGTTCAAACCAAATGAAATTTCAAAAATTTTGGAAACGCATGTTCGGGTTCGATTGCATCTTCAACGCGAAATGTGGTTTTGACGGAATTAGAAACGCGTCGGGATGATGAATGGCAAATCTGGTTTCACGAATTAGACGTTGGTGATCATGGACGAGGATTTAGAGGGAGTTCGCATGGAAGAGAGAGACTTTGCGTTTTAGGGATCAGGGATGAAGACTTCAACGCCGAGTGAGGAGGACAGAAAGCATGGTTTAATGGCTGAGGAAAATGGACGGTGGCGATCGCTTGAAATGAACGACTGGGATTGACGGACGGTTGAGATGAGACCAGCAGCACGAAGCAGTGCGTTTTTCAAGCAGTAGACAAACCGCATGCCCTTAAATGACATCATCTTCTGTTTTGCTAAAAGGCATCTGCTCCTTGTAAAAGTGCTTCTCAGAGTACATTGAGAGATATTCCTCAAATAAGGCCTGCAGGAATCAGTAAAATGTGCTACAATTATGTGTATCATATCATAATCAACAGGCTTGGTCAAGGGACTACTAGCGTGTTTGGCAGCGCGTTATAAGGAGGAAAATCACGTTTCTGCAACCTCTTTTATCCAAAAGTAACAAATTGTTGCTTCAGCCAAACTACGTTTCTTTTCTCCTAACGCAAAGCCAAACACACACTACAGCTATTGGTAATTCCTGTTTTGATTTGATCAATAACATTGTCTCATGTATGCTTATGCTATTTACTATTGTAACTATTTACTATGGCTTAGGATATGTTTGGCAATTGATGAAGGAATGGAATTGAACGGATATTAATAAAATATAATGGAATTGAATGGAATGGGGTGGAGCTTAACGGAAAATACTATTATTTGAGAGTTTTACGGGAGATAGAATGGTTTCATTTGACCATTGTTTAAAAGTTATTATAAAATGAATGGAATGAAATGAGTAAAAATTGTTTTCTTTCAATGTTACCCTTATAAATTGCTTTAGATAAAAAGTGTGAATAAATTTTTAAGACTCTTCTCATACTGCACAATAACTAAGTAAGAACATATTTCAATAATAATGATGATGTGATAAATTCACAATGCATGAATTTTATTCATATTATTTTTATGTTTGTACAAAACCAATTGGTTTGCAAATTAAAAATTGTCAAGATAATTAATTGTTATTTAAAATTTTTGTTATTAGCTATGAATTCTAAATAAGGTTAATGATGTAACACGCGTAGAGAAGAAAGTAGGGAGAGATATTAGAACAAAGAAGAAGAGGGAAGAAGATAGAAGAAAGGAGGGAGATGTAGAAGAAATAAAAGAAGAAGAGGAAGAAGGGAGATGGAGATGTAAATATTTTAAAAATATTTCTTATTATTCAATACTAGATTATGAATTAATACAAATGCAAAGACTTATATTTATAGAAACCTAATTCTAATCCTAATGAAAAATAACTTCTAATAATAAAAAATAAATATATAAAATCCTAATCATATTGAAAGTCGTATATCTAATCTTAAAATGATTAAAAACTAATAAAAACATAAAAAGAAATATTTTATTCACTTTTTTAGAATTAATGTTTTCTAGAACTAACAATTTTAATATATCTATATTAGGATTTTTATAATTTTGCATTAGTCAAATAAAGTTAAAAGGTAATCTTGTAATTTAAATATTTAAGTTTGGTCATTCCATCATTGACCCCCCAAATTGGGGGGATAAGAAAAAATGAGATTTGGATGGCTAGAAATGGCTTAGGAGGCCATCTCTTGCCATTTCACTCACCCTTAAATAAAACTTTTAAATAATGGTTTAAGTCCTAAATCCATTCTATCACATTCCATTCCTTCTTAAAAAATAATCCCAAACATATCCTTAAACATATAACTGATTCCCACCCCAACCCATAATCCTACTCAGTTTATTCATGATTATAATTACATTACATTACAGTATTGGTCAGACAAAATAAACACCGACTTAATTCTCCAAAACAGGTATTGTAAAGTTTCCTCACAAAAATCTTCAATTTTCAATCCAATCAATGCAATAGATAATATGACCATTTTAGCCTCTCAATCTACTGACTCTCAATTGGTCTATTTTATTTATTAATTAGATAATTATGGCCAATAGTGCTTATCAAGGAAAAGGAGTGATTTTATAGGAGAAGAAGTAAGAAAAAAAAAAAAGCCTATTTGATTGCATGATCAAAAAGTAGGAGTAAAAGTAATATTTCTTATAATGTTTATTATGTTTTAATTATCATTATTTAACAATGTCTTTTTTATTATTTCTTTTAAAATACATATATGAAAGTCATTTTTCATTTATTTCATTTACATTTTCATTCTCTTTTTATTTTCATACCTAATAATTCTTATACACAAATGGCCTGTAAATTTATGTTCCTTTTTTGTATAAAAAGTGGCTCTAAGAGAGAAAAAGTACCTGAATGGGTTTAGGATTTAATGGGTCTAACTTTTAGTTAGTTTCTCTTTAATAAAACTTCGTTCTGAGAGGGTTCAAACTAAAATTAAATGTTTTAAAATCATGTATCAATCATCAATAGTAATGTAAAAATTCTTATAAATATGTAATAAATTTTTATTAATTTATACATTAATTTTAATCATTAATTTAAAATCTAAGAGTGATTATTTCTTTCTCTTACATAAAATAAAAAATGTGTATAATGTTTTGTATAAAGCTATAACCAATACTAATTAACCATTGCACATTCAAGTGTTAATTTACTAGTGTTTACAATCAAGCTCATTAGAAGCTAGTTCTTTTTTTTTTCCCCCTCTTTTTCTTTAAAGTGTTGCATAAAATATTTTTTTATTTGTTTTTTTTTTGGTTAAGAAAACGAGGATTACCTTGCAGCCATTGAATTTCCTTAGCAATTTTGCCATATTTATTCCAATGGAAAAGTCATGATCTAAAATTTGATTACCATCACCACATTCCCATCATTTTGGCCATAACATATTAGCTCAACTAAACAACTTTTTAGGAAGCTGGTGTTCCATAAAGTTCTAAATTCCTTGCAAAAGAAGTGGCATCAAAGTTATGAATTAATTTGGGTATCAATGAAATTTTTTTTGATAAGTTACATGACAAATCTAGCATACTTAGAAGATGTATATCAGAAAGACTATATGGGATTATTCTAAAAGAATTCCTGTGATAGATTAAGAAAATTAAGGGATTTCAATCATCCAATAGTGAAAGGAATATTTTCAATTAGCTTGTTTCTTAAAATGTTTCATGAAACCAAACTAATCTAAATTATTTTCTACTTCAATATTACATATTCATTTGAGTATATGAGATTAGTTGGTTGCAAAGAAATGATGAATTATGTAGAAATTTCATCAAAATACACCATACATACTAATGCACACCATGTGCTTCTTATAATGTAAAATAGAAAAAAGGGTAGATGTGTAGTGAGGAATTCTAACAAATGAGAGAGAATATCTATTGGCTTGGTTGCATTCTGATTTAAGTGCATCTCTTAGCTGGCACAACTTTCTCTTCTTGAGACAACTTAAACAATTGTAAGAGCGTAACTAAAAATGCAACATCTTTACAAATATTGCCTGCAAGAATCACTAATTAGAAAAGTGCATAATAATTATTGTGAATCAATATATATAAAGCAAGATAATAATAGTCCTATGGCTCTTTCTAATAGCACAAAAATTTCACTTATCTCGATAAGTAATTGATTTGTTAAATAATCATAAAAATGTACATGAACTTTTGAATGAAATTATAACTGATATAAAAATCATCAAATTGCATAGTCAAATGGACAATTTATATGTTCATTTACTAGTATTTATAACTAAGTGCACTACATGATTTGTTCTTTTTTCTCTAATTTTTTTGTTTTGAAAAAATTTGGATTAGTGGATTACCTCGAAGCCATTTAACCTTCTTTGTAGCTTTGCTATATTTAATGCCATAAGTACATAGAACCAATTGTATATATCTCTCAAGAACATGAAATAAGCATATCTCAAAGACTTGTTCAAACATAATAAGCCACAAATTCCCCAAAATCCAACAATAAATCCAAGTGCCATGCTGATGTAGAAGCCATGATTAATAATCTGATTGTCATCATCATTGTCATTCCCATCATTTAGGCTATCATATATTAGCCCATTTGGATAATTTCTTGGAAGGGGTGCTCCACAAAGTTTTGGATTCCCCATAAAAGAAGTGCCATCAAAGTTTTGTATTTGGGTGTCTTTTGGAATTGCTCTTGATAACCTATTATATGCCAAGTCTAGCATACTGAGACAATTTAATTTAGAAAGAGTTGATGGAATTATCCCAAACAATAAGTTTCCTGATAAATCAAGAACTTTTAATGATTTCAATTGACCAATAGAGGAAGGAATATATCCACCCAACATGTTTCTTGAAATGTTTAAGAAATGCAATCCAATAAGATCTATAATCTCGTATGGAATTTCTCCTACAAACTTGTTACTTGAGAGATTTATTATTTTCAACAATCCTAAATTACTTTTGTACTTTGAATTTTTTCTTTTCCATGTGACCATTATATTGGCATCAAAAACTACATACCAATGTGTAGAATTGATGAACATTGAATACTAAAAGTCAGTAGTTGAATTTAGGCATGTTTGACTAGCCATAGTAGCAAGCCTCTTGACACATCTTGGTATACTTCCTGAAATATTATTATGAGAAAGGTCTAATAATTGAAGTAAAGCAAGGAAACAAGTATTCATTAGCATGGCTCCATAGAATTGATTGACTTTCAAAATAAGGATAGTCAACTTCTGAAGTTTGTCTCCAATCCACATTGGTACTAGCCCAAATAATTTGTTATAACCCACATCAAAAATTGCCAACTCTTTGCAATTACTTAAGGATAGAGGAATCTCCCTAGTTAGATTATTGTTGCTTAAAACTAAAACTCGAATATTAATCAGTAAAACCATTGATGTGGGAATCTTTCCAAACATATTATTATTATCCAAATTGAAAAAGGTAAGTGATTTGAAGTTCTTCCAACAATTTGATAGTTCAAACAAATGATTATTTGAGAGATCGAGAAAAGGCCATATTATTGGCTATTTCTGTGCAAAGGAGCAAACTTGAATATGTGAACTTATTATTATTTAGATGCAATATGTTAGCTACTAATAAAAAGGAAGGAATTTGGCCAACAAAGAGATTTGAGCTCAAATCTATTTCTAATTGTAGAGAAATAATTTTTTGCAAATATGGAATTTCACCTCTGATTTTGTTATAAGAGATATTTAAATATACCACATGAGCAGAAAGGCTCCAAAACCAATAAGGAATTGTGTCAAAAATTTGAGAACTCGATATGTCCAATGAATGGTAATCCTTTTGAGTGCGAAGTCACATTGAAAAATAAGGACCCACCTTGATAGAATTTAAATATATATTCTTCAATTGGAATGGGGCAACCTAGTCAGCACTAATGTTTAGGATAAGTGCATTGGAAGACAAATCCAAAAGGTTTAATTTGAATAGGTTGGTGAAATGAGCTTCCGTGATCAAACCTTCTAAGGAGTTCCCTCTAATGGATAAGCTTTCTAACTCAGACAATTGTCTAATACTTTCAGGTAAAGTTTCACTTAATTGGTTGTCATCAAGTTCCAAAATCTTCAATGATTTTTGTGTACATTGTAGGAAAGTTGGAACAAAATCTTGAAGTTGTTCACTCAACTTGTTGTAAGATAGATGTAATTCACGTAAACTACATATATCCCAGGAAGATGTGGGCATCGCATCATGAAGTTAGTTGCTAAAGAGGTCAAGAATGGCTAAGCTACTTTTATAATTCAACAACCAATTAAATATTGAGGACATGAGGTTATTGCAAGAGATATCAATGATAGCAAGAGAATGAGAAATGTTGATGGTGGAAAAAGACAAAGGAGCAACATTGTTAAAAAGATTGCAATTAGTTAACATTAATTCTTTTAGAAGAGGAAGATTGCTTGTCAATTGTAGCCAATTGTTTGCATTAGCACTAAGGTCCATGCTCCAGAGTTTCAAAGTAGTCAAAGATGAGGAAAGATAAGAAACTCACTCTAAATTAGATCTTAAATAGGAGAGGCTATTGTCAATGTAAAGATATTGCAAGCAAGAAAGATTGTGAAGTTGATGCAGTATTACACCATGAAAATTGTTGTAATTGAGGACAAGATGTTTTAAGCGTGACATGTTCAAAAGTTGAGTAGGAAATTCACTGTCAAGATTATTTCCACCAAGATCAAGATATTGCAAATGGGTAAGATTCCCAAATTCATTGGGGAAGTTTCCTTTAAACCCACAATTTGATAGGTTGAGTGTAATGTCCAGTTTTTGTTAAACGACAAAAATGGGTGTGTTTTCAAAGCAAGTCCCCGAAACGAATTAGTTAAGGTCCCGAAAAATTTGAGTAATATTATAGCCTCCTAAAAAATGAGAATTGTAGCCTCAGACAAAAGGAAAAATGAAGCTAGAATAAAGAAATAAATGTTGACGGAAACCTTAGGAAATATAATGGCATTTTCGTAATTTCGGGCAAATTTTGGAATTCACACAGGAGGGCTTTTTAAACAAAAGTTTTGAGTTCTCCAAGGTTCTCAGAGGCCCTAAAAACCATAGGAAGCCTTGGGATAGTTAAATCTCCTCCGGTGGACATTTTCCAATGTCGGTGTGCTCGAACTTTGACGGATTCGTTCGGAAAGGTTTTAGCTCCAATTTGAGTGATTCCAAAGCCATTTTTCTTAATTAGGAACCTAAATTTTATAATGGAAAAGATGGTTCTCAAAAAAAGGATCTGAAATGAAGGAGAAACGAAAATGCAAAGTAGGAAGGGCAAACTTAGAATTTTTTAAAAAGTCACTTTTCCCTACCTATATATATATATGATGCCTCACACTTGCCCTCATTTAACTTCAGAAAATTTAGCCCCAAACTAGAAGCAAAACCCTAAGGGAGAGGCACCCAAGAGAGGAAGAAGAAGGAGGAAGAAATCCAAGCTTAAGGTATGTTTTCATGATGTTTTTCCTTGCTTTTCTTCATCTCCACCACCTCTCCTTTATACTCCTTTCTTTCCTTGGATTAAAATGATATTTATAAATCTGATTCAAGGGAGATATTCAAGGGAAAGTTCGGATTTGAAGAGAGGAGCTTGGAAAAATCAAGATTCAAGCCAAACTAAGCAAGGAAATAAGGTAAAAATGCATCCTATGATTGATACCTTCCATGGCCTTTCTTCTCCATTTCAGCCCACATGTGTTCTGCCCTAGGGAGTTAAATTTCAAGCCCAACCAAGCATGATTCTTAGGTATTTGATGGAGAGAAATAAGAATATGCAAAGAAAACTAAGAAATAGGCATTAGAAATCAAGATGCAAAATCTAGGGTTTTAAGTGCACATTCCAAATTTTGAAATTGTATGATGATTTCTAGGTCTAAGTAAGAGTTTAAATGAGTTCTTGAGACACCTAAGATACTCCCCACAAGCTTCTTCCTTCAAGAAAATCAAGAGAACTCCAAGAAGCCCAAAGGAAGCCTATGTCTCAGCCTAGGCTTGTTGGTGTAGGTAGGGGGAGTTTTAAATTTTTCTAAGGCCATTCTTGAGTCATATTTGATGAATGAAGATGAAAGGAAGCCTTGGAAAAATTTTAGAACTCATGAAAAATGATTTGGTGCCTTAGGTTCTATAATATGACCTAAAGAAGCAACATGGTGCTAGGCCTTTTGTCTTAATGATGTGATGATTTCAAGAGGTTTAAAAAGGGTCAAGAATCATATTTGATAAGAAAGAATGAGGCCTAGAAATCATTTGAGGGGTGTTGCTTCATTAGGTGTAATTATGGACCATAATAAAGTCTATAGAGTCATCTAGTGGTTCATCAAGTTATGTAGCCTTAGAATGTGTTTCATGAACCTAATTGGCTCCCATAATTTGTATTTAGGCCAAGAGAAATCATCTCCACCAAATTGTGGGTGTGTGGTAGAAAGAGAAGGCTTGAAAGCTAAGGAAAAAGTATGTGAAATTGTGCAAGGTAGCTGATAAACACTATTTTCATATGTTTTATTCCTCATAACTTAGTCATTTTAATGATTAAATATGACTCTAAGACTTCAATTAGAAAAGATTTTATTTTAAGTGGTCATTTCTATATTTTAGGAATTTATTTGCAAATTATTGATTTTTAATGCTTAAATTTATCTTAAATAATTTTTGTGGATATCACTATTTGATTTTTCTCACTTCTTTGTGCATAATTTTAATATATAATTGGAGTTTTGAGTAGAAAATTAAATTGAAGAAAAAGAGAAGAGACTTGGAAGCACAAGCAAAACAGAGCCATGCATGGGATATAAGAAGGAAAGTAAGAAGGAGAAAAGCATGTGGAAAATGCATGGAAAATATTTGGAGCAACAAATGAATGAAGAGCTGAAAGATGAAGCAGCAAACTATGAGCTGAATGATGAAGAAGAGACATGAAGCTTACAGCTTGAGTTGAGGAAGAAACGAGATGGTGCAGTAGCTCTTAACTTCATGCACTACAGTAGCTCGAGAAAAGCAAGCTGAAAGAGAGAGAAGCAGCTGGGTAGAGAAGAAGCGCAGAACCAAACGAAGCACGAGGGAGCTCAATGCTGTGTAGAATGAAGAAAGAAATAAACAAACACGTGGGTGGCAGCATGTAATTCATTGAGGTGCAGAACCTGTGAGATGTTAACGTGGGAAGAAGCGAACTGAAGCTGGAAGAAGCCTCGAGCAAATGGAAGGAGAAAAAGACACCAGAAAAGAGCTGAGTTGCATGGAAGAACAACGCTGAACTGGGCAGAACGTGGTGAAGAAGGATGAGAAGACGCTAGCTGGAGAAGAAGAAGATAATCACGAGTTGAAATAACGTGAAGAAAGATGTGGAAGAAGCTTTGAGTTTTAACGTCAGAGAGAAGTAAGAAGTAAATAACGTGGAAACCATGCTGAAGCTATCTCGTGAACTCACATTCATGCAAACAGAGAAATCGACGTGGAAAGGAGAAGCTTAAGATGAGTAGAAGAGACGATGGATTAGAGCTTGCTTGGGACGTGAAATACAAACGAGCTGAACTTGAGCAGAACAAAGGCAAACGCTGGAAGCCAACATGAAGAAGCTACGGGCAAGGAGCAGCAGAAGGAATCACGTGGAAAATTTACATGAAGAAGAGCTGCAGAAACAGTAGAAGGAATTCATGTGGAATACGTAAAAGAAGAGCTGCATATGAGACAAGAAGCTACGCCTTTAACGTGAGCTGAACGAGTTAAACGCAGGAACTGAAAAGAAGAAGCATGGATGAATTTTTAATATTACATTCTAGTAAGTCAGATGGGACCCACTCTCATACACACATCCATGCAGCATAATACGCACGAAGAAGCTGGCGTTTATAATTTGCTGAGCATGTGATTCATTAAAAAGCACGTGAAAGGGAGCAGATTCCATCGTCCAGACTTCATCCCATCTCACGCCTTTACACTACATTCACGTCTCCATATCCTAGTCCATTCATAATTCATTCATACCCTGATCCATTCGCACAGCCATCCACTCACGTCTCTACAAGTTGTCACGTCTCCATGTCTTCGAAACCCCTTGCCTATTTAAAGAGACACCATTCCATCCAACCACTCAACCATCCATTCCAATCATTCATCCATTCCATCCAACCACTCATCCACTCCATTCCATCATCCAACATCCCATGATTTTCTAATCCATCTTGAGGCTAGCTAGGAGGAAGCCTTTGGAGAAGCTTGAATCCATGGATGAACATAGAATTTTGGCTAAGAATTTCCTTATTTTTCCTACACTTTTTCTCTTTCATTTATTGTCTTGGTTAAGTTATATTTGATAGGGAATTTGTGTAATTATAATTAGTGGCTGGTTAGACACTAATTAGGGAACTTTTTTGTTGATTAATTGATCTGATTAATTTTAATATTATCTGAATTCCCATGTATGCTTCGAAGGTGTTCGATAAAATACATGAGTGAAATTATGTGCTTAAATATTTAATGTGAGGATTCCTTAATGTTTAGTTGGTTAATTAAATATTTAGGATGATTCAGAGGCTAATCAATTAGTTAATCAATCAAATTAAGTGTTCAAGATCTTAAAGACAAGAATTGACAATTTAATTTGGATGTGAGGTTTCAATTCAACATTATATCGTCAATCTCTTGAATCTTGAGTGGTTACCCAAGATAATTTGTTATGAACACGATTAGGAACTCTTAGGCCAGAAATAATCACAATTAGATTAGGATAAGGATAGTGGATACCAAGGGATGAATCCAAAGCTAGTCACAAGCCCATCTTTCACCCATAATTCATATAATTAGGTAGCAGTTAGTCATTTTAATTCAATTTAGTTTTTGCTTAGTTTAATTAAATCAAAACCCCCTTAGTTTAGGAATTTTTAGAGTCTTTTAATATTTGGAAAACTCAATTAAACATTGAACGCCAATTCCAAGGGAGATGACCTAAATTGTGCCATTAGCTACATATTTTATCAACCTAGTATTATTTTGAGGGTTGTGCGACGATCCACTCAGTAGCTCTCTCCATCTTCTCTCATGCATGAATGTGTGTCTAGCTTGTTTTAGAATGTGTGTATGTGTATTTTTAAGCTTTGAAAAGTATGCTAGCATGCCTTTACATGTCATTATCCTTGATGCCATATTATGTCTTAAATGAATCCATGATGCTTGTATGAGTTTGCTTGAGTGTGGAGAGGCCAAGAACTCTTCCCTTGGGTGAGGATGAGCCAAGAACCCTCGAGCTTAGTTGAGACAAAGGAAAGAGTCTCTCAAAAGCAAAGTGGGCTCCTAAGAGTATGGTTAAGTCCAAAATGCTCAAGAATGGGTGAGGCAAGTCCAAAATCCATGAGGAGAAGTGTGAGGCCAATCCAAACACTTTATGAGCTCTTGAATGATTTGTATGAGTTGTTCACATGCCAAGTTTGCTTATAAAATGTCCATGGCTTTTATTTTCTCCATGTATGCATTTGTAAAGCTTGCTTTGCACATATTATGTGTGATTGAATGAGAGATGAGCTATTGGGGTTCTTTGAATCTTATCCCCTCCTCTCCAATGATCTAACATGCTGGGTGGACTAAGTACTTATGGTGAAGGGAGCCAACAACCATAAAGAGCAAGGATTGACAAGTTTATGTATTATTTTGCCTATTTTGGGACCATAATGATGGTTCATAGTGTATATGATGTTGTATATGTACCATGAACCTTGAGACATGTGTAAATATACTATTATATGATGTTTAGATGTATGAAAATGATATATGACCTATAGCACTTATTTTGAGTATGTAAGGTCAAAGTGTACAATATGGAACTTTGATGAATGTATGCATAAGTGTGGGTTGAATGGCCAAAATGAGATGCATGAGTTTTGGGACCATTTGGGCAGCTTACACAAGTCCCAAATGTGCTTTTAGACTTGCCCAAAAGGTGCCACAACCAAGGGAAGGCCATTTGGCAAATTTGGTACCTCATATGGAGCCAAATTTGACTATAATGGAACCCTATGTCACTTTTTGGCCAAATGATTTAGTCTTAATCTGAGACTTGGCATGCAATTAGTTCTCATTGAGAGATTTCTACGAAGCTAAAGATCATAATTTTTGAAGGTCTACAGAATATTTGATGGTTTTTCAAAGTTGGCAAAATTCATGTTTCTGGTTTGCTGCACTATTTATTTGGTCCGAAATTGTTTTATGTCACCCTAAATTCAAATGATGTCCAATTGCCATGAAATTTTGTACAGAGAAACTAAATAATCACAGTGACTCATTCCAACTAGAAGCACCTCATTTGAAGGTCTAGAGAGGGAGATATGAATTTTTGAAGTTTCTGTCCAGTATCAATAACCTAGCCTGACCAGAAGTACTGTTCTATCAATTTCTGAGACCTAGGCTTGATGAACTAATCTAAAGATATTTTTTCCCTCTAGTTAACATCTATAGTTTTCCATATTGGTATCATTTGCATGGATTGGATTTTTGTGGAATTAATTGGACATTTTTTAAATTCATATCAGTAAATTGTGACAGCACCAGGACTCAGTCCGACCTCCAGACAATTTTGCGTGTCAAACGCTCTATGTGTGGGATGTTATTACTTGTACATATTTTTAGAATGAAGTAGACATCCCAATAATTCCAGAATGACCAAGATTGCATGATTTCAATTTTTCTAAATTTAGTTATGATTTTTCAAAATTTGCCCAGAATTGAGGCCAGTGCTGGCTGAGAATGAATACCCATTTTCCATGTCTCTTTTCGGTTTCTATGAGTTGTAGGTATGTTTTTGTGATACAAAGGAGTTGTAATAATGTAATTAAATATGAGAGGGTATAGTATGAGTTCACCTGGTCCACGTGACACTGAATGGATTTTTAGATATGATGACATGCAAATAAAAGTCCAAATCTTCATGCTTCCTCTATGAAAATTATGTGTATGTGTCATGATAATTATACTATTCAAAGGCATGAGATGAGCTAGAATTATGGTGTTGCATTGAGATATTTCAAGTGAGTTAAAGAACCAATGAATTGTGGAATGTGCTGGGTTGTATTAAAAAAAATCTCACTAAGATCCAAGTAATTCAAATAATGTAACTTAGCCAATGATGGACTTATTATACCTGCTGAATATTGTGTGTAATCATCATCTTCCTTATTGTGAAGATCAAGCTTAAGCACGTTACTTGCTCTGTTATTGCATGAAACACCGTCCCATTTGCAGCATTCATATTAGTTCTCTCCACTTCCCCATGAAAAGGGTCATCCACTTGCATCTATAAATCCCTGTTTTAGAGAAAGCAATGCTTCCCTTTCCTTCTCTATGCACAATAGTCCCATGCTCATTGACATGTGCACTAGAAACAAAATTCATCATTTTCCCTCTTTTGAAACAATTTTAAAAATGCACCCCACATCAATTTTCTTATCGCATTTATAATACATCCAATGTACGTATACCTTGCATGTTAAAATCCAATGCAAAAATGTTATGTGGTTTTAAAACTTGTGTTGTCATATTAGGGGGAAACTTTGATTAAAGTATATTTGCTTATTCAATATTATTATATGTAATGCAATAATCAATAATTATTAAATAAACTATTTTTGTTATCATAATTTGAAAAATATAATTATTTAGAGTGTTAGATTCTCATTTCTTTAAATAATTAGTACAAGACTTATGCCCTATTTCATATGCATCCAGAAAAGGAAACAGAAATTGATTCTAGTGCTTGAAAGTGTTTGGTTAGTAGAAAGGAAAGCTATAAAGGAAACTCCATTATACTGTGTACTTTCTTATCCATAGCGCAAGACATTTGCAATTTTGGCAGCCAAAACATGAAATGCCTTTTTGCCCATCTTACCCATATTGTTGAAGGAAAGTGATCTTCAATTTGCCACCATTGTCCCCATGGCAACCACTGTAACCATTGCCTTGGCCATCACCTATCTCTACTTTGATATCCTGCTTCTTCTTGTTCTCTCTCTAGTTTTGGCGTTTAGGCCACAATAGCAAAAGATGACATTTACAACAATCAGAAATAGGGTCTGCTAAAGGTAAATACTAAAATATTAAAAAATATACAAAATATTTGTGTGTGAATTTAGTTGGCCCTCATTTTGTGATTTACGGTGATCCTTGTAGACATTCAAGTTTTGTTGTAAAGATGATCTAACGACTACTAGGGATATTAGTTCATTGGATATTTAGCATTGGACTGTGAATAATATTGCTACTTTTTTGTGTAATTTAGGTAAAATTATATTTTAGCCATTAAAAATTTTAAAATGTTTTGATTAAGCCCTTGAAGTATTTTAAATAAGTCTTTTAAAAATGTCTAAGCTTTATAATTATTTTAAAATTTACTAGTATTTGTTTTCTACTATAAAATAATTTGTTTTATTTTGATAAGCATTATTTTTAATTCCACATGCTTTAATTATTAATTAATAGGGATTTATTTGAAATTAAAATTTTTAGGGGCAATTTTATCATCGTCCAGAAAAAATTATAAAAATCCTTTTTTTAATTTTTTTGGAAAGGGAAATTTTGTTATTTATTTCATATCTTTTTATTCCTACATTATTTTTTAAATTTAAGAGTACTTTGGTCATTTGTTATCACTTACTTTTCATTCCATCATTATTTCAATCCTAACAAATAGATAAAGGGAAAGACATTCCTTTTCTTTCTTTTGATCATATCAAACACAATTGATTTAATTACATTCTACCTTTCCTTTTTATTTCCATAAACAAGAATTTTATGTACCAAACGAAACTTAGGATTGAATGAAACAATATCTATTATTCTTCGAGGCCTATGGCTATGGTAGAGTTATAATTTTATATGTATGTATTGGTTACAAATATTTAATTTAAATATTAAAATATTTAAAGGTTATAGTTATTCAAATAAATATATTTGAATATCTCCTACAACCTTTTTATTTGTAAACACATATGTGAGGTGATAAATGTTGTCATTGAAATTCAATTATCAATTTTTTGATTGAATATTAAATGAATGATGTGAAAAATGTTTATCTAGTAAGGGTGAGAGATTTCTCATCATGAGCTAACTTTTGAAAGTCTTCCACTCTTGCTATTCATGTGTCCATCAACGATGGCAACCTATATTCTAATTGATTGATCGATGTACTTTATTTTCAGTCTCAACATGCAAGTGCAACTCAAAGTGAAGTGATAAATATTACCATTTCACATTCAATAATTAATTTTTTGAATAAAAATTAAATGAATCATGAAAAAAATTCTATCTAATCACAATGAGAATGATCCAACTTTTCAGAGTCTTCCACTTTTCCTTATTCTTGTACTGGTCAACGACGGCAAACTATATAAAATCATTCAATTTGGTCATTTTATAAATATATACTTTATACTAATTGATTGACTACTTAATATTTTACAATGCGTGGAATGGACACCTTAACTTGAAAAACAAGGTGAGTGAGTAATTGATATTCCAATTTAACTTTGAAAATCATATTGATTCAAAATTGTTGATCGTGACCAGTATATAAATTAAATTAATATAAATTAGTTTAATCTAACAAATCTACCAAAACAAAGTCCCTTAACCTAATGCAGCATATATATATATATATATATATATATGTATATATATATTATCTACATAACCAATATCTTTAGACAATAATTTATACAAGAAATAATCCCTGTCAACATTTGAGAAGTTTGGAGAAAATTGTCCATCAATCCTTAAAATCTCTTTCGGCATTTTATATTCAACTCTTCACTATTAATTTTTGTATTTTTCTTAAGCCACTTAAGTCAAGCCAAGGGCTTTCTGAGAACATTCATGAACCTCTTCTACCAAGTAATGTCATTCTATTTTATTTTTTAAGGGCAACACAGATGATTGATCATAATTTTTGTTAATTTGTTTGTAATATCTATTTGACTATATCTAACAGCTTCATTTAACATTGTTTTTTTCTCTTTAGCCAAGAATTATTGTGTTTGTTTATCTATATTTTGATTTATAAATAATTTTGATTTAACAATAATTGATTAAATCAATTTAAAATAAAAGTGATAAAGCTCATGTGAAAATGTTAGATGAAAACAAAATTGTAGTCCACCTTTATCAAGGATAGAGCATAAAGCAAGGTGGTAGAAGCATGGAGGAATCCATCATTAAATACATACAAGTTAGCATGATGCTTGTTTCATTGGAGGTTTTACCAAATTCAAGGAGTAATAATTGCAGATGGGAAAAAGTAAAATTGGTATGACCAAACCAACTAAGTGAAAGAAAAAAATTTGAGTGTCCTTGGGAGCATGTGATACAATCAATGGAGGATTGGGATCCTCTCGCCCTGTTTGGTATGCATCTAGAAAGGGAAAAGGAAACTGATTCCCATGTTCAAAAGTGTTTGGTTAGTAGAAAGGAAAGTTACAAAGGAAAGTCTATTATACTATGTACTTTCTCATCCGTAGTGCGAGACATTTGCAATTTTGGCAACCAAAACATGAAATGCCCTTTTTGCCCATCTTACCCATACCATTGAAAGAAAGCGATTTTCAATCTTCCACCATCATCCCTATAGCAACCATTGTAACCATTGCCTCGATCGCCACCTATCTCTACTTTGATGTCCTTCTTCTTCTTATTCTCTCTCTAGTTTTGGTGTTTAGGCTACAATAGCAAAAGAGGACATGTGCAGCAATTCAAAATAGGGTCTACTAAAGGCAAATACTAAAATATTAAAAAATATATAAATATTTGTGTGTGTATTTTGTTGGCCTTCATTTTGTGATTTGTGGTGATCCTTGTAGACATTCAAGTTTTTTTGTAAAGATGATCTAACAGTTGGAGATATTAGTTTATTGGATATTTAATATTGGATTGCAAATAATACTACCACTTTTTTTTTGTGTCATTTAAGTAAAATTATATTTCAGCCATTAAAAATTTTAAAATATTTTGATTTAGTCCTTAAAGTATTTTAAATAAGTCTTTTAAAAATTTCTAAGCTTCATAATTATTTCAAAATTTACTAGTATTTGTTTTCTACTATAAAATAATTTGTTTTATTTTGATAAGTATTATTTTTAATTCCACATGCTTTAATTATTAATTAATAGGGATTTATTTGAAATTAAAATGGGGCAATTTTATCATCGTCCAAAAAATATTATAAAAATCCTTTTGTTTTTGTTTTCTTTGTAAAGGGAAATTTGGTTTTTGTTTTTCATATCTTTTTATTCTTATATTATTTTTGTAATCTAAGAATATTTTGATCATTTATTATTACTTACTTTTCCTTTCATCCTACCAAATAGATAAAGGAAACACATTTTTTTGTTATACCAAGCATAATTAATTCAATTATGTTATGAATCCATCCATTATGGTGGATGTCCTTTTAGTTTTTAAACCCCCAAATTCATTGAAATGTATGTTATAATCATATTCTTTATGTAATTCTTTGTGTGAATGATCATCTTCTTCAAGAATTGTAACTACTTCGTTTCAAGAATTGTAACTCTTCTTCTCATATTCCTCCAAGAATGTGTAACTCTTGGGATATTGATTTCCCACATTTATGCCCTATTTTATGGTATATTATTTTACATTTAAGATGTGACCTTTTGGAGTTATAAATTTGTACCTATAAATATGCATCCTATTTGCATTGAGAATGAGAAATAAAAAATTTAAGAAGCATTTCTCTTATTCTATATTTTCTCTAAATCCTTTCTTCTCTATCTCTTGAATTGTTTTAAAAATACATTATCAGCGCGGATTTGCTCTTAACCATTTGAGCAAGAAAGGTAAGATCTTTCCATCTTACTTGTTAGTTTTTCTATTAGTTTTAGTCTATTTTAATTATCATGTCAAATCTTATGAAACTTGAATTTGTGGCCCTTGATCTTTCGAAAAAGAATTATTTGTCTTGGATTTTAGATATTGAAATTCATCTTGATGTAATGGGTCTTGGAAATACCATCAAAGAAGGAAACAATGAATCAATGCAAAATTGCACTAAGGTGATGATTTTTCTTTGTCATTACTTCCATGAGGGGTTAAAATCTAAATATCTTACAGTAAAAGATTCACTTTTACTTTAGAATAGTTTGAAAGAGAGGTATGACCACCATAAAACTGTTATTCTTCCAAAAGTTCGTTATGACTGGATGCATCTACGATTGCAAGATTTTAAATCAGTCAGTGAGTATAACTTTGCAATGTTTCGTATTAGCTCTCAATTAAAATTATATAGAGAAGTAATTACTAAAAACGATATGTCAGAGAAAACTTTCTCTACTTTTCCTGTAGCAGCAATATAGAGAAAAAGGGTTTGAAAAATACTCATAGTTAATTTCATGCCTTCTTGTAGCTGAACAAAATAACGAGTTATTAATAAAAAATCATGAAGCCCATCCAACTAGTTGTACTCCATTCCTTGAACTGAATGTGACAATGATTAATAATAATGGACAAGAATGTGGTCGTAATCATGGTCTTGGTCAAGGCCGTGGATGTGGTCGAGGAAGAAATAGTACTCTTTATCATAAGAATATTGCTTATCACCAGAAATGCAATAAGAGAGAAGAAAAACAAGGAAGCACAAGTGGACAAAAGAAATATGTGAAGAATTCAGAAAATTCATGCTATCATTGTGGTATGAATAGACATTAGTCACATACCTGTCGTATAGTAAAACACCTTGTTGATCTTTATCAAGCATCAATGAAGGAAAATAAGAAAGGTGTTGAGACTAATTTTGCTAATCTATATGATGATTTTGCCAATGATCCTATAAATATTACATATTTAGATGTATCAGTATGAAATTTCAAGTATGAGTTTTATAATATTTCTTATACTTTTGTTTTGTTTAATTTTAGAAAAATGAATGAAGATATATGTTTCGCAGATAGTGCAAACACCCATACGATCTTAAAAGATAAAAAATATTTTTCTTAAATAAACATGGGTAAAGCTTACGTTATTATAATTTCTGGTAGTACAAGATTAATTGAAGGATTTGGAATAGCTATTATCATATTACTGGAAGGAACAAGATTTATCATAAATAATATTCTATTTTCTTCTAAGTCTTAAAGAAAACCCATTGAAAAACCTAAAAATTTTTCAATCTAAGGAATTCTCATGCGTTGCTTGTTCTTAAGATAAATTAATTATTAAGTCATCACTAACTAAAGTTGGAATTGAATCTCTAACTTTTTTAGATGGTGACATTTATGGGCCTATTTATCCACCATCTAGATCATTTAGATATTTTATGGTATTAATAGATGCATCCAGTAGATGGTCTCATGTATGCTTGTTATCAACTCGCAACTTGGCATTTGCAAGATTGCTTGCTTGCTTAAATTATTTAATTAGGAGCACAATTTCCAAGTTATATTATTAAGTCTATTCGACTTGATAATACTGGAGAATTTTCTTCATAAGCTTTTAATAACTATTGTATGTCAATTGGAATAAATGTTGAACATTCTACAGCTTATGTTCATACAAAAAATAATTTAGCTAAATTGTTTATTAAACGACTTCAATTAATTACTAGGCCCTTAATAATGAGAACGAATTTCCATGTTTCTACTTGGGGACATGCAATTTTGTATTCAGCAGCACTTATATGGATAAGACCAACAACTTATTATAAATACTTCCTTTTACAATTGGTTTATAGCCAGGAACCAAATATTTTTCATCTTAAAATTTTTAGATGTGCAGTATATGTTCTAATAGCTCCACCACAACGTACTAAGATGGGACCTCAAAGAAATTTGAAAATATATGCGGGGTATGATTCCTTTTCTATTATAAGATATTTTAACCGAATGACAGAAGATGTATTTATAGCACGCTTTTTTATTGTTATTTTGATAAGTTAGTTTTCTCAATATTAGGGGGAGAAAAAGATAAGCAACTGGTTAAAGAAATTATGTGGAATGCTTTGACATATCTTGATTCTTGTACAAAACAATGTGAACTTGAAGTTCAAAAGATAATCCACTAATAAAATATAGAAAATCAATTGCCAGATGCATTTACTGACTTAAAGAGAGTAATAAAGTCACATATACCAACTACAAATTCCCCTGTAAGAATTGAAGTCCTTGAAGGACAATCCGTAAGTGAAATAGCTAATGAATCCAAAGTACGCCAGAAGCGTGATAGATCAATCGATTCAAAAGATAAAAATCTCCATAAAAGGAAAGGACCACTTATTCATAATGAACCCATTAAAGAAATAGATACTCTTAAAGAGTCTAGAGACATAACAAATAACATAACTCTAAAAGAAGTTCAAGTACATGAAACTGATAAAAATGAAGAGATCTCAATAAGTTATGTTTCTATAGGAAAAAGATTCAACTGTAAAAAAATAATTGTTGACAACACATTTGCATATTCTATAGCGTTTAATGTTATAAATGATAATGAAGATCATGAACCTACATCCGTCGATGAGTGCCTATGTAAATGTGATTGGCCAAAATGGAAAGACGTAATTCAAGCAGAATTGAACTCACTTAAAAAACGTGAGATTTTTGGGCTTATAGTTCGAACACTTAAAGGTGTAATACCCATTGGATATAAATAGGTATTTATGTGTAAACAAAATGAAAAAAATGAAGTTGTGAGATGTAAACTATGACTTGTTGCACAAGGGTTTTCACAGAGACCTGGAATTGATTATCAATTCACTTATTCTCCTGTGGTGGATGCTATCACATTTTATTATTTTATTAGTATGGCAGTACATGAAAAACTTGATATGTGTCTTATAAATGTTGTTACAGTGTATTTATATGGCTTACTTAATCATGATGTCTATATGAAAATCCTATAAGGATTTAAGATGCCTAAAACATATAATTCAAAGTCTCAGGAACTTTGTTCAATTAAATTGTAAAGATTCTTGTATGGACTAAAATAATATAGACGAATGTGGTATAATCATCTTAGTGAATATTTGTCAAATGAAGAATATAAAAATGACCATATATGTCCATGTGTTTTTATAAAAAGATCAAATTTAGGATTTGCAATCATCATTGTATATGTTGATGATTTGAACATTATTGGAACTCTTGAAAAAATTTCAAAGGCAGTAGATTGTTTGAAAAAAGAATTTGAAATGAAAGATCTCGAGAAGACAAAATTTTCTCTTGGCCTACAGATTGAACATTTGAAAGATGGAATTTTTATACATCAATCAAATTACATACAAAAAGTTTTTAAAAGATTTTACATGAAGAAAAGCATAGCCATTGAATACCCCAATGGTTATTCGATCACTTGATGTGAAAAATGATATTTTTTTACCTCAAGATGATAATGAAAAACTTTTTGGTCTTGAAGTACCATATTTTAGTGTAATTGGTGCATTAATATATCTTGCTAACAATATAAGATTTGATATAGTTTTTGCTGTAAGCTTGTTACCTATGTTTAGTTCAGCTCCAACACGGAGACATTGGACTGGAGTTAAATATATTTTTCAATATCTTCGAGGTACTATTGATATGTGATTGTTATATATAAATGGATCTAGATTAGAACTCCTGGGATATGCAAATTTTGGATATTTGTCTGACCCACACAAAGTTAGATCTCAAACAAGCTACATATTTATAAGTGGAAGTAATGTTGTTTCATGGCGTTCCACTAAACAAATACTTGTAGCTACCTCCTCAAATCATGCAGAAATTATAGCTATTCATGAAGCAAGCCAAGAATGTATTTGGTTAAGATCTATGACTCAACATATCTGCGAAGCATGTGGGTTATCTTCTTGTAAAAAAATTTCAACTATACTGTATGAAGATAATGCAACATATATAGCTCAGTTGAAGGAAAGTTATATCAAAAGAGATAGAACAAAACACATTTCACTCATGATCTTCAAAAGAATGGTGATATTGATGTTCAAGAAATTCGTTCAAATGATAATCTAGCCGACTAATTCACCAAGGCACTAACAACCTTAACATTTGAAAGATTAGTATATAAAATTAGGATGCGTCGACTCAAAGATATATAGTGATATTATAAATAAGGGAAGTGTATAAGGAACGGTGTACTCTTTTTCCTTCATTAGAGTTTTTTCCCACTAAGTTTTTCTCTAATAAGGTTTTAATAAGGCATATTCCTTGTACAGTAAACATCCAAGGGGGCATCTATATGGTTTATGTGGATGATTATCTCCTTCAAGAATTGTAACCATTTGGTTTCAAGAATTGGAACTCTTCTTCTCATATTCTTTAAAGAATGTGTAACTCTTGGAATATTGATTTCCCACCTTTATATCCTACTTTATAGTATATTATTTCACATTTAGAATGTGACTTTTTGGAGTTGCAAATTTAAATATGTATCCTATTTACATTGAAAATGAGGAATAGAAATTTTGAGAAACATTTCTCTTATTTTATATTTTTTTAAACTCTCTTTTCTCTATTTCTTGAGTTGTTTTATAATAAATTACATTTTATTAGGTATTTTCTTTTTATTTTTATATAAAAAAAATTTGTGCATCAAATGAGACTCTAATCCACGTGTGAACTTCACCTATATTGCAAGGCTGGAATTTCGACGTTCATTGTACCTGCAAAGCCTGCATTAAAAAAATTCTCGAAATAAGAAAAGTGCATTGTATTAATTTAATATTATTTTATATTTTATCAATATATTAATAAACTAACGCACAATATATTATATCAATATATTATTTTTGAAACGACTCAGTAGTCAGTATACTATAAAGAAAGCGGAAATTGTATTTATTACCCACCTTCCGCTAATTGTGATGTATTTATTACTCAGTACTAAAAAATCTCATTTGATGTTCTAATCAAAGCTGTTATCAACTGGTATAATGTCACTTGTGGATATGGATGTGTGGCTGTTAATTAGCCTCCAAACTTTCTAATTTTTGATCTCCATCATAATCCTACCACTTTTTCCATAGCTTCTTGCAAACGATTCCTTCGACCCAAACAATTTTGTCTGATTATTTAATGTGCAATTCAAGGAAGAGACTATTCATTGTTGGAAAAGAGAAAATAATTCAGCTCTTGTCTTGAAACAATAACTGTAAAAAAGAACTTTGGAATACAATTAAACCACCAATTTCGTAATTCTCTATAATGTTATTTCATGAACCACTAGTTATATTTGCTTAATTTTTCTCTACAAAACGGGACAAGTCTTTAATTCTGACAAAAAATGTTTTTCTCACCCCTTTTGTGGCAACTTTAATTTCTGTACCCAAAATGTACCTATAGTCTATTTAGTTTACGCAATTATTACTTGTTATATTAATTTAGGTGTCTTCATCTAATTTATATCACTACAAATTAAGTAGGATACTAGTATAATTTTTTTTTTGGTCATTATACGATAAAAGAATTCTCAAAAGTTTGTACTTCAATGGAGGCTAAACCTCTTTTGAAACAATTTTAAAAATGCACCCCACATCAATTTTTTTGTTATTGCATTTATAATACATTCAATGTACGAATACCTCGTATGTTAAAATCCAATGCAAAAATGCTGTGTGGTTTTTAAAACTTGTCTTGTCATATTAGGGAAAAAACATTGATTAAAGTATATTTACTTATTCAATATTTTTATATGTAATGCAATAATCAATAATTATTGAATAAATTATTTCTGTCATCATAATTTGTAAAATATAATTACTTAGAATGTTAGATTCTTATTTCTTTATATAATCAGTACAAGACTTAGGATTGAGTGAAACAATATTCATTATTCTTTGAGGCCAGGGGCCATGGTAGAGTTATCATTTTATATGCATGTATGAGTTATGAATATTTAATTTAATAATTAAAATATTCAAAGATTATAGTTATTTAAATAAATATATTTGAATATCTCCTTCCATCTCCTTTTTTATTTGTAAACACACAATGTGAAGTGATACATATCACTTGAAATTCAATTATCAATTTTTCGAATGAATATTAAATGAATGATGTGAAAAATTTTTATCTAGTCACAGTCAGAGATTCCTTGTCATGTTCTAACGGAAGTGGATATTTGTTGAAGTCTCTCGCATGTTTTTTTTTACATAATTTTTTTTTTTTTATGAGAAAGAGGGACCTCGTGAAGAATTTTACTAACACTTCGTTTGGATAGGGAAGGAGAAAAGTGGAGGGGGAGAAAAGCGGAGAGAAAAGTGGAGGGAGAGAGAGGGGCAGAGAAGGAATGTTCTCTTCCCCCATTTGGATGGAATGCAAAGAGACGAGGAGGGAAAAATTTATAACTATTTTTTTGGACAATTTTATCCTTGAAATATTACTAGAATGACTTTTCCCTTTTTTCGGCTGCGCATAAATGCAATCCTCCGAATTAGTGCCGACGGGCCAACTAATTTTTTAATTTTTAAAATTTCAAAATAATTCTTTAAACGAACAATTTGAAAATTAAAAATAGTATAACAATATTAAATTTTTTCCATGTTAATCCGTTACCTATGTTTTATTTATTCACTCTTATAAAAATAAATTCAATTCCATCTACCTAATTATTTTAACATAATAAGAATATATTATTAATATAAAATATTTTAGCATAATAAAAATATATCATTATTTAAGTGAAATAAAATATATTGATAATCACTTTAAATTATTGTTATAATATAAATATTATTACCGATTTTTCACATAAAGAGAGAGAGAGATATATATATATATATATGTATATATGTATATATATATATATATATATATGTATATATATAAACAAATTAGAATGATTGTATCTTGCTTCATCCTCATGTGGTAAAGCCATCCTGCAATGCATTCATGTGGCTTCCTTTGTCCTCACGTCCTCATCCCTTCCAAGCTTTTTCGTTTCTCTTTCTTCATCATCTTAACTTGTCTTCATCCTATCTTTTTCACGTGGGGGCAAGTTTCCTTTGGCTTCAGCTTCACGGGACGAGTAGTAAAATGGACATGTATGCAAGGCACTTTGTCTTCATTCTATCCTTTTTGTTTGAAGTGACAAAAGTTTAGAAGTTATCTGCATGTAGAGATAAGGCTATAGTAATTGACGTGAAGGTATGATGAATATATTTGAATTTCATTTCACTGACTGTGAACACCATTTTAATGCTTATCTTTCACACAAAAACAACAATAAGTTCATCTATATCTATATAATTTCCCTGGAACTACACATTTAAAAATTTTTTTGAACTGCAAAGGATATATATTGCACATGCTTTCTTGTTTCCTCATGCTTTGTGCAGATGGCTAAAACGTATAGAGAAGTCTTGTGTTCTCATATTCAAGCTAGAGTGGATATAGGGAAACAACTAATTCATCTCGATGGGAAAACCGGATATGAATTCCATTTCAAAATCTTTAATGCCTATAACTTCATTTTACATTATTTTTTCATCTACATTGATTAGATTTGCACCTGATGGAAATGATGTCGTCGAGTATATATTGGCAGTGATGTAACATAATTATCTAGGACCTTATAATTCATGGAAGGAAGTTCCTGAATCCGTTCGACAATTATGGTTCAAAGAATTTTAGGTACAATTTAAAAAAAAACATTTGTTACACTTATTTCATTAAAGTATATGATTTAATAAATATTATTGGATGATGTTGTCAGAAATATTATGTCTGGACCATAGAGGATCATCGCCAAATTTACAACAATTTTAAAGATCGTGTAAGAAATCGGTTGAAAGATTTGATCTATTACATTAGAAATAAAAGGAAGCAGCCTATTTGGATAAATGAACATATTTGGAATGATTTATGTGCTGATTAGAATAAGACAGAATTTAGACAAAGAAGTGAACTTGCAAAACAAGATAGAGCTTCCAACTTGGTAGACAGCCTATCTCTTCACACTGGTAGCAACATTCCATTCACTGATCATGCTGCAACTCTAGCTAAAGACTTCGGCAGGCCTATAGCTCTAGTAGAACTTCATGTTCGAACACATCAGAACCCAACTTCTAGTTTTGGGTGGATAAAAAATATGAAAAAACTTTTGTAAGTCTGCTAACTTTGTATTCCTCTATGTGAAAGATCACTTATCTATCACTATTATATAATTTTTTCCCCTTGATTTGGTTAAGAATGAATATGCAAGACTCAAAACCAACATTGCAAATGTTGCGAATGTACAAAATTTCTCACTAGCAGATGAGGTTACGCTGTGGACAGTAGCTGCTGGAGGGAAAAAAAATGGTGGCTCCGTGTACGGGTTAGGAAGTGTTTCACATAAAGTAGAAGAGGACCCACCTTTTGGTTATAAGTATCGACAAGAAAATGAGTTATTATCATTATCATATCCAAGCATGGCAGGGGCCATATACCTACAAGGTCCACAATCGATATTGAGGAGAAATTAAAAAATTTCAAGATCCAAATGCAGGCCAATGAAAGTGCAATATTTGACCTACAACGTCAAATTCATGAGTACTGCTAGCAACATAAAGCTTCAGGCGGACAGCATAAAGCTTCAAGTTCTAAAGGAAAAAAAAAAAACCAGACGTGCAATTGTTGAACATATAACATCTACATGTTTTGTTCTGGTGTATAAATGTGTGCTGTTATAAACGCGTACTGTAATTATTGTAATATAAGGTGCATAACAACATTTTCTGCTACTAGCACATCCATGTTGGTTTTAAATTTAATTCTTAACATCTATCAAGATTATGCATATTCATTAGGTCCCACACATATTGCCATTATATGTCAGTGGAATCTTTCGCACTTACGTGGTTGGTACTTTTTACTTTTGCCTATATATCACATGAAACTAAAATCGTATGACATTACTTTTTCTTCCATATTTGTATTTATCTTTCTTAATTGGTCCCGCATGTCACACCATCTACAATGACATATATACACATTATTTCGTATAGATAAACATAACTTTCTATATATCTCCCCCTTTACTGCCCCAACCCATTCACCAAAGAGGAAGCGAAAGTCACTGAGGATAGCTTTCACAAAGATCTGCAAAGTTCACAAGGTAAGAAGGGAAGCTTGGGGTGTTATATTTATACTCAAACTTAAGAAATGTGCATATAGTAAATGGTATCAATATCATTACAGGATGTCTTCTAAAAGGGGCTGGAGAATACGAAGTAATTTGTCACAACCAGAGTCATCTAATGCTAGGGAAGAAACACAGCCAACCCCGGAGAACTTTCAACAAGAGTCTAACGACCCTAATGATGAGCACACAAATGAAAACTCCAATGACCAAGATCAACCGATACCAACACTGATTAGACCTAATGGCACAGGGTATATCATTTTGTTTTACTATTGGTTTAACAATGTTATCTATAGGATAATAATATATTTCATTATTTTTTATATTTTTAGATTTACCCCAAATGATAAAGACATCGGTACTGCGATTGTCAAGATTTTTAAAAATAAATATGATGGTCCGTGGAATTGCTGGATAGAAGTGCCACCAGAATATCAATACCTCTGGTTTCATGAATTTCAGGTGTCATGTATTTCCTCTTTATTACATTGCAGATAATAAAAAAATAAGTTGTGCATGTATAATTGTTATTGACATCTTATATGATTTGGAAGAAACTTTATTGCTGGGAACCAAGGCATCATCCTGATATCTGGGCAAACTGGAAAAATTGAGTAAAATTTCGATTGAAGGATATAATTGGACATGTACGTGAAATGCACAAACAACCTGACTGGATTAAACAAAACATCTGGGATGATCTCTGTGGCCATTGGGATTCTGCAGGATTTCATTCTACTAGTGCACAAAAGAAGAAAAATCGAGCCAATACTTCATTACACACGGGAGGTTCTACGTCGATGGAAAAGCATGCTAAACAATTGGTATATCAATAATGTATTTATTTCATACTTTTCATATGGCATACTTAGATGAATTATTTCTTATTTTGTTACGTAGGCTCGTAAATTGGGACGAGATCCTTCATTTTCTGAAGTTTATATGAAAACTCATCAACATAAATCTACCCAAGCATGGGTAGATGAAAAGTCAAAAGCTATATGGGTATGAAGATTAGAAATATTTTTAGATATTTTATTTGTATATTTTTTGTTTTGGTGTTAATTTTTTTTTGGTGTTAATTGTTTGAATTTTTTGTAGGATGAATATATGAAACAAAAAGATATCGCCCAGGTTTCAAGCAATAATACATCTGATATGAATACGTTTATTAGTGCTGCTGGTGGGAAAAAGCGCGGCGCCGTTTATGGTCTTGGTAACATATCTTGTAAATTTTTTGGAAACTCGAAACAAGGGTATACCTTTAATGAAGAAGCATCCTCAAGTCAATTACCCCCGTATCCACATTCAAATTACATACAAGATATGTTACGTAATGAATTTATTAATATTTCTACACAATCATATCAAAGTATGTTTCAAGACCAACAAAGACAGATTGAAGAGCTGCGCACTCAGTTACAACAAATAACTCAGAGTAATTATGGACAACCAAAGGAGAGACATTCGTCCCAAAAGAAAAAAGGTGCCACAACAGTGTCTCTGGATAGAGATGAAGATGAAGATGATAGTGATGAAGGAGATGATAGCGATGAAGAGTAATGTAGACATATGGTAGTTCAAACCTATTAGCATCACAAAATAAAAATATTGTACTTGTTTATGAACATATATATTTATATATTTTGCTTTAGGTTATTGATAATAAACATATATCTATGAAATATATATATACATGATCTTTTAATACCGCTATTAGTATATCCGATCCAATTTCATTTCAGTACGTTTACACAGAAACACATATATATGATGTGAATATATTGAACATATCCTGATAAATAATCTTAACGACATGTATAAATTTGTTAAGAAATATATAAAGTTATCAAAAGATGAAAGCAAAAGAAATAAGAAATGATAAAAATTGACATGGTTTATTTTACGAAGCATAAACAATAACTATATATATTTTGGTATAAATATCATTTTATTTGAATTTTATATAATATGATAAGTATTAATATTCATTTAATTAATATTAAATAATGACTTTTTGAATTTTCATTATATTTAATTTAAAGTTTTCCACACACACTAAATAATATTAAAAGAACTTTTAACATTTTAATACGTTATATTTTTGAAAAAAATGAAGTTTTCCTTAGTTGACTAAAACATAAAACATACCTAATTTTTTTGGTAATCCCTAGGACCTCAAATCAAATTATAAATAATAGACCTCAAATAAAATTACAAAGAATAGGAAAAAAATAAAACGAAGGTCGGACCTATGTCCGACTGCAATATAGTCGGACACTTTTTTTTTCGTTTTATTTTTTTCCTATATTTTGTAATTTTATTTGAGGTCTATTATTTATAATTTGATTTGAGGTCTTAGGGATTACAAAAAAAATTGGGTATGTTTTATTTTTTAGTCACACTTAAAATTTTTTATCTTGATATATTTAATATTTTAATAGTCATCTAAAATTATATTTTTTTATTGTATTTTTTTAGAGTTATTGGCCCTAATTTTTTTATCATTTTTTTTTATCTTTCACGTTTAAACTATGTAAGTTTATTATTAGAAACCATGGTAAATATGTAAAATTTAGTATCACCTCGCATAATAATAAATAAGACTCAAATTTCATTACTAATCAGTCCAATAATCCACGAATATCCATTAGCTTATCTTGAATTTCGATACATTCTAGTTTTTAACAAAATTCTAACAACTAATTCAGCTAATAACGATGAAACAAATATCCTACACCCAACTACAAGCATAGTGTCACCACAGTCGTATAACAAAAATGAAAGGAACATTTTATGATCATGTTCCTCTCTCAATTACGATATACCAACATCCTTCATCATTTGTATCAAAGTTTGTAGTCGCATGTGTCGTGGAACCCCAAAAAAGGTTTGCTTACTCTTTTCTTCATTACATAAAAAAAAAATAACATTGCAATTTATATTTCTCGCTTACTCTAATTTGGTCAACTTCTGCCCATACCTCCCCTTCACTCTAATGATGGGGCCTACTTCTTTCAATAATAGCAAGCCCTTTCTCCGCAATTTCAGCTTGTTTCTCAACAACAACTACTTGTCTTTCAGACAAAGATATTGATTTATCATGCAAAGAGTTGCCATTTCGCATAACTTCACTAGCTCTTTAATCCCTGAAGTGATTTTTTCATATTTTTCCTCAGTAGCTTCAATGACAACTTTCTTACTCTTTTATCCCTTTGAGGATGCAGTCCCCGCAGAATGATTAGAGTTGCCACCAGTTAGACTGAATGAATCCATATTGGCTGTTGAGTTGGTGGGCTCATATCCCTAGTTGAACTCACTTTCTGTTATTATATCATTCATATTCGTCCCTTCAATTCTATCATTTAAATCAATGCATTCTTTCTGCCAACATTTCAACTTATCTTTAGCACTTTTAACATACTTTCCTGTTGCTCTGTCTACTCTGAATAATTCATACAACTTGTCATAATATATAATCGGGGTACTCATCCACTTCTTTGCTTGTGCCTTTTTTTCTGCAAACAGTATAACAAATATATCAAATCATTTGCAAAGTATGGAAGAAATGAAATAGAAAATAACTAGACATAAGCTAATACACACAGGAAACAACTAAAACTACCTTAATTAATTCATTCCAAATCTGAGTATCTGCTTCAAACAATTTTAAAACAGGACTCCATGAGAATCCGCTTAATCCATTAAATAAGTCATATAGCTCTCCAAATCACTGGGACAATGTCTTCTTTTGATTTTTCAAGGGCTGCTTTGTTATATGGGGACCAAAAGAAGTTTTCAGCACTTGCAATACGTTATCATATGCAGTTGTTGTGAATGTCACATTAGGACGATTCCCTTTCATTATCTCTTCTAGTAGAGCATCTAAAAAGGCTTCGTCCATTTCATGCGTCCAACACAGATTATCCTTAACTAATTTCAGGGCCATCATTGAGTGTCTGCATAGAATACCATATCATGAATAACCAATTGAAATAAAAATTGAATAGAAAAGGCATAATTCAAAATCATGAAGAACCAGTTGGAACAAAAATTGAACAGAAAAAGCATAATTCAATATCATGAATGATCAGTTGGAACAAAAATTGAACAAAAAAGGAATAATTCAATTCATATCAAATTGACATGAAACAGATTATTCGAAATATACCAATGTGACTGATAAAATATTTTGATAACCTAGACAATAATATCATACATTATTCAACAAAATACCAATTAACTTATAAAATAAATCTAATATCATCTAAATTATGATCCACTCTAATAGTCATGCCACATCTGGCATGCAATACTATCTCTTAAAATTGCTCCTTGTTTGTAGTCTTCCTCTGGACCATGGTTAGAAGTGTCCTCATTATGATCAGGCGGGTTAAGTAGTAATTCACAATCAACTTTAGCAATTAGATTCTCATCAGGATCTACTCCCATAAAAAAATTATGTAATATACAACAAGTTATCACAATATCAGTCATGGTCTGAAAGGAATCATATGGTTCAGTGCCACTAGCTATAATCGGAAATCTTTTTTTCAATACTCCAAATATTTGTTCGATGACATTCCGTAATGAAGCATGCCGATGGTTAAAAATTTCTTTTTCATTTTGTGGTGCCCTAGAAGAATATTCTTTTAAATGATAGCGAACTCCTCTGTAGAGTGTTAAGAGCCCACGCATCAGTGGAAAACAGCATCTCCTAAGTAAAACTTTCTTGCAAATTAAATAATAAATTAAGGCGAGGAAAAAGACATACAATTCTAATCTAAATCAACACATTATAAATCTATAATTACTAGCTATACCTTGAGGAAATATAAGGTTATCTTCTTTAGACAAAGCATTTTTTAAAATTCGAGAATCTGATGCAGATTCTTCCCAACTAGCTAAGACATAAGAAAATTTCATGTCAAATGAACATGACGCAAATACATTTTGTGTGGGGTAATCTTTTCGTCCTCGAAATCTAGCAACTTCTTCTCTAAGCACCTTTGCTTGAATATGAGTGCCATCAATAGCTCCAACACAATCCTATCAGATTAGAAGCAACATAGGTAATTTATAACTCATTGTGGATGAAATCTAAAGATATAAAAATATTGTTATATACCTTAAAATATGGATAAAATCTGCTATTATGAAAAATTTGGCTAGGAACTTCCGATCCAGAAGGCTGCACAAGGAACTCAGCCTTAAGCGAAACGACCGCACGTAATACATTATGAAAATGCCGATTAATAGTTTCTCTCGAATGATAAAAATAAAAACACATAGTCCTAGTTTTAACATTATGGGCTAAGATATGTAGGAACTTAGCAACTTGTTCTTCAACTATAACCCAGCGTGAATCTTTAATTCTCTTGGTATTTTGAAGTTTCTGACATAACTGTTGGAAAGCTTGTGGACCCATACGTAAAATATCCAGATAATTTTTTTCATCTTCAAGCCATATCATCAATTGTTTTTCCATATTGTATCACTCAATATCACTCACCCTCATGGGTTTATTCACTATGGTGGATAGTTCTTCCAAGAATTGTATGGCATAGAGCATTAAACAAATAGCACGTACAACACATGTACTCCTCTGTCTTTCCAAGTCCTCAATTAAATAGTTCAATCTTGGACTTTCAGTTGTGACTCCAAAACTTATCAGATACTTAATTTCAAAGTTAGAATCATCAATGTCCTCGGCAACATCATCTAAGAATTTTGCGATTTCCATATATACTGTAGGTATGCCGTTAGTGAACAATGATGCAAAATAGGTAACAACATATTTTGCAAATTGTACTTCATGCTAGAGATATAGTAAGAACAGATATAAAGAAATTCTGAAAGCAATGTTTGGTATACAAAACAACACAATGTTAGAGAAGGGACTTTGACAAATTTCATAATGAAATCATAATTAGAGTATGATTACAACCCATGACATATGATGAAAAATGTAAGGATTAGTTCGCTCATCATATCATTTTTTTCGTCTTCCCTATCCTTGCTTGTTGGAATCTTTTTATCCATTTCTGTTGGTTCCATGTTAGCATGTGGGAGAAAAACAAAACATGAATGTAAAAATTAATCTTTTCAACTTTCACACAGAATCGAGTTTTTGGTTTTATTCTATAGTATGTGAGGACAATATTATAATAGTGTTACGAAGTTGGCCTATCGTATCTAAATAATACAGATACACTGATATTATGGAAGATGATGAGGAGGAGGAAGACAAGGAGAAAGAGAAAAAACCTTGCAGATAGGGGATGGGTGAAAGAGCAAATTGAATTCTAGGAGTTCTGCAGACAAGGCGATGAGTGAAAAAGCAAATCGAATCGTGGGAGTTCTGCCGCAATAAAATGAAAACGATAACCTAATTTGTACACTGGTTTAACGTGATCAGGCAGACATTTTATTGGAATAGTGAAGGGTAATTTTGGAAAATAATTAGTGCCGACGTGTTTTCTCCCCCAATCTCTCCATATTCGGGGAGAAAATTTGTGTATGGGACCCACTATACTTTTCCTTCGCGACTCTCTCCTCTCTTTTGGTTTCTCCTTGACATAAATGGAAGAAATCTCCGTTTTCCCTCCCTCCCTTTCTTTTCTCTCCAATAATCACCCCATCCAAACGCAATGTAAGAGAGATAACTTCGAAACATCTGTGTCCATGTTCTAACTTTTGAAAGTTTGCTACTCTTGCTATTCATGTGTCCATCAGTGACGACAAACTATATTCTATTGATTGATTGATGTACTTTATTTCCAATTTCAACACGCAAGTGCAGTTAAAAGTGAAACGATAAATATTACCACATCAAATTCAATCATTAATTTTTTAGAATAAAGATTAAAAGAGCCATGAAAAAAATTCCTGTCTAGTCATTATAAAAATGATCCAACTTTTGAGAGTCTTTCACCTTTTGCCATTCTTGTACCCATCAACGACGGCAAACTATATAAAACCATACAATTTAGCCATTTATAAATATATACTTTATGCTAATTAATTGGTTGCTTAATATTTTATAGTGTGTAAAATGGACACCTTAACTTGAAAAACAAGGTGACTAAGTAAGTAATTGATATTCCAATTTAACTTTGAAAATCATATTGATTCAAAATTTTTGATCGTGACCGGGACATCAATTAAATTAATATAAGTTAGTTTAATCTGACAAATCTACTAGAACAAAGTCCCCCAACCTAGTGTAGCATATTATCTACCTAACCAATAACTTTATAAAATAACTTAAGCAACAAATAGTCCTTGTCAACATTTGAGAAGTTTGAAGAAAATTTCCCATTAGTCCTTAAATTTTTTTTGACTTTTATGTTTAACATAACTTTCCACCGTTGACCTCTACACTTTTCTTGAGCACTTAAATTAAAGCCAAGGACCTCCTAGGAACATTCATTAACATCTTCCTCCAAAAAACGTCATTTTATTTTATTTTATTTTATTTTTTAAGGGCAGCATAGGTGATTGATCATATTTTTAAAAAAAATTTGTTTATAATTTCTATTCGATTATATCTAACAACTTCATTTAACATTGTTTCTTTCCCTCTTTCGCCAAGAACTATTTTGTGTTTGTTTATCTATTGTTTGATTTCTACATAACTTTGATTTCACAATAATTGATTAAATAAATTTAAATCAAAAGTGATAAAGCTCATGTAAAAAAGTTGGATGAAAACAAAATTTCACTCTGCCTTTGTCGAGGATAGAGCATAAAGCAAGGTGGTAGAAGTATGGAGGAATCAATCATTTAATACAAACAAGTTAGTATGTTGCTTATTTCATTGGAGGTTTTACCAAACACAAACAAATAATATATATGTGAATTGATAAATGTTATCACTTCAAATTCAATTATCAATTTTTTGAATGAATATTAAATAAATTATGTGAAAAAAATTTATCTAGTCATTTATGAGAGATTCCTCATAATGATCTAACTTTTCAAAGTCTTCCCACCCTTGCTATTCTTGTGCCAGACACGAGAAGCATGTGCATCCACTGCAATCTGTTAGACCATGTATGGAGTCTTTTACTGTATAATAATTGTTAGATTAAAAGTTTTAGTTATAAAAATTATACTCACAAAATTTTATATAAATTTATACTTTCTCAATATATTAACAAACTAACACACAATACACTTTTTAGTGAAAAAGGATATTAACAATTTGATCACTATATCAAAGGTTACTGATTATAGTTTTGAATTTTTATGTTAGTTATGATAGTAGTTTGGGAAAAGAGATCATAAAAGTGTTGTTGGAAGACCTTGACTTAGACAGGCAATATAAAAGTCGTGTATTAATTAGAATATTGTGTTTGAGCCCGAATATATCAAAATCTTATTTCTGCAACCTCAAACATCATGCATCTGAAAGATCACTAGAAGGAAAATAATATATATATATATATATATATATATATATGAAAATCACTGTAAAATAAAAAAAATGACTTGCCTAGCTAGCCTATATGGATGTTGCAAAGAGAAAATATAAGATGTTTCTTTATTCAATATTATTATATATAATGCAATAATCAATAATTATTAAATAGATGAAAGAATTATAAAAGAGACTCAGAATTTAAAAAAATTATTTTATTATCACTGGCTGTAATTATTTTATATTAAAATCAATGGTAATCAATCCAAAAATAATATTAATAAATCTTTCAGAATATTTTTTTTTTTACTCTAACTCCTTAAATATAATTCCCTCCAAATAGGTTATGTCAGTTATCCTAATTTATAAAATTTATAAACCATTTTATTTAGAATATTAGATTGTCATTTTTTTGGATAAATACAAGACCTAGGATTGGGTAAAACTACATCTTTTGAGACCTATGGCTATGCTAGAGTTATAAAATTTTTTGATTGACTATTAAGTAAACCATGTGGAGGGCTGCACAGATGATCTAGAGGTTTGGTTTGTTCAGTCTTCTTTAATCGTATCTAGTCATGCTGGACTAGCCAAAAAAAAAAAAAGACCAAGTTAAGTTAATTATTTGACAAAAAAATTATTTTACAGATATTTATATAAAAATTATTTTTTAAAATAAAAAAGATTTTACAAGAATTTATATAAATATTTTTATTTTCTAAAAAGTTATTTTTAAAATTTTTATCAAAAAATTTTTTACTAGAAAAGCAAAGATTCGACTAAATTAACACGGTGACATAGCTGGCCAAGTATTGGTTTAAAACCTAACGTAATTAATTATGGTCAATAGCCCCATCATTAGCCATCTGCAACTCGAATGTGAATTAACATACCGCACTTTTGACCATAATCCATTATGGCGGGTTTTAGTTATTTCATGAATGTGAACCCACTCTCCGAGTCTCCCTCTCTTTTTCTGGATGTTAATTGATTGGTCGATGGATATACTTTATTTGCAATGTCGACGTGAAATTGCTGCAAAAGCATACAGATAAATGTTATCATTTTAAATTCACTTGCGTAAATCACTGCGCGAGGTTCCTCATCATGAACCAGCTTTGAAAGTCTTCCAACCTTGCTATTGTTGTGTCAGTCGACGACGGCAAACAAATTACAATCTTACAATGTAGTCATTTCACGAATAGGAGCCCAGTATACCCGTCTCGTTCGTCTTATTGACAAACTTGCAGCCCCGTTTTGTACGTTTGAAGAGGGAAGTGAAGAAACAGCAATTGAGGTGGAAACAATTAAAATAATAATTGATACGTTTGAAGACGATTCATTCATGGATTTTATCACATATGATATGTTGTGATGAGTATTTTATTATGATATTAAAAAAATTATTGCAAAAAAAAAAACCATTATTTTATTTGATAATAATATTTTATTTTTTGTGTTGAGAAAATTATAATTGAAAAGTTTAAATTAAAGATATTTGTATTGAAATGTTTTAAATTTTAAAATTATTTTAAAATATTTAATGACAAAATTTAAACTTGAGATTTTAAATTATACCTTTTTTACGTGATTAAAATTTTTATTCTTAAATTTCTCAAAACAAATTTAAAATCTATAGTTCTTCAATATAAATATTTTCAATTTGAAATCTTTAATATAATTTGTTTGAATTAACAAAAATTAATTTTTTTTTGTTGCTCTTAGGGTGTTTTAATCATTTGCTCATATTTTATTTTTATTTTTGTACTATTTCTACTCTATCAAATATTTAAATAGAAATTGGTCAAAAAAATCCACATAAATTTTTTTTTGTATTTATTTTCATATCATATCAAATGTAATTTTAAATTAAAAAAATTTATTCCATTCTTATTTATATTATTATTCTTTTACAAAAATTTTTAATCTACCAAACACAACATTTCTTTATTTGCATCCTTAATACGCAAGTGCTGCTAAAAGGAACCAAATATAGAATATAGTGAATTAAATGTGAATGGATCATTTTAAGAAGCCATAAGTGATTGTCATGCAATGAAGATGATAGATTTTTTAGTTAAATTGTCAAAGTTGGAATGTTAGTTATTTGCTCACTTACCCTGTTTATTGTATGTAATTTTTGAAAAAAAATATTTTTTTAATTAATCCTTTAAATTTTAACTTTATCATCTTTCAAAATATATTTGGTCTTTCATAAAATTCTCACATTAAGCAATTAATAAAGATAATTATGTAATTTAATTAATTTTTCCACTATCAATTAAATGATTAGCTGTGTCTAGAACATAAAAGAATAGAAATAACAAAGTGGTACTTTTTCCAACAATTCAATTTTTTTTAAATTTCTATTTTTAATGTTTCAGTTATGATTAAGTATATAATAATTTTCTCAATTTTTGGTTAGACCATTAACTTTTTTCATTATCAAGTTAAGGTTTCCATTCCACATGTTGTGACTAAAATTAAAAAGTGAATTAATATTGCAAGTTTTGAAAACGTAACTCTTTACTTAGTGCTTTCAATTTTGACTCTATCATTTTAGTCGTTCAAAATATATTTGGACTTGAATAAAATTCTCACATCAAGTCATTAATAAAGATAATTATATGATTTAATCAAGAGTTCACCTATCAATTAAATGATTGACTGTGACAACAAAATAAAAAAAGTAGAAGCAACAAAATAATGTTGTTTTCTATTTCTATTTTTCATGTTTCAATTATCATTAAGTATAAAATGATTTTCTCAACTTTTGGTTAAACCATTAGAACTAGTTCTGTTAATTTTTAAGGTCCCTTTGCATAAGATAACTTAAGTTTTGTACTTAGGATTTAAGGTTGAAGATGATTGCAGATAACTGAGATAGTCCAATGGCCAAGGCAAGGTGTTGGTCACTAAATTGCAAAAATGGAGTCAAGGGCTTTTTTTTAAAGTTTAATAAAAATTATATGAAAATCATTGCAAAATATATGAAAATCACGTGATAGTGGATGCCTACACGTAATTTTTTAATATTATATTTTACAAAGAAGGTAGAGAAAAATGAAATTAAGAAAACTTATAAAAAATCTACAAAGATAACCACGTAAATTGTATACATAAAATAAATTATCTTATTTTTCAATTAAAGATCAATAGAAAGAAAATTAAACAAATATATGATTTTTTATATAGTACAAATTATTTAATTGCTAATAAGAAAATAAACAAAAAAGATATTAAAAATATAATTAACAATCAGTGTTGATAAAAAAGATGTGTTAATTTATCTTAAACTTTAAACTAAATTTTCGTTTATCTATAAACTCATTCTATAGGTTACCAAAAGCTCCAGTCAACCTTTAACTACAAATTAAATCTACATTTGAATATGTCTTTTGTTTCTTCTCCTTCTTTGCATAATTTATTTTTGTGTTTCTTTTGGTATTATCAATTTGTATCCATTTCCAATAGTAATATCTAACATTTCTATATCTTTAAAATAATTACTAACATTTAAATTTTGCAACAAAATACACATATACTAACATTTCTAGTTGGAAATGCAACCGCCAAATGGATTCCTTTCTTTATAATTTTATAACTATATCATCAAACATTAACGTTTCAATTATTATTATTTTGTTTCCTTTTTATCTTTTATTTATCAAAATTGTATTTTAGTTTGTATATATTTCTTATTTATTTTATTAAATATTTATAAGAAAATAAGTCATGCCGATCTTAGGTTTTTTCTTTTTTTTTCTTTTTTATAACATTTGAACTAATAAAAAT